>VXBO01007123.1:411673-431081 GCA_013400135.1 Rhinoptilus africanus
GAGGCATATTTGTATTCCCGCCCCCCCCCCGCCTTTTGCTAGGAAAGCTGGTTTCCATTTAAAAATGTTTTACAGCATCTGCTCCCTTGAAACCAGTATGAGGCAACACCAGTGATTGCAGCTAGTTGCAACATCTCATCTTGCTAGATGGAGGCACATCGTGTTACAAGGGGTGCTGCTAGCGAAACCTCTGTGAAGGAAACCTACGGAGACCTGTCTAGCTGGGGGTTGTTAACTCATCGGAGGTGAGCTAAAGACCCAATATCACTTGGATTCTTTGAATAGTAGGCTGTACATACCGGAGCCAAGTTCAATGAACTGAAGCTCCAGTAAATCTACATCTGAATTTGAGAGAATTTGGGCCAATAGGTTGGGCTTAGTGAAAACTAAGTCAAACTTTGACTCCAAACGAGCAAAGCTTTCTGATTTTCAACATCTCGTGAGGATTCAGTTAAACCAGGATGTCAGAGATGGTGATGTCACAGAAACTCAGTGCTGATGCATAAATCTCACCTAAATCCTGCATGATCAATCCTGACAAAATGGTCAGACCACTGCTTTGATGAAAATCAGAGCACAAATACTGTAAAATACGTATCATTGAGCATCTTCATAATCATAATAATCAAATGGGTTTAGACTGCTTTCAGGACCAACCAAACAGTACTTAAAGCAGTGTACTCAGCACCAAAGTCCAGTAAATTATTTGTATTAGTAGGGCTTGTGAGGCTTTTGGAAGCTTTCCCAAAGGGCAAACTCTATTTTGCTTGGGGGGGAAAAAGGCAAACCATGCTTGCCTGCTTGAAAATGCTCATGAGAAGTTCTTTCTCAGAAAGACTTAAGAGCATTGGGCCCTCTTTTTATTTTCTTAGAAAACAGGAAATGAATTTTAGCTCTGCAGTTAACTTGATTTCTTATGTGACTTGCTTTCTACCATCACTTTTAGGTTCTGGAATGCTACAGAAATTATCCGAGGGCATTTTCAACACTTCAAAATTAAAATCAAATTGTTGAAATTGTGCCAGCATTTAAATGAAAATTATTTTCTTTAAACAAACACTTGAGGACTTTCAGTATTTTTTTTTAATCACAAGAGCATTCTTAACCCAAACACCTTTTCTTTGTGGTTTTTCAAGTATCCAGCCTGCACTGCTAAAGCCAGATGTGTCTTAGGATGTAATCAAATTCAAGATCTTTTTAGCCAAAAACTAGATGAGCAGGGAGTGCTAGTTTTTCACACAGCACAAACACGTAAGTGGGTGTAACTGCAAATACCATCTCTGCCTCTGTGCCCGCAGAAGTGTCCGGGCAGCAATGCCAGCGCAGGCTTCTGCTGTGCAGAGGGGTCAGGCGTGGGGCTGAGCATCTGGGGCCTCTGCAACTCGTGGCAGCGAGCGGGAAATAACGGCGGCAGGAGCCGGCTGTAAAATTTGCTGCTGTGCAGATGCCCTGATATTCAGCGTTCCAGGCAGTGGAGACCAGAGAGAGACACAGAAGCTGCTGCAGATTAATAAGGGAGGATTAGCACAGCCCTTGCATCTTTGGGAGGCTTTGGTGAACTTATACCTGGCTCAGGAGATGTTGCATGTAGCCAGAGAGTGAGTCTCGGCACCAGGAGCAGCACCCAGTCTGGAGCTCTGAAGCACTGGAGTGTCTACGTGGAGCTCTTCAGGCACTCAGGATGTGGCTCGCTCTCGCTCTTCTCCCATGCAATGGGGTGTAGCTGGCCCTGAGGTGTTTCATGGACTCTGAGGCACAAGTTGGGCTTGAGCTGCAAACCAGAGCAGCCAGAAGCTGCCCTGTATCCTGCTGCAGAAAGCTGGAAATGCAGGGACTGGTGTTTCTGTCAAAGTCTGTCTAGGCCAGTGTCTCATCCCTGACAGAGGCCAGCAGCAGCTGCCTAGGAGGAGAGTCTGAGAGCAGGATGTGTGTGTGACAAGATCAGTGCCTGACGTTCTCTGCAGCTCTGCCGTTTTTAGAGGTAAAGTATTTCCACGGGGCTCTGTGACCCTGTCCATCCCTAAGAAGACCCCAGGCCAAGTCCCATGCCCAGGCTCTGGGTGCCAGCCCTGCTGCCTGTCCATGGGGGAAGGTTTCTGGCAGCGATGTGTGAAAGCCTGTCCCTTGGTACAGGGGCTCCTCTTGGGGGACGACTGCTGTCCCTCGGTGACCTTTCAGCCCTACTAGAATAAGGCCTTGCTCTAGCCCCAGGCAGGTGTTTGGTTACAATTCCTGAGTGGTAGCTGGCTGGGGGAATGGGAAATTAAATCGATGTCTATAAAGGCAGCGGTTGAGGGGTTTTGCCATCATTTCATAGGTGGGGTTGGGAGAAGAAGGAAAACACCTTCAGGTAAAGGAAGGTAGCCTGGTGGATGCCAGCCGAGGATATGGTCCTTTATTATTACTGCCTCTTTGACAGCCCAGGAGGACTGAACAGGATATTTTTCTCCTTTGGAGACCAGAAGTAGGACTGTTTGATGAGTATGTACCCTGCTTTGACAGACACTGTCCTGTCTGCGTGTAGGAAATGAAGGAGCCTGAAAACAGTTCCCCTCAGCAAACACAAATTACTTGCTGTTATCGACTAACTGCAGACATTGTATGTTAGCAAAAAAATAGTATAAATCCTTCCTAATGACTCCAGTGACACATCCTTTTTGGTCAGCAGCAGGTCAAGGAGCCAGTACTGTATCTATCAGAAAGGGTGTGGAGCAGGAAGTATCCCCTGTGAGAACTGGGGTGGATTTTTATTTTTGGGTGCTATTGGTTACACTTGATCCATCAACAAATGCTTTTAACAAGTGCTGGTATTCCTTTGGATATCCTGCAAAGGATGTGTGTAAGTACACGTGACCATGCAGCACGTGCGATCCCGAGACTTTGACGTTTTTCTCCAATATATTGGATTTTCTGGTATTCACTTTGAGATTAACTACATTACAGAAGGCTGCCTACAGGATAAATTTCCTATTAAAAGCATCCCGATAACCCCAGCTTCCCTAGCCTTTTCCTGTGGCAATAAGTAAACTCTTTAAAGAGCTAGTAGCGAGGGAAATGTAGTAAGTCTTAAGAGACCTCTCCTTATGTGTAACCTTAAGTTACAACACTGTGATTTAGAAAAGCTACAAACAAAAAGGAGCTGTGTAAAACCTTTTCAGCCCTATGGACATGGCAGTCCTTCAGACTACGACCCCAGAATACTCTTCTCCAATACATGCTGCCACATATTGTGAAGGTAATGCTGTTACCCTCAGCTGGCTTCTCCATAACTGTCTGGCCCCAGCCTGGCTGGGGCTGGAACTGTGGAAATGTGAGTGGAGATAGGATCTCCCAGAGGCTTATGCTGGCCAGGAAAATGCTGGCGTGGAAAAGGATGTGGAGCATGTCCAAATGAGAAGAGTCTGGAAGGAGTTTCTGATGGTCTATTATTTCATTATTACCTAGAAGATATGAAATTTCCTTTTCCAGATGAGCACACTTCGTGTTTTGCATAAGACAGCAATTGCTTCTTGTAAGACTTAGCATTTCTGCTAATTTAATGAGTTAGCCTTTTGAATTAACTGCCTCAGTCATTGGAAAGGCCCTTTTCAAGTTCCATGAGCATGTTTTAGACCTCCTGATAAAGCCAGTAGCATGCTGGACTTTCACAAGTAGAAAGACCTCCAAAAGTATGCAAGTTATTTCTGGCATGTTGTATTCTCAACATGTCAAGGAAACATGGATTATTTTTACACAAACAGGCAAATCAAAATGGTTCCTTAGCAAGCTCCCATGAATGTTCTTGAGCCCTGAGAAAGAAAAAGAAAAAACAAACAAAAAAAACCCATAAGAAAAATCATTGCTTCTGAATTAGGTTTCTTAGATGGATCATGTTGTCACACATTCAGAAGTTCATTTGCACCAATTTGGACGTCTGATGGTCCAAATGGTGGAAGGAGTAAAGGATAAAACAGAAGGAAAAAGCAAAGGCCAGTAATTAATTCGGATATTTGATCTTTGAGTGGACTTTTTTTCCTCTTTACTGTGAATTTATCATCAAATGTAGACCGTGACAAACTGCAGAGAGTTTTGAAAGTTCTTTTGAATAGCTGTTAATTGAAAGTTGATGTGTAGGTGTTAAGAGCAAAAGGATGTCTGGAGCTGAACAGGCCTGTGTGGAAAGAACGTGCCAATGTCTTGCTGAAAACCACAAAGCAGTGCAGCAGCAAGATTACTGGAGTGTCCTAAACTCTCTTGACGTTGCAGCGCACAAATTAGGCTATACGCTTTGCAAATATTGGAAGCTGTTTTGAAACTCCCTATTAAGGATTACAAATGCTGACTGCAGTTTCTAGGCAAATGTAATTAAATATCACAGCTATGGCCTCCGCTCAGGGTTTTGTGTCTGAGCTGGCATTACTGTGTAGGGTTCTTATGCATTAGATTACCTCAGCCAAAACCAAGTTATGACACCCACCAAAGCCGAGTCCTGTGATTAAAGTAAAAAAACCCCATAGCCTAGTCTCAGCATTTTTTTTTATTTCAGCATAGAAAAGCATTTTCCCACACAGTGAAGGGGCTTTTTAACAGAAAAGAGGTGTAAAGCACGCATAAACATTGACACTTAACATACATCCTCATCTGTAGTTGCTTCTCTGGGTGGTGTTTTTTCTGGTTCAATACCCGTGTCCAAATTCAGGAATAGCACTTGTTGTTTGGGCTTGGTGGAGCCACCTACATCAAGGTTTGTTTTGGCCCAGCTAGTGTCATTGATGCTTACGCATTGATGCATGTCAATAATTATTGATAATTATACCTTTTCTCACTGTAAGGATAGTTCTTTTGCAAATACTTTATAGCAGGAATAATACCAGGAAAAATAACAAGAGGAGAGGACATTTTTGCATGGTCAAAACAACCTCCAGCAACTGAGTATTCTTACAGGTACGTTGATGGCTAGTGCAAGAGAGTGCTACTACATGGTATCTCCATGAAATGGAAGTTCACATTGCCTTCAGTTTTCCCTTTTTTTTTTTTTAACCTTGCGTTTAACATTTGCTCTCTCTTCTGGCGAGTAGCACGAAGGAGCNTACAGGTACATCGATGGCTAGTGCAAGAGAGTGCTACTACATGGTATCTCCATGAAATGGAAGTTCACATTGCCTTCAGTTTTCCCTTTTTTTTTTTTAACCTTGCGTTTAACATTTGCTCTCTCTTCTGGCGAGTAGCACGAAGGAGCTTTGAATATGGTGCCAGCACAACAGCAGGGTGAGAGAAACTAAGGACCTCTGATACAATTAATAGGCGATACTGCTATTTCCGTTTTTTTCCTCTGAATCTCCACTCCTGAGCATTTCAGCTAAATCCCAAGTTTTCTTTTTAAGCAGGACATCTAGCAAGTTAAAACTCAGCACCATGAGGTGGTCTTAAGATGGGGTTTGCTCCAGCTTTCCTGCTGAGCAACCCTTTACGAATTGCTGATAAAAAAATGTCAGAGAGGATAGTAGTTGCTCTGCTGTCACATGGGCTGAGACAGCGCAGAACCTGCTTAGCATTCTTGAAGGGAAATTATCCAGTGCTGCAACTCACAATTTATAATTGGTTGCATATTAACATCCAAAAAAGGCAATAAAATCCACTGTGTGTTTAAAAAAAAAAAGTAAGTAGGAGTATTACAAGCTGAGCAGTGAAAATCTGGAAAACTCCTTGGCTAGAGCTGAGCTGTGTGCAGAGCTGTTTCTCCCTTAATTACAAGCAATTTTAAATCATCTCCTTCCTTCAAAGGAGGATTTTGTTCAGCGTTTGTGTTAATTTTAATCTCGCTAACGTGGTACTCTCTTGGAACCTCTCCCTCGTGTCGTAACAGCAAGACACGCTGCTTCTTTTGTCCCTGCCGTTTGGGAAACGCACAGCTACTGCTGCTTGTCGCTGCAGCCCTGGGGTTATTACTATCAATATACCTCCCTTTAAAGGAGAAGAAAACAGAACAAAACCCAATAGCAGCAGGGTTTTTTTTTGTCCCCCCAGAGTTCACATTTATTTGTAGTATTTAAGCTAGACGGTGCAAGTGCTTCATGAAAATCAGGGGTTTAAAATGTATAGTGCTGTATTGTAGTGGAAAGCTTGTTATTCAGCATACGAATTATTTCTGAGTCACCGTATTTATGAAATGTCATGTAATAACTGCCTCACCACAACGCAAAGCAAATAGTGCGAAATCAGGCGGTTTATGATTTTGACATTTTAGTGTGTAAACATATTCCTGAGTCTCTTGGCGGGGCAGGGGGGGGGCACTACTGGGAATGAGACTGTTTTTATGACTTCTAAAAAACGACACTGAATTTCATAATCTGTAACATTCCGTATATACGGTCCATGCTGCACATTTTATTACAGCCCCAGTGGCTTATATTACAAGAGTCAGCTGCAAAGAGGAAACGTCCAAAGGCTGGTTTGTGGAATGGGGGGGGACAACATGGTAAAACCTTCAGTGCACACATCAAAGCCCTTGGGACGAGCTGTAATTGCCCACCTGGGCCATACTGGGACACCAGAATTCACCCAAAGCTTTTTGTGTTTCAGGATGGATTGCAAAGCCCTTGCTGAAGGAGGCTTTCTGGCCAACGCTTGTCACTAGGGGGTAAGTTTGGGTTTTTGTCGAGCCCTGTGTGAACAACCCGTTAACTCCAGAGGAACTGGGAGGCCTTGAGTGTCTATGAGTGACAAACTGGGAGTGAGTACAGAGAGGAAGGAGGACTCCAAGAGGGCTTCTGAGTAGTCCCATGTGGTCTCTGAGAACAATGGGTGGATGCTTACCAGAACGTGTGATTTCATAAAATGTTGTGCATAAACCCAGGCTTTTTGTGCTCCTTTGCAAGCTTGCTTGGTGTTATAAAAGTCGTGGGTTGTGTGCGTGGATGCTAGGAGAAGTCTCTGTCGACAATAGTTATGCAGCATCTTTCTGGCAAGGGGCAAGTGGTGATGAAGCAGCCACAGCTTCAGAAAACCTCAAATTGGCCCTGAAAATAAGTGAAAGCTGCTGTTGGGTGATGGTGGCAGGTGTCTGGCAGTCAGGCATCTCGCTGCACGATCTGGACATAGCGTTAGCCTGTCCCTTTCTGACGTGGAGCTGGTGTTAGCATCCTCCTGGAGACTTGGCAGGGTGTCAGAGCTGCCAGCCTGCTCACACACGTACAGGATGGGGCCCTGAAACTGTGGTGGAGCTGGCAGGGTCCTGTTGTATCTGAATGTACAGCTGTTGGCAGACTTGGGTGACACATCTTCTCCTTGGTGCTTTACTTGTCGGCATTAAAAAATTACAAGGAGTGTGATCTGCCATACATTTTGCTGAAAGTGGGGAGATGATTTACCCTTTCCATATTAGGATATAATTTTCTTCATTTCTGATACAGACACATAGTCTTCAGGCTATTAAACCACAAATCTGGTTTAATTTTTCTTGAGCTTTTATGCTTGTTGTGAGTCTCAAGGTCTTGCAAAATGATGATGGGCCTAAACTAAAGCTTCATGGAAAAAGAAATTTTGTTAATGAAACAAAAGTGAAATAAGGATTTTTACCATTCCAGGTGCATGGCTATTCTGACTTCCTTTTATGTTCCAAGTGCAAGAAATGTACCAACAGCTGGTACACAGAGGCAGGAGGCTTTCACTCATCTTTAAGCCTCCATATTGTATATCTTTTCTGACTTTTCTATAAATAAAAACAGCTATAAGAATGCCTCTGGCTATTATATCCAAGGATAAGTATTTGAGACACATGAGAGATGCTCAGGGAATTGATGTTCTTCAGGAGAAAAAAATGTCCTGAGATCAATTTCCTGATTCAATAGCAAAGTCCTCATATCATACAAAATGTAATGTGATTGTCCGTGGCTCTAATAAAATCTTGATTTTTTTTCCATCAAGCTTTCATCTATAAAAATCAAATTTATACAGCGTTAGTCTGCATTTTGAAAGGGATAAGGTTTTTTTGAAATAGATATGATAGTAATCCTTTATGGTACATTAATATAGGAGAACAATAATTTGTTGCATTTTCTTTACACAGAAACAATCAACTGGGAGATGTGCATAATAATTGTCTTTGTCCTTCGTTGTCACAGGCCATTAGCTAATGAATTTAGGCTGTACTTGGCTCTTGCTCCAGTAAGAAAACTACATTAGAGATCTTGTAGCCTTGGTGTTACATAAAACCTTTCAGTGGGTTTTATTTTAGCCTCACTGAGGTGATGCCGCCATGGACTGAGGAATGCATCATGGTTTTGCGGTAAGCAATGAGGTCAACACTGTCTGATGTAGCGGGTCAAGCAAGCTGAAGTGCATCTACACTTACTAAAGCTGCCAGATGCCAGAGCCTCTTTGTTTGGTTCCTTATAATTTAGCCAAACTTGCCAGGCCTACTTTTGTGACTGTTTCAGGTTCATCTTTTGGGTGGGAAGATTTGCTAAACTCGGTTCAGCTACTCTAAGATTGATGCTAGGGAAAATAAGTAGTTTGGGCAATGCTTTAAATAAGCAATAGGAGCACATAACTTCAAGTTGAGCTGTTTTACCACCTTTGCCGTTTGCCCTCTCAACTAGAAGGCTGGCGAAAGAAAATTCTGTGATGGAGGAAGTGCTCGTCACTGTCCTGAGAAAATCCACTCACATTCTGGCTATTTGCAGAAAAAGATAGTATGCATATGTATGGCAGAATTTGTTTAGCAATTGTTCCTCCCCCAACAAAATTATTTTATCCCTCAGGAAAAGGAACTACCTTAGAAATCACAAAACCTAGAGTGTGAGCCTTTTCTTTCCTATTGGCTGTTTGTAGCACATCTTGGTCTGTCACAAAATGCCTGAGGATTTTAACCCTACATTTAAAGGCGGGTAAGAAGAGCATTGTTACGGTCTTGCTGCAGAGAGAACTGAGAGGCTTTTGCAGAGAGGCTGAGAAGAGAGAGTACAAGCTAACCCTTGGCAGAGCTGGGACTGGATGCCACTGTCAGACCTTTAATCAAAATGCTTTCTACATGTGTCATTCGTGTGCTTGGCTGGGACCCCACTGCTCCTCCCACAGATCAGAAGGACACAGGAGGCCTCTTCCTGCAGCTCCATCTTCCCTCAGCTGTCCTAGGCCAGCTCTTAGGAGCTGTTGCTGCTGCGTTGGGCACCCGTATCTGCCACCAGGCACTGCAGAGCGGAATTGGAGCCATGGCACAGAAAAGCAGCAGGATTGCTCTGCGGGGTGCCAGCTGCTGCTGAGCTATTCCAGACCACACCAGTCCCCCAGCTATGCTGTCCTTTTCCCCATCTGTGTCACAGCTGGGAAATGACACACCATTCCTGCTGCTTCACGGGTTTTGCCTACCCCCAGGAAACACAGAACCCGCAGGTTCAGTAGGGTTGCTGCCACCTTTGGGCTGCCAGAATGGTGTGCAGAACAGCAGGAGCTAGAGACAAAATCCATACCACTGTCATTTGTGTTGGGTATCTTATCGATATCAGAAAAAGGATCGGAAACTCCTAAGCATTACCTTGTATCTTAACTTTGAGCACACGTATGTCTTAAATTTGGGAGAAGAACAGATGCTGAGTGTGTGATACACACCTGCTACCTGCAGAGACTCTCAGGAGAGCAGTTGTGGTGTAATTCTGTGTCTGTTCAGGGATTATTGTTCCTGCACAACCTGCAACACCACTGCATTCGAGGGATGGCTGTGGCGAAACAGTGGTCGAGTTTTGTTGTGTCATGTAGAGAGAGATGGAGCCAGACAGCCGGCAGCACCGGCTATTTCACCTGCAAAGTGGTGTGAGAAATGAGCTGTGACTGCCTCTCCTGTTAAGAGGCAACATTTGCTCCCTTACCTCTTATTATCTCCATAACCAGCGTCTGAAGTTTCCATGGCCTATGGCCCCCCATTTGATGGTACCGTCTGCCTACTCAGGCAAGTGTTTTCATAGATAGTGCAGGAAATGTCCTGAGTGCTATATCCAAAAATCGTGATGCTTCAGTGTAAAATTCGCATTGCTTGCAGCAGAATAAGTGGCTAGAAAACCTGGGCGCTCTGAGGCGTGCAGGAGGCAGGTGCCAGATAGCGGCGATCACCCATTTTTCTAAACCGGCAACATTTGCAGCCCTACTGACAGAGGTTGATTCACACGAGAAGTAAACTCAATATGCGTGAAAGGACTCTTGTTCTTCTTCAGCGGAGAGCATAAAGAAAGACTGTCAGACAAATTAATCTCTCTCTGATAGTTTTCTTTTCAACATCATTGAACTGTCATTTCTCCTGGGCTTTGCCAGAATGTTTGATATATCTGTTGTTTCCCAAAACAGACAGATTTTGCTAGCTTGGATGATACGGAATTTTTGCCAGGAAGAGAGAGGCTGAGATGCCTTTACCAGCCTTTTGCTGCTGGTGTGTAGGTTTGCTGAGCTCCAGAGCTCTGGTTAGAGATGAAAGGAAGGTATCTTGGTGACTGATTAGGTTGCATCTCTGAGTGCAGCCATGGAATCATTCCCAGTACTTGCCCTGGGTTAGGAGCACATTTGCAGGGGTTTTGGGATTCCACTTTTTCTGGAGATAAACCCATTTATGCCCCCAGATCTTTAATTTGAAAACTAGTGATTCAAGATGGCCCTCGTCACCACTGTGTCACCTAGCTGCAGTTTGAAAGTGGCCCAAACTGGTGGCCAAAATCTCCCCTTTTTTTGATTGTCTGTCTATGGAGCTGGCAAAGCATTCACTTCTTCTAGGCATGTGTGAAGAGTCAGTAAGATTCCTAAAACTATTCAGATGAAAGACTGTGGATGAAAGATGTCTACATTGAGCAGCTTCCTCCCTCAGCCAGGGACTCCTGGAGGAATCTGCCAGAGGGATACATGGTCAGTAAGGCTGCATGGCCTCCACGAGCTCTTGCAGAGGAGTTCAACAAAAATGAGATTCTGAAGAGGGGCAGACAGGAGTAGCCCAAATACCACCACGATCTGGCAAAATGAGTGCTACATCCCATTTGTAGCAAGCTCTAACATTATTTTTTTTTCTAACTCTGCTTCATTCATCCACTCCCTAAGTGAACTCTGTAAGTTATCCGATCAATACCATTGGAGAATTTAAGTTATTACCTTAGGTGTTTAGGTGTTTAATGTGCCTTTTTTTTCCCTTGGAAAAAGTGTTTTTGGGGTCCCAGGGCAGCCAGCGAGTCTGTACAGATCTGGAAGGGGCTGAAGAACGGTGGTCCCATTCAGTAGCTTGGGGTGGTTGGCCCTCTGTGTAAGTGGAAAGCACCACACGAACTAGTCAACATTTGCATGGGGTTTTTTTCTAGTGCAGGGCTGCCAACAGTATATAGTAGGCAGAGTTTGGGGTTGTAAGGAATGCTGGTTTATTTGTTAGAAATGTTTTAATGATTGATTTCCAGACGGATTTCAGCCCACACCCCTGCCGGAGCATATGCACCAGAATGCTCTCTTTGCCGCCGTACCAGGACCACCTGTAAGAGGTACCTTTCCTGCGTGGTGTGATGCGTGAGGGCCTAGTAAGCAAAGTTGCATCATTTTATATATGGATGGAGTTGAACACAGCGTTGGCCGCATGCAGAGTTTTGGAAGCTAACTGTCCCCATGTTTGCTGGCAGTGTGACTTCAATATACACAGTTTGAAAAGTGTACAGGGAGATTAGTGATCACTCGAGGTAATACACTAAATTCAAAATAACTTGCAGCACCATTTAAATCCACGTGGGTTAATCCGGATATACTCAAGAGCAATTTCTGAGTCTGGAATTACCTAACTTGGCTGTGATTATTTTGTTTCATTTCCAGGTAACTAGAGATTTTTACCTGAACTGGGTGGCTGCTGAGATGTTAAAAGATAGAACAGGAAACTTTGCAGTCAGTTTTACAACATAATTAATTGCTTGTCCTTTCAGAACTGATTCTGTCCACACCATCTCACACCTGCCCAACATCGTGACCAAGGTCTGCAAACATTTGTCCACTTGCATGTCTTGCCTGCATGAATAGGTCCATGGGGCTCATTTTCATTAGCCACAACTTTGCTAACTATAAATCTTCTGCAGGACCAAGGCCACGCCATGTATACATATTCCTACTCTGCACTTTGAGATTCTTTTCATCAGACGCTACTGTCCTGTTGTATGATGTCTGGGATTCTGGTTGTACAAGTTGTTAGATACAAATTTCCTCTTGGCCTGGTAGGAGCACCGGTTTGCATAATAGATTGTCTTATCGCATCTGCAAGGTAATTGCTTCTAGACAGGCTTCCAAGAAGGCCTCAGATTTGATCTATGATGGTCTGTGCATTGCTAATGTCTGTACTCCAAGGAAGCGTACCTCTGTTACTGATGTACTGCGTGGATGACTGATGGTGTAGATCCAAAGTTAACTAGGCGTCCTCTTTAAAGGCGACATATGATATTGTATCTGGGCAAAGAGGAATTTCCTGCATAATCTGTAGAGACAGCTGTATTACATTTTATGATTTCTCTGGCATTTATGCGGAGTTACAGAAAGGCTTTAAATTTTTCCAGTTAAGTATTCTGATTGCATGTCCAGATACTAATTTCCTATAAAAAGGGATCTCAGTAGAAAAAAAACCACTTTATGGGCTGTACAACCTTCACTCCTTTACCTTCCCACCTTTGAATCTGCCGTTTCCTTAGATGCTTCCATGAAGCATCTACCGCTGGTTAAGCCAAGATTTGACATACCCAGTGTCATGTAGAATGGGTGTGTGTACGGGAGCTAGGAAGCAAGTCTTCCTCTGAATTTGCTCCATCTCTTCTTTTCTTCCATAGCTCTTAGAAAACGATCTTTCTGTTCTTAATCTCTGCCTGTGGACAAAGAGTCTCACTTTCTCGCTTGTGCTGCCATACCTATCTGAGATGCTTTTTCCAAACCCTAGCCAGAGGTTTCTCCCTGCCTTTTACTTGTCTAAAGTGTGTCCCTTTCACTTTCAGTTGTCTAACAAGTAACTAGGTTATGAAAAAAAGTGTATATTAAGAAAGAAGCCCATGGTTAAAGTTGAAAAGAACTGTAGAAAAGAAATTTAAAAAATATTATTACAATGAGAAAGAGTGAACAGTTCCAGAGAATCAAGGTCACTGTTTATGAAGGTCATCTTAAATTAAATTAACAGCTTGTTTATTTGGTAAGAAATCATAGAATTTTTAGGTTGGAAAAGACCCTTAAGATCATTGAGTCCAACCATAAACCTAACACTGCCAAGTCCACCACTAACCCATATCCCTCAGCACCACATCTACACGTCTTTTAAATACCTCCAGGGATGGTGATTCATCCACTTCCCTGGGCAGCCTGTTCCAATGTTTGCTAATCCTTTTGGTGAAAAAATTTTTCCTAATATCCAAACCAAACCTCCCCTGGCACAACTTGAGGCCATTTCCTCTTGTCCTATGGCCTGTTACTTGGGAGAAGAGATTGACTCCCCCCTGGCTACACCCTCCTTCCAGGTAGCTGTAGAAAGCGATAAGGTCTCCCCTCAGCCTCCTTTTCTCCAGGCTGAATAACCCCACCTCCCTCAGCCGCTCCTCCTCATAAGACTTGTGCTCCAAACCCCACTCCAGCCTCGTTGCGCTTCTCCAGATCCGCTCCAGCACCTCAGTGTCTTGTAGTGAGGGGCCCAAAACTGAGCACAGCACTCAAGGTGGGGCCTCACCAGTGCCGAGTACAGGAGGATGATGACTGCCCTCGTCCTGCTGGCCACCCTATGTGATGTTTATTTTAAAAAGAGAGGGACAGTGGCATTCTTTACCTCATTAGTGCTGCAGGATGTCCTATACAAGCATAATTATATTTTGCAAAATGGCTAAGGAGACCACACAGGAAGGGTATTGAAGAACTGGAAAAGGTACAGGAACAGTAATCATAAAAGATTGAAAGCTGTTATTTATGGACAAAGTGCAGGCTGCTGCTTTTTTCCTTTATTTTCGTTTCTTTTTTTTTCTTTTTTTTTTCTTTTTTTAAGAAGAAAAAAACTGGGGCCACTAAGAGAGATACACAATTCTCAAGGATATCAAAAGGTTAATGACAAAACTCATTCAGGCCATCGCAAGCTGACTAACAGGAGAGCTGATAATAAACTTGGAGAAAGCAGTGCTAATGCAGGGTTTTATGATACAGAATAGGGAAATGTCGTCTGCAGTGTGTGGGTCTCCACCATGAATACCCCACCTTTTGTCTTGCCTCCACAGACTGAACTGCACTGCAGCTTCTGCATTTCAGGAATGTGACTCCTGTCCTTGACCTCGTCTGCAGATAAATACAACATGCCCCTTACTGCTGAGTGCTTTGGGAAGAATTTCAGCCAGACAAGAGAGGGGAGATAAAGGAAAAGACAGGTGAGGATGTTTTTCATCTGCTCATTTTGAACCAGGCTGCTTGACTTTGCCTACGAGACTTTGGGCAGTGGGGTTAAGAGGAGCCGGCCAGTGAGTACCTACTGCCTCTGGGGTGGCATAATGAAGCTGGTCACAGGAGAGCAAAGGGGCTGTGATGTGAGGCTGCCACCGACGGAACTGGCCGTTTGGGTACCCCTTCTGGCACGGAGCCTGGATAGGAGGCACTGGCCGAAGCACAGCAGGGTCTCACCACGTACGAGTGCAGAAGAACGGGAAAATAAAGAATCCTCTGCGGGGCTGGAAACACCACATGGGTAAACTGGTCGGTAGGTAACTACCAAGCTGGCCTACCTGCCTCGGCCCATGCCAGAGGGCTGACAAAACACGAGCCCACCAGAGCGCATCCTAAGAACAAATTTGGGAAGGGAAGAACAAATTTGTTTGCCTTAAGTGCAACTGAGATTGTTGCTGGAAATACATGCTTTCGTTACAGGCTATGATAGTAACTGGGATAGCTAATTCTGCAATGTGGGAATCGCCTTTTCTCAGCTGCCAGTCTCAAAGTCAAGCTTTCATTTCACAAATAAAAATGGTGTATTCCACCCTCTCCCCCCGAGTTGTCGCCAATATCTGGCAGAGGGAATATTCAAACCGTTTTTCCCTCCAATACAGCTGTTGGGTGTCTCCAGATCACGTGAAAAGGCAGCTGAGTGCAGTTTTCCCAGCAAGAAAGAAAGGAAAAAGGGAGGATTAAAAAAAAATATTTTGTTGCTGCATACATTTTTATGATGTGCTGTGTGTGTATATATATTTAATTACTGTTTGGATGTGAAGAAACAAAGAAGCAGACAAGCCTGCTGCCACAGAACTTGATGAATATTACTTACAGAATTGAATTTTTAAGGCATCACACGTCAGTTAGTGACATGTGTTGGGGACCAGGAGGATGGTACTTTACCTGGATCTACCGAGGTCAGTGGAAACTCTCCACTCTCTTTGTTAACACAGGATCAAACTTTTGATGGCATCTAGAAATACAAGAAAGTTTAAAATGTAGCAGGTGAGAGTCACCTCATGTGCATAGCCCACTGCCTCGAAAAGCTGAACGCTCTTGCAAATTTGACATAATCCAATTAGTTTATTTCCTCAGTGACATTTCTGCAGGCTCATATACAGAAGGACAGGGAAAGTGAGATTTATAATGATAGCTATTTCTAGCAAAGGTCATTTCTTTATTGGTGAACAACCTGTCCTTAGTCATGCTGATGACGAGGCGCTTAACAGGGAATAACATAAATAGAGCATAGATCATCTTTCTACTTGGACTAGGAGGCTTGCAATCTATCACCATCAGGCCAAAGCCTGGGAGCAGGAGACATAAATCCAGAAAAAACCCCAAATATTGTGATTTCTGTGGAGATTGTGAGGGAGGCTGGATATTTCAGTGTCACCATGGTGGGGGGGGAGGGAGTCACAGAGCATGAGCATGTATTTTTGGATAGTGAGGGTGTCCTCGGTGGAACCAGCTGCTTATAAAGAACCGGGTCAGGCTGCTCTGGGGACTCCCTGGTCTGCCCCGCCAACTTCCCAACTCGAGCAGCTCTCTCAGCATCCTGCTCCATGCCATTTCCAGAGCGACACAGATGAGGGCACACTCAGATATACGCACATAGGCTTCCTCAGCGGTCCCTTCTTAGGCAAGGAATGCAGGAGTTTTGACTGGAATATGGTTTAAATGGATTGTATCATACATATTACATATCTTTAAATAATGAACCAGCATCAGCCTATTCATCACGACTTTTTTCCAGCTTGTTCTGCAAGCAGGGAAGGTCTTTGACACTGTACATAAAATGATATAACATTTTTTTCCATAATCAAGAGGACTCTTCTGGCAGTCATGTGAGAGTTGCTCATTCAGCTATTGACCTTAAAAGTCAGTATTATTGACCTTAAAAGTCAGTATTGGGCACTTTGGTGTAACTAGCTTCGCTTGTTTTCATCATCAAGCTGTTTCCCTAGATTTTGGCTCATATCCTGAACCATGCTCTGTAGCGGAGCTATGGTTTCTGCTGGATCACTGGCACAAATCAGGCTTACGGCTGGCAGGCCAACATGGGGGTTCCTCCCTGATCCCTCAGAGTGCTCTGACCAGGGGAAGGGGTATGGGGTTCTTCATCCATGCCCTTGCTGATCCCTTTTGGCCAATTATTGTTTTTGCTGGGTTGTGAGCTGCCAACAGAAGTTACAAGGGCTTTTGAGTTGGTCTGGTCTAGGACTCCGTCCAATAATCTGGGAACGCTGCGGTGGCCTCTAGCTTCTCATCTGCAGCTGAAGATCTTGCCCTTCTTTCCAGAGTAATTGCTCATGCCCTTTGAAAACTCCTAAAGCTTTCCCTAAAATTGTAAGAGCTGAGGATTGCTCCTCTTAGAAACTGTAAAATACACAGATAATCTGTAGGATAATTGCCTTTGTTACAAGTCTCTCCACGCAATGAAGGAAAAAGCAGCCTTATGCTGTGTACTTCTTAGGCCTGGTGCAACTTGAATCCAAATGGTATGATGGAAAATGTTAATAAATAATGATGTTTGAAACACAAGTCACTGAACAAAGCACCAGACCTTCCGCGTTTATTCCACAGGACAAAATGTCTATCTCAGTTTGAGGAAAATAAAATCTTGGCCAAAGATACGTGTTAGGAATTAGCCTGGATGCTGCGTGGTATTCAGAAGATAAATCAGAGAAGCTTACAGATTAACTCTCGGTAATATATACAGAATAAAGACAACTTTTGAAACAAAATCAGTACAGCTGAACGCTTGACATTTACCTGGTATGAGGAACCAAGGATCTCCTCAGGGCCACTGGAATTTTAAATTACCTTGTTTGATCCACTTTACAGCTGCCAGATTTCCATCTGCTATTTTCCAAGTCAGAACCAAGCATATGTGTGCTCCAGACTGCGTGTTCTCAGTCTGATGTGTTCTGAAAATCCTGGCCTCATTTCCCAAATTCTGAGCAGGTGATCTGCACTTAAAAAACCCCAACCAGTAATGTCTCCCTTAAGTGTGTTGGAATTACTCTGTGTGTGCAGACCACCTGCAAAAATGGGACAGAAATCTTAAGACAAATGTGCAAAATCAGGAAAAAAAAAAAAAAGGAACATTTCTGAGTAGTACAACTGTCTTTCACATTCCAGTGTAATACTTTAAGAAGGAAAATCACTGTCTCTTCCAAGACAGCTCCAAATAGGTAGAAAATGCATACCCTCTGGCAGCTCGGGTAAGTAAATCTGGCTGGAGAGAAGGCAGAGGAATGAAGACTAGCACATTACAAGCAAAGGGCTGACCTTTTTAATGGCCCAAATATTTGCCCTCTCCAAAGTAACTTAGTTCGGCTTATGCCCGTGGCTCTCCACGCAGCCATTCCTTCTCTCCAGGGACTAAATGCTGTCAGCCTCTGCGGTATGTCAGCACACAGAGAGGCAGCTTAGGGAAAAGGAGGAAAAGACTGGGATAAGGAGCTTCCAGTCCCTGGATCAGGCTTGGACTCCATTTAGTTTGTCATAGGAAAGCACATGGAGGAGGACTGCAAAGCTTCAATTTCACAGCTGCTCCTCAGACCTCCGCTGCATTACCTTTCCTATGTCCCAGTGCTTCCACTTGACAGCTGGCTTAGTTTCTTACTTGGCTGGCTGGTAGGTTTAGGATTAGCCCTTGCAGCTTCTCACAGAGCCACATTATCCTGTCTCTGGGACCCACTCGTTGCAAACAGTGCTTCGGGATGGAAGCCTTGAGACACCTGCCTGGGCACAAGGAGAGGTTTCAGCAGGCGGGTGGGCAGCAAGCGGTGTGGTGTTGTCTCTCTGAACTGGAGCAAACCCCTCCTTTCATGTTAGATTGGCATCATCATGGAGGGCTTACACTTGGCTGCTGAGCCCTCACAGACACCCCCCTGCTGCTCCCTTCTCCCCCCCAGTGCTTTGGCATAAAACTCTGGGACACCCCAGCCCCAGCACTGGGGTGATGCTCATGGAGCATGTCATCATAGAATCACAGAATGGTTTGGGTTGGAAAGGACTTTAAAAACCACCTGGTTCCAACTCCTTGCCCTGGGCAGGGACACCTCCCACCAGACCAGGCTGCTCCAAGCCCCATCCAGCCCGGCCTTGAACACCTCCAGGGATGGGGCAGCCACAGCTTCTCTTCCAGTTTAAAACTGTCCACCCTTGTCCTGTCACTACATGCCCTTGTAAAAAGTCCCTTCCCATCTTTCCTGTAGCCCCTTTAGGGACTGGAGGGGGCTCTAAGGTCTCCCCGGAGCCTTCTCTTCTCCAGGCTGAACCCCCCCAGCTCTCCCAGCCTGTCCTCACAGCAGAGGGGCTCCAGCCCTCCCAGCATCTCTGTGGCCTCCTCTGGCCCCGCTCCAACAGCTCCGTGTCCTTCTGCTGTTGGTGGCCCCAGAGCTGGGGGCAGCCCTGCAGGGGGGTCTCCCCAGAGCGGAGCAGAGGGGCAGAGTCCCCCCCTCGCCCTGCTGGCCACGCTGCTGGGGATGCAGCCCGGGGTGGGGTTGGCTCTCTGGGCTGTGAGCGCACATTGATGGGTCACGTTGAGCTTCTCCCCCACCAACACCCCCAAGTCCTTCTCCTCAGGGCTGCTCTCCATCCATTCTCCGCCCAGCCTGGATTTGTGCCTGGCATTGCCCTGACCCAGGCGCAGGACCCCGCGCTTGGCCGTGTCGATCCCCACCTCTCCGGCCCGCCCGGGTCCCTCCGGAAGGGGTCCCTTCCCGGTTGCACACTGGGCTCTGGGCGCGCTCCATCCCAACGCCCGCGTCACCGATGAAGACGGTGGCGGTGCCGACCCCCGCGGGACGCCACTCCTCCCGCTTCCCAGTGAAATCGGCCTCACGGCCCCCCCCGCGCTACTGAATTCCCCTTTTCATTTCCACCGAACTCCCCGCCGCCGCCGGCCCTGCAGGAGGGGAGCGGCCTTGGCGCCGGGCCGACCCCTCCGCCCCACCGGCCCCCCCGACAGTCAGCGCCC
>VXBO01007123.1:431389-490843 GCA_013400135.1 Rhinoptilus africanus
AGCTGAGGTGACAGGGGCCGATGGGGCGGTGCGGGGCGCTCCTCGCCCCGGGGCTCCCTGCGGAGGGCCCCCTCCAGCGGGGCATCCCTGCACCCCGCGTTGTCTCCTTTGCCAGCTTTAATGCCATCCTGCCCTGCCTTCTCCCCGCCTTCTGCTTCCCCGTATTCCTAACGAGAAGGGTTTTTTCCTCCGCGCCCCACAGAGATGCTGCTTTCCTGCGGAGGGAGAAGACCCGCCTGGGTTTCTCCTCTCCCTTCTCGCCTCCCCGGTGAGCGTTTCTCGGCTCGGGATGGCGAGGCATTTCCATTTCAAGGAGGAGGATGGGGAATCCTGGGCAGCCAGGGCTCAGGAAATGCCCCTTCCTCTTTCGTCCTCCTCACCCTGGCACAGGCATTTAAGTAGTAACACTCCCTTGCCGGCTTCTTGGCTGTTCCTCCTCCTTGGAAAGAGAAATGGGAGCGGGAGAGGTGTGTGTGTGTGTCTGAGAGGGAGAGAGGAAACAACTGTTACACCTTTTGTCATCAAGACAAAGAACTTGTCTTCATCTCCCCGTGTCCCTCCCTCTGGGCGCATATTGGCAGCACCTCAGCCACTTTGCATTGCTTCCCGGAGATGCTTCATAAGGATTCGGTATGGCCCTGACCTGCCCTTTTTTTTGTTGTTGTTGCCAGTTACGATGGTGCTGATAAAAGGACATGTTGATATATTTCCAAACAGACTCGTGGTTTGCATTCCTGAAATTGCTGCAGCATTCTTATTTATTTATTTAATTGGAGGAGGGGGGGGTTGACAACAGGAAAGGGGTATGTTTTTGTGGTTTATTGTAGTTGTCTGAAAGGTACGAGGTCACGTGCAATTGCAGCACTGTAGTATGGAGTACATTAACCAATGCTTTCTCCCTCTGTCTGATTTGTCTTCCAGTCCTGCAGTCTCCACATCATCTACTGTGTGAGGAATGATGATTCCATGAGAGAACTTCCTTTCAATTACCTGTCTGTTCCTATTGCTTGCTGCTCCTGGACAGTGATGAGCCATTCAGCTAGACTGGGATTTACACTGAAGAAGGGAGAGGCAGAATATGAATTGTAGACATCCCATCAAGTTCCTCGCGCACTGTTTTTACGACGTTTGTATATAAATCTGCTAGTATTGAGCGCACACACCCTTAAACGTACATTGGTATTCGCAGAGTTATTGCTGTGTAAGAGGACTGGTATTTTCTCGCCATCATGGCTTCAGTTTGGAAGAGACTGCAGCGTGTTGGGAAACATGCATCCAAGTTCCAGTTTGTGGCCTCTTACCAGGAGTTGATGGTGGAGTGCACCAAAAAATGGTAAGAAGTAACTCATGTTGCTGCACAAATGGTGGAGTAAGTTGCTGGTGCTGAAGTAGGAAGGTTGTTGCTCATTTGATATTGTTTGGTCCGTGTACATTGGTTGTGCCTCCCTTCGCTTTCGCTTGCCCATTGCAGAGGCAGCTGCATGGGCTGCTTGTCTTTCTCGATGAGCACTTTGCTGCATACTTATCTTGGACCTGTTGGTTTTGTTCTGTACTCTGATTTCTTAGGTGGTGGTGTTGTTATCATGCAGAGGATGGTGCATTTATTAGCTTGGCATCTGTGATTTAGTGGTCTGCTTTTGGTTGTTGTTTGGTTTTTTTTTAATATTTCCCAAGAGATGTTCTCCAACTTCTAACTCACCTCTTGGTGCTGAGTGTTACCTGCTGATGCTGTTGTTAGCTGACTCTGAGGCATTTGAGATCAGTCCTGATGATGGTGGTGTTTTAATCAGTGGTGGTGGGTGGATACCCATTTTGATTTTGACTTTTTTTTTTATCTGAAGATGTGTTGTCTCTCCTTCTTCCTTTCCATCTTTTAATGTCAGATCCTTGGGAATTGTCTTAAGCTATTTTTTTAGTCAGACAAGAATTTTGTGCAGTGATGGTCCGGTTGGATGGCTTTGGAGCTGACTAGGCAGCAATTAACAGTTAATGGTAAGGGTCTGGCCCATCTTCCTTCCTGTGCAAAATGAGCTTAAATAAATCTGCTAGGGAAGACTAGAAGCTACTTTTAAATAGTCAAGCAAAGATCTCCATTATACAAATACTTAAGTGCTGTTTTATATGTTTGGAATATTGACTCTACTGTCATTATTCCTCACATTAGTGTGAGCCTGCAGCGTCATGGGACAGAGAGAGTACTTTCCAGACCTCGTGGACTGAGATGTTCAATTGCCTTGTAATAAGCTGCGGCCTCTTTTCTAATACTTGGCCTTTCTTCTTGTTGGCAAGTTTGGCACTTGCATTGGCTGCTTTCACTGGTTATGAGTAATTGCCTCTACAAATTTAAATTCTATCTCTTGGAGTTGGAAATCTCTGTCAAATATGCTGGAAAGCTGCTCGCTGCTGTCTTAAAGGAACACAGTCAGGTTAAAATGTGTTGGTTTTTTTTAACAAGTTATCTTCTTGCCTAAAATGTTTTGAGAGATTATTAAGAAAGAGAATCATTTTAGAAGTTGAACTTTCTTTCACAGAATAAACTACATGTAAGAACATTTTAAATGTTGAAAGAGGCTGTCGTGATTATCTCGTGGGATCTACTGTCTAGTTCATGCCAAAGAGTTTTCCACAGCAGTTTTGGCTTATCAGGTCTATTTCTGCAGTTGTGTTACCGCTTTATATGTTTTGTTTGCATAAACTAGCCTGTTTTGGCTTTCATTTTCACTTTGATTCAGTCTTTGCTTCAGAACTTGCAGAATGCTTCAGCGCTAGAGAATGGTAATGCTGCAGCGGAATGTTCAAATTGGATCTGCAGCTAACTTTCACTCGATTTAAGAAAAAGTCACACACAAAAGTTCTCTTGTGAACAATCTTGTTATTTTAGAAACAATTAGCTTATTGTTTAATCATAAACTAGAGCGCCCACCTAGCAAAATGCCTGTGTATGAAGCAGTGAAACAGCCTTTCAAAACCTCAGATGTGCAACTAGTTTTTTGAAAAATAGGTTGTCTTTCTGAATCTTTATTTTACATTCTTGAATTTAAATGTATGCAAGATCAGTGCTTGTGTTGGTTATGACAAAGCAACAGTGTGGTGGTGAAATATGGATGAATTCTAGGAAAAACAACAATAGGAAAAAACATCACTCACAGAGTCATTTGATTGTAGACTTTTCTATTCTACTTCCGCTTATTTGGAGAACCATAGCAAAAAAGTTCTTCAAGCATGCAAGCTAAAATACAATATTTCTGCTGTAAGTGGAACTGTTATATGAAAAAAAAGGGTAAATATTTATGTATTTTGAGAACCTTCAACTAAGACTTTCCTTAACTTTGGAGAAGATAGTTTTGCATGTGCTGACAGCCTCACTGCTTCCTCTATTTCTGTAGCGTGTCTCTGAGTTTGGCCCATGCGAGAATAAAACAGCAGAAATGAACTCCATATGCTGTTCTTGCTGAAAGCACTCAATATATATTAAGTGTCAGTGCTGTAGTCTGTAGGTTTTTTGATTGAAACGTAGTAAGCAGTAAGTTATTTTAACGTACTGGCATTTTAACAATGCAGTGTTTCTGGAGGAAAAGAATGCTCCATTCATATTTTAAAATAAATGACAATGCAGTCATAAACACACTCGAACTGAGATGTGTCTGGGAGGCAAGGATTGTGCATGACCAAAACAGGCTGCGGGCCTGTCTGCGAACTGCTGTCTTCTGTTAGGTTTACATTTATCTAACTCTTCAGAAAATGACTTGTGTTTTAGGATATTTTTGTAACTGACTGTGTGCAGTTTGCAGCGGTGAGTGTGTTTCTGGTTGGCTTTAATACTTTTTGTCTCCTCTGAACCTGTATTGATTTGGATGATTTTTTTTTTGACTCAGTGTTCAAAATAGCTCTTGCTCTTGTTTCTGGATTTATGCTGGCTGTGTGGGAAGTTGCTGCCACTCGGGTGTTGCTGCTTCCTTCTTTTAAATGATTATCTCTAGATACAGCAGCATTTGTCCAGCACAGGCTGAAACTCCTTTTGCTTGCTTTTTCTGCTCTCTCTAATTTCTGATTCTTGTCCCTGCTAATGATAAAAGACAGCCACTCTCAGGTGATTGCTTTTCGTTGGTGGTGTGTTTGGGGGGGACAGGTTGTGATGGAGTGTCCAGTGTTGTCACTGTTCCATTAGAAAAACCCAATTTTCAGGTAGTTACAGGGCTGAGCTGCTTCTGTGGCATTCTGGCTGCTCCTGCTGACCCAGACCTAATTATTGTGGCTGCTCGGTACCTTTGAAAAATTGAGCAATTAGTTAATTCAGAACCTTTCATTAAAAATAAATAAATAAATTTTAGCCTTGGCCTTTAATATGGCTTCATGACTCCTGCTACTCTGAAAACGTAATGCTTTGCATTAATCATATAAGCACTTGGGGGCTTTTTTTGAAAGGTGCTTGCTTGGCAGTGCTGGAGTGTGTCATCCTCCACTTACCCTTGGAATAAGCTGGGGCAGCGCAGGATTTTCCACCCAGCCTCACCCGTGAGCTGCAGCCCTCGCCTGGAAGGACTGTGCGTGGTAGGAGCGAGTTAATTTAGTCCTTCTCCTTAGTGCAGAGCCGTTGAATAAAACCAGAAATCGGTCTCTTGGGTTTTGCTTAGACTTCTACAAAAGATGTTGCGTTTGCTGCTCTGTGCAGTCGGAGCAGGCTGTGGCTGTGTGGGATAGGATTGCCCGGCCATCGCTGGCAGGTGTAACGCTGTGACTTGCGCCAGGTACCCAGTTCAGTTGCCCAGACACTGGTACCTAGCGCTGTTTGGGTTTCCTGCCAATCCCAGCTGCTGGTTTGGAGAAGCCCAGGTCTCCTGTTGATCCCATGTCAATCCTGCCGGCCTGGCATGCACCTCTTGTGTACTCTGGGGCTTCTTGGCTGCTGGAGGGCTCTCCTCAGGCGACTGAGTCAAGGCTTGTCTGAGGCACGGGCTCAGCGGGGGAGACTTTCAGGAGGAAAATACTCTTTTGGATCAGAGATCAGTTCCAATACTCAGACCTGAAGCTGTGATGGCTGTTTTAGAGCTGCTGAAGCATCTAATGCTGAACACGTGAGACTGGTGTGGTACCTCCCAGGTCAAGGACTCAACAGAGGCTTCAAGCATAGTATTAACTGGTTTCCACAGAGGATGGCCTAACTTACAGAGCTGAGGTCTCCAAGTTCCTCAAATGTCATTGTCCATTAGGTGCTTTTATGAGCAAGAGAACTGCTCACCTCAGTGTAAGAGCTAACTGCTTAAGAACTTAACTGCTTTTGGAGCCTTTTTTACAGGATTTGCCATTCAGCAGTTGCTTTAGAGATAAAGAAAAATGTTACGTTTTTNAAAAAAGCTTTAGCCATCTGTTTTTCTCTTCTATTGTAGTTTCATAACTGGATGCTGCAGGAATTTTAAGATTTGGCATGCACTGTGCATGGGAGAGAAGTGAGCTTTTTGAGATTTCACGGTTCACACCAGTCTGCTTGCCTTCTGGTCGCTGCTTTCCAGCAAACTCTTCAGTGCTGAAGGCCACGGAAAGAACTGGAGTTAGCTGGGGTTGCTGTAGAAATCCTTGGGGGTTGACACTGCAGGGTCAGGCCGTTAAATTGCTCAGTTCATTTCCTGGCATTGCATGGTTGTTAGGAGGGGATTTTGTGAGCACCTAAGTGCTTTTAATTATTAAGGATGATCGCATTGAAATGTGTGACAAAAAGAGATACAGTTACAGGTGAATACAGGATCTCAGAGTTAGTTTTGCTGTGAACCATGCTTTTTGTCACATGCTTGCTCTTCCAAGGTTTTTATCGGATTTGCATTTGTGTGTTAACTGTGCAGCTATACCGTAACCAAGCTTGTGCAAAGAAACTTTGTGCAATTTCTCCTTCTTTTTAGCTTCTTTCCTCCTTCTCAATTAAATTATACTCTGTCCTTACACTCTTCATTGAGTTCTCTGATTCCACACCCAATAATCCCCATCCGCAAATAAAATTCTGCGTTTTCTTCTCCATTCATGTCCACTTTTGACTGAGGACTTTTTGAGGGCTTAAGTTATGCGTCAAACTTATTCTTTCCACATAATCACCACCAGCTGCCTTACTGGTCAGTCTTGTCCCTTTCTTCCTGTAGTCAGTTAAAACACACTTACTGTCCACACACAAAAGCAGTTCTCCTCTGCCACCTTGCACCTCTCTTCTCTTAGTATCCAAAAGAAAACTGTTGATTTCAGACATGTAGATCTGCTGCTTTGGGCTATCTGCCCGACTTTTCTCAGGAGGTTCTCTGTTAACCCTGACTCCTTAACACCAGCTGCGTTCCTTCCCTACCTTACCAGTCTAGCCTCATGGCCTCTTTTATAGCCTTACGTCTGTTCCATGGACCATGAGTTTGAGATTTCTCAAAAATTGTTGGTTGTGTATTGTGCAGTGAAGAGATTTCAATAGGAGAGGTATGGGTGTATGTGGAATTTTTCTTGCTGCTGAGTTTTTCATCTCGTTAGTACTGCATACTCATATATACATTTTCTATTTGCAGCAACTCTTTGGGAGTATTTGAAAATCTGTGTCCGGTTTCTAAAAGACCCCATTGGTAGAAGCAGGCATGAAGTTTAGTATCTATAAGTTAGAAGGGTTTGGGTTTGTCATAAATACTTGTTCTGAATTTTATTTGTCTTTGAGAGACAGAGTTCTTTGACATAGTTTACTGTCCTAGCAGTAACAAAAATCATTGTGTAAAGCAGAAAACACTAGGTTATATCCAAGTTGTAGACAATTCCATCCTAATGGTCTGTCATTCATTCGTTTAAAGGGACGAGGATGTCTCCTTGAATAAATAAAATACCCTAA
Source organism: Rhinoptilus africanus (assembly GCA_013400135.1). Taxonomy (NCBI): domain Eukaryota; kingdom Metazoa; phylum Chordata; class Aves; order Charadriiformes; family Glareolidae; genus Rhinoptilus; species Rhinoptilus africanus. The sequence continues at coordinate 438,234 of VXBO01007123.1, forward strand.
CTTACATTGTAACACAGCTTTATTTTTTGAGAGAGAAACTGTGGGTGTGTGTGTAACTTCCTTGCAGAGCTTTACCAATAAAACCTGGCTCTGTTCCTGCAGGCACTGTGTTCCATGCTTACAGTAAAGTACACGTACTGTCCCTTTGAACCCAGTGGACTTGAGCTGCAGTAAAGATTATCATTTTTTTCAGGACCAGATCCCTCTGAATACTCTTTTCAGCTCTTTGTGTTATGAGGTTAAATAAAATGAAATATTACGACATTGTGTAGGCTCATCTGAGCTGAGGCTTCAGTCTCTCGGGCTGCTCAGGCTGTATAGTGCCAGTCTNAACTTACAGAGCTGAGGTCTCCAAGTTCCTCAAATGTCATTGTCCATTAGGTGCTTTTATGAGCAAGAGAACTGCTCACCTCAGTGTAAGAGCTAACTGCTTAAGAACTTAACTGCTTTTGGAGCCTTTTTTACAGGATTTGCCATTCAGCAGTTGCTTTAGAGATAAAGAAAAATGTTACGTTTTTACAAAGTATGGAATACCTGTCATGTCCTATATGAATTGCTCTGCTTTTAAATGCCACTTAAAGATACAGCGAGGCATGGTGTTCTAAAAGGGTTAAACATTTCTTGTACACTGCCTTAGCTGAAGGCAGGCTTCCTTTCCACGAGGCAAGTTCCCTATTTTTGTATCAACTAGGTATGGTCTGAAGTAGGTTCTGCATTTTCAAGTATAAATCTTTCTCTTTTGGAAATGAAGTAATGCCTAATCTCCCCCCTCTCNNNNTTGCATGGTTGTTAGGAGGGGATTTTGTGAGCACCTAAGTGCTTTTAATTATTAAGGATGATCGCATTGAAATGTGTGACAAAAAGAGATACAGTTACAGGTGAATACAGGATCTCAGAGTTAGTTTTGCTGTGAACCATGCTTTTTGTCACATGCTTGCTCTTCCAAGGTTTTTATCGGATTTGCATTTGTGTGTTAACTGTGCAGCTATACCGTAACCAAGCTTGTGCAAAGAAACTTTGTGCAATTTCTCCTTCTTTTTAGCTTCTTTCCTCCTTCTCAATTAAATTATACTCTGTCCTTACACTCTTCATTGAGTTCTCTGATTCCACACCCAATAATCCCCATCCGCAAATAAAATTCTGCGTTTTCTTCTCCATTCATGTCCACTTTTGACTGAGGACTTTTTGAGGGCTTAAGTTATGCGTCAAACTTATTCTTTCCACATAATCACCACCAGCTGCCTTACTGGTCAGTCTTGTCCCTTTCTTCCTGTAGTCAATTAAAACACACTTACTGTCCACACACAAAAGCAGTTCTCCTCTGCCACCTTGCACCTCTCTTCTCTTAGTATCCAAAAGAAAACTGTTGATTTCAGACATGTAGATCTGCTGCTTTGGGCTATCTGCCCGACTTTTCTCAGGAGGTTCTCTGTTAACCCTGACTCCTTAACACCAGCTGCGTTCCTTCCCTACCTTACCAGTCTAGCCTCATGGCCTCTTTTATAGCCTTACGTCTGTTCCATGGACCATGAGTTTGAGATTTCTCAAAAATTGTTGGTTGTGTATTGTGCAGTGAAGAGATTTCAATAGGAGAGGTATGGGTGTATGTGGAATTTTTCTTGCTGCTGAGTTTTTCATCTCGTTAGTACTGCATACTCATATATACATTTTCTATTTGCAGCAACTCTTTGGGAGTATTTGAAAATCTGTGTCCGGTTTCTAAAAGACCCCATTGGTAGAAGCAGGCATGAAGTTTAGTATCTATAAGTTAGAAGGGTTTGGGTTCTGAATTTTGTTCTGAATACTTGTTCTGAATTTTATTTGTCTTTGAGAGACAGAGTTCTTTGACATAGTTTACTGTCCTAGCAGTAACAAAAATCATTGTGTAAAGCAGAAAACACTAGGTTATATCCAAGTTGTAGACAATTCCATCCTAATGGTCTGTCATTCATTCGTTTAAAGGGACGAGGATGTCTCCTTGAATAAATAAAATACCCTAACTTACATTGTAACACAGCTTTATTTTTTGAGAGAGAAACTGTGGGTGTGTGTGTAACTTCCTTGCAGAGCTTTACCAATAAAACCTGGCTCTGTTCCTGCAGGCACTGTGTTCCATGCTTACAGTAAAGTACACGTACTGTCCCTTTGAACCCAGTGGACTTGAGCTGCAGTAAAGATTATAATTTTTTTCAGGACTGGATCCCTCTGAATACTCTTTTCAGCTCTTTGTGTTATGAGGTTAAATAAAATGAAATATTACGACATTGTGTAGGCTCATCTGAGCTGAGGCTTCAGTCTCTCGGGCTGCTCAGGCTGTATAGTGCCAGTCTGTTGCTGCAATTAGTTTTTAATTGGTCGGAGAGAGCCGAAGTCCCTTTCACAGCTTAGTGTGAATAAGGAGAGGAGGAGGAGGCCGATAAGGTTGACTAAATCTAAGGAAACTCTTCTTATAAAACAAACCCTTCAGTTACCGTAGTAAAGGCATTCTGCTTGGGTGGCTTTCTGAGAATATGGGGGCGGAGCGGGGGGGTTGTTTGTTTACTTCTAAAAGCTTTCTCAGTGTGAAGTGTGTGTTTGTTTCCTTTACTCCTCTCTTTACTTTTACTCCTCGGGGTAGAAGCTGGCCCTGGTGGGCTCTTTGCTGCCTTGCTGTGGGACGCTCCCCAGCCGCCCTCTGCACCAAGCCTCTTCTGCACCCCCCAGCGTGGACTCTGAAACGCAGGAGCTGTGCAGCTGAACTTTTGTTCCTTATTTTAAGATAGGCACACAGCAGTAGGGTAAATAAAGCTGTCCTTGTTTTCTTCCTGTTGTTGTCTTTGAAAAATGTCTTTCTGCAGCATAGAGTTTATGTAAGTGCATCAGAGCCTCGCAGCTGGGAAGCTGTATGTTTTGGCAGTTGAGGTATAGGGTAGTTGTGGCTGTTGGCACCTGGAAAGGGACTTGGGAACTGTGGGTTAAGCATGAGCTAAAATTAGCAGAAACATAACTAACATTGCTCTTGTCTAAGGCTTTGACTCATGAGGCTTTCTGGATTCATGAGTGGGGCTGAGATGTCACTGTCCCTTAGCATTAAGCTTCCTCTGCTTCCCTCTGCCCTGATGCAAAGGCAGGATGACAGTGAGGCTGCCTGGTGGGTTAATGCCAACTGCCACCAATTCCAGGTCCGATTTGGACCGTGAACGTGAAGTGCAGCAGCCGAGGAGCGTACGCACCTCCCTTACGCAGCCCTGATCCAGCGGGGAGGAAAACATGCCAGAGGGGTGCGACGAGCCACAGCTGTGGGCAAGAGCATCTTAAAGTGCTTCGGCTAAATCACCCAGATCCTGAGTCAGTGCCCTGTGCTGTCACTGTAGGGCTTCCAAGCGCACGAGCTTTTGAGATGAATCAGAAGTGCGGGCCCTTCTGAACTATCGTTTCCAGCTGCCTGTAAAGATGAGCAGTGCAGAAGTCATTCTCGTTTGCCTGTTGAGCTTCTCTTTGTAGTGGAAAGTCGTTACTGGGGGTTCTTTTTTATTTCTATTTTATTATTTAAGGAGACTTTCTTGAGGATTACTCCAAAGCTGTGGCTGGGCTCTGCAGCTGCTTAACTGTCTGCAGCTGCTGAACTGAGATGTCTGTGGCTCTGCGTATTTATTTTAGCACAAACTGGTTTCGGGTTTTATTTCATGTGCACACTCAGTCTCCTGCAGTCGTTCTGTGGGCTTTGTTTTGGGTGAGCTGCTGCAGCAGAGCCTAACAGCACACTAGCAGGTCTGATCTTTCTTTTCTAATAGATCTGTTTCGAAAAATGACTTTGGCGCTGACCAAACATCACAAGGACAAAATAATTTCTACTTCCAGGGACAACTGAATTTAAACAATCAGGGGCATTTTAAGACTCTATCGTATCACGTCGGTTTTGACTCCCATATTACTATGGCCTGCATTGCTACCACTCATTTGCTTAGTGCCATCTCCACAAGCACCTGTAATGACAGCTCACCCTCCACGTTCACTGCCTCTTCCTTCTTTACCCACAAAGTGGTGTTTGCTTCCTTGCTGCTCTCTGATGGGTCAGAGCTGTCTGGGGCTGCCGGACGGGTGGCATTGGCTGTTGCGGTGGGAGATGCATGTTTTGATGGTGTGCAGCTTTGCTGGGAGCGTATATTTATCTCCACCTGTTGAGACAAGCCCCATCACCTTTCTTTAAGGCCAAGCAGACCAAAGACATCCCTAAGTCAGCTCTGGGCTTTCCATTAGATACGTTGCTGCCAGATGCTCTTAAGATGGTAGCTGTCTTGAACTTTCTTCTAATGCGCTGATGCCTGTGTTTTTAAATCCAGTATCATAAACTGACTTTCCCCTTCCAGCTGTGCTTGGGAAGAGCATTTGCATAGCCAATCCTGTTAATATCAAAAGCCATATTAAATGAAGTAATTGGAGAATCTGGGCCACTGAATACAGTTGGCAGCACATTGTACGCTGCCACTTGGCGTGTACTGTGAACTTCCTTTACTTTCAGTGACTGCTCATTAAGTAAACTCTGAATCCCTTTGTTTATGGCAGTACATAGGAGGAGACTTAAAAGAACAGAAAAGAGCTGTCAAAACAGCTTAATTCTCTTTTCCAGCAAAGATCTAACTCAGCAGCCTGTAAATTTCCAAACCAACCTGTTGCTGATTTATCTGTGGTTTATTAGCAGAGGACTTAACCTTGACAGCTCCTGGTGACACCTGACATGATTATAGCTCTGGCCATGTTGGCAGATGGTTGAGTATGTTTGGCTGTTCTTAACTGCTTGGCTGGGTTTTTTCTTCTGGTTCTACCTACTGTCTCTTGGGAAACTGATTTAGTGGTTTGTCTCTTGCTGTAGGTAGCCTGAGCAGTAGTTTATAAAGCTGTAAAAAATTTCAAGAGAACAAGATTTTTGAACTCCTTTTTCTCTTCAAGTGCAGATCTTAACTGGATAGAGTACCTGGAATAAGTGTCTCTTAAGTCAAGTGAGTGAATATTCATAAAACTTCCCCTTGCATTCCTTTTTCTTTGATATGTAAGAAAATTTTAAGAATGGAAAAGTCCTGACCCATTTTTCACCACTTCCTCTCATACCACAAAAAGCAAAAGAATCTAGCACAGTGTTAGTCAGTTTTGAGGCATATTTGGGATGGTGTCTGTTTACTGTTAGCACCTTTTAAAAGATCCTTTTTTAAAACACCTATGGTGATGGTGTTTTCACCCCCTTTTATTGGGATTTGTACATGTAGAAAAGGCAATTGGGGGTTGTAGGTTTTGGTTTTTAATTTTCTTGCTAAAATAGTTTCTTTTCCTCCAATTAGATGGCAGCTGTGAGCTCCAGTGTCTGCATACCCTTTCAGAATACCAAGGCACAGGCAATCTTAAAACAGTAAAGGAATTTTCTTTCTCATGGATTCCTTTTTTCATATAGTAAATCGGATTTTTTAATTTTTTTTTTGTTCTGAACTGAAAGATGACCAAGAATAATATTATCACCCTGAATTCTCATAGTGGCTGATGTAATTGTGGCATTTTTTGACAGAGGATTGAGAAAGTGCGTGATCACCCATAGTGCTAGAACTGTAAACATCTAGTGCTTGAGACATGATGCCTCCTTTAATCCGTGGCTGCGAGACTGTCCAGTAGAGAGGGGGGTAAAAAGAGCAACTCTTCTTTCCTGCCCCCATACTTCTCTTCCCTCTTTTCTGGGGTTAGTGCCCTGCCAGCTGAAAGACAGGAGCTGTGCAGCGGGGGAGTGCCGGAATGTGGTCCTTACAGAGAGCTTGGTAAAGGATGGCACAAGGGGATTCCTCCCCGACACATCATCTGCTACCTGTGGGCCTTGTCACAGCCCAGCACTGCTGCCCCTCTTCTGGAGAGCTGGGACAGCCCTTTCCTCTGGGCACACAATGTTGTTGTGGTTGATGGGGCCGTGCTGCCAGTGGTTAGGACAAGTTAGCTCGCTGTCTTGTTGGTTTTTGAACCTTGGGCTCCTCCCTTATTTTTAGCTTTGCTTCATAAGGGAAAAAGTTCTCATGTGATGTTAAAATGTGTCTGAATTTTCTGTCTGGACAGCAACATTCAGCACTGCATTGGGAAGTTTTAGCAGACAATTTCAACCAAAGCTTATGGGGGTGGAAACCTCCAGCTATTATTTCCATGGGTTTGGTGACAAAGGGCCTCTGGATAGAAGAGAGGAGTCTTGGTCAGACCCCGTGGCTGCAGGTAAATAGCCAGTAACTGCCTTTTGTTAGACATTGGAGAATCTGCAAGGGCAAAAGCTGCTGGCAGCCTGACCACTTTCCCTCTGCCTGGAACTACAGGTCTGTTTCAGTTTGTGCTTCCACGTGGCCTTTTGTGCGAGTGTATTTTTGGAGCAGGGAGCTGCTAGCTACATTTCTCTGTTTCTCTGCTCCCCATCTGTTGCTGTCGATGCCTCCTGCTCCGGCTGCCTCAGGAGAGGCTCTATCCCAAGGGAAGATGGCAGTTACTTGCGGGTTATCGAGTCCTGGTGCTTGATATTCATCTCACCCATTATCAGTAGCTTCAGTACCGCTGGTAGCATGGCTGATGTCGACGGGGTACCACTGCAGCCAGCACTGCAGTCCCTTGTCTCCTTTATGACTGCTGTACCAGGAAACAGAATATGGAAATTTTTTGCCTATAGATTCAGTCTTGTTGTCTGGAGTGGACCCTAATAAAGTATTTACAGTGCATAAAATCTGCTTCCTCCTGGGGGGGAAAAAAAAAGCGCTGACTTCAGTAAATAAATTTGTTTCAGACAAATTTATTCTTAGGGAAGTAGAGCATGTACTGTAGGGGGGAAAAAATAATACTTCTTCTAGCAACAGCTGTTAAAAGGAGGGTGCTTGCTTGGTTTGCAATTAATGATAAAGTCAACAAACTGTAATTTAAAAAAAGAAAATAATCTTGAGCTATTCTTGACTATAGGAAGACTGCAATTTACCCTAACTTGTTTATGTCCACCTCATTGTGGGAACCGTCAGTATCTTTTATGGTTGGCAGAACCCCATTAAGGCCAGGAGAAGAGGAAACCCGCTGCCTTGTTAGCCTCACAGAGCAGGCTTTCTGTCCTCCTCCTCCTCTGCGCTGTGCCATAGGTGGGCTCAGAGAAGATTCGGTTGCGTTTGCCTCAAGTCTTCTCCCTCAGGGTTAGTTTCTTTGCTGCCCTAGGAAGCTTTTAAAAATGGTTGGCCTTGTAGCTTTTTACATGGAATATTTGCTTGTTGCGTTACAGCGTTGCTGAGGGATGAGGAGGACCAGTGGGAAGGTGAGGTGAGCTGAGCAGACAGGGAAGCAGGGGCAGCGAGGCTTTGCTGCTCACTTGAATGTCTGCTGGTCTGTCTGTCCAGGGTAAACTAACCAGATCCTGCTGGGTGTGAAGGTACAAAAACGGTGACCTAAATACGAGCAGCCTGTGTGCGAAGCAGAAGTAATTATTTCGGAGAACAGCCACGGAGCCCCCTTGTAGTTCTGCCGATGTCATCTCTCGGGTTAGCATGGGTTTTAATGTTGGAGTCTTAACTTCTTCTTATACTGAACATCCCTCACAGCAAAGGAGAAGTTAAAATTGGCAGGGAGACGTTTCTGGAAGCTGGTAACACGAGACAGAGAAGTTTGTCACCTGTGCATAGTATGTACAAATCTATAGTTCAAGATGCAATGTAAGTATATAAAATCAACGTGTGTTGTTGAACCATCTTAGAGGAGCCTGGATGCTGCTGCTGAATAGCAGAAGGGGTGTCTGTCACTAGAAAGGGACAAACCTTGTCCACCCTTGGTTACTCTGGGAGACTCGCAGATGTGCTGTGGGGCACATGGGCTGAGCAGGGCCAGAAATCTCACTTTCCTTACAACCTCAAGCCGTCTTGCTGGTGAATTAAGTACCTTTGAAATAGTGAAGTATTCCATGTTGCTGAAATGCTCAACATTGTAGTAAACCCCAGGCCTTTATTCTCCTACTGAATACAGTTCCTTTCAGCTGTAATCAGATTTTTGTGTTTTATTTATGCTGACCCAGGTCACATAAAATTCTTACGAAAATGTGCCCACTTTAAAAGGGGAACTTACTGTGTCACGAGCTTCCAGACTTGATTTTGCTGAACAAGCAATATGCACATACGTATACTTGGGCCTCATCTGTATGCAGCAGCTCCGCTGTTTCACTGTGCCGTGGCAATCCATGACATACAGCACCTATTCTTCCCTTACAGACAGGAGGCAGCAGTGCAGAAGTATATGATCTACAGACATTTTCATGGAAACAGCTGCACAGCCAGTTTAAGCACTTCTGTAGCAAAAGAAAGTGTGTTTGTGTTTCTGATTGTACCAGAACAACCATTCCAGTTCGGAGCAGCTTCCCTAACTGAAGTGGTTTTAGTGTCACAAAAACTGTCTTGAGCAAGCCTTGCTTATCAAAAATGTTGTTGTGCCTCTGTTTGTGTTAAGGGAGAAGTAATCCATCGCTACGCACGTCTCCACGTCTGAACCCTAATGCCAGCAATACAGGTCACAGGGCAGGACAGGCGCTGGCTCTGCTACTCCCTGCTCTCCCATCACCAACGGCAATAAAACCGAAATGAGGCTTTGCTCAAACACAGATCTTAATGTTTCACTTTCATAATTCATAATAGTCACAAGTCTTTCAGAAGCTATTTTAAAAGCCAGGTTACATCATCTCTTGGTGAATGCTGATTATGATTTCACCTCTCTTTGAGTGACTGAGATAGTAACAACCATACTGTTAAAATTATTTAAATATTTCTATCTTTAAGACACAGGTAGAAAAAGTCGGCTATTAATATCATACGATGTTAAAAAAAATTCTGAGTGCATTTGAAAGGAGTTCTTTTATAACATTTTGTATTCAAAGGAAGATTTATAGCTTTGTGAATAAAACTGCAGTATGTGTCTGGCCTTCCTCAGTGTAATTTTACTGAGTACAATTTGATGTCCCGAGCTCTTCAACCTTACGCATCCTTATATTGTCACCATGTTGTATTTTCTTCCTGGTGTCTGTGTAAGTGGTTTTCCATATTGGTGTCCCATGCCAGTTCCCGAGTGGTTGACATGGGAAAGGTTGGAATAATGCAGCATACACAAGAAGAGTACTTACATGCTCTTACTGCTTGGTGCATTTATACAGTTACAGGAGGATAAGAACTTATTTACAGTGTGGGCTTTGGAGCTGATTATTGTGTCAAAGCATGATCTCTCTCTTTCTTTGAACCTGGGAAGTTGGTTTTGTACACATGGAGCTGTGGGAATTTAATTTTTTTTCTATCCCAAGGCAAGTTCCCAGTCACAGCAAAGAAATCACACGTGGTGTTCTCTCTCTTGCTACTCTGATATAGCCAGAAGCTACAGAGCAGTTTTTGGAGAGTACTCAGAGTGGAAGAGCTTGTGAAGCTATATACGTTTTCAGTTACTGAACGTAGTAGTTAAAGTTATTTTTGTTCCTTACATAAATAATTCTGTACCGGTCAGTTTAGCACTTCCATTTGTTCAGAGCAGGCTCGATAAATTCTGTGCAGTTTTCTATATGTAGATATTTTTGATTTGAAGGGGGAAGTAGTCCTCTTTGCTTCTCGTTCTACTGGAGAGTGCGGTCTAGTGGTGGAAACAAGAGAAGTCAGAAAATCCTGGTTCCACACTAGGCTTCCTTTTTTGTGTAGACAAGTCATCTTTTCTATCACTCCCTAATTTGCGTACACAAATCATCTTCCGTCAACTTTCCTACAGTTTTATGTCCACAGTTACTTATAAGTAGGATTTATGTCTCCCGTTAGAAGCCAGAAGGGAGCAGCTCTCTGTTCAGGGGTAGGGGCACAGAACAACCAAAAAGACGCTTTGCTGTGTGGAGATAAATATCAAGTGCTGACAATTTTTCTGCACAAAAAGTCCACAGCCACACAGCTCCATTATTAATTCAGTCCTACAAGACTGCTGTGTGATAGAGAAAAATGATCCCCACTTTCTATCTCTTGAAACTGAAATACAGAGAAATTGTGGAGAAGGTGGAAGAAACCCTCGCTGTGCTGACAGGAATTGTACGAGTGCAGATTTATGGTAGCAAGACACTGCATAACTGAGAAGGAAACTGCAAGTTATGCACTACAAAAATGCCCTCTTCCTCTTTCTTTTTTTCAGTATGAATCATGTTAATAATGGGGTCGTTTACAGGTGTGTTTGGTTATATGTGGTCAGAGTGGAAACCATTGCAGAATGCTACTGAGGTAGAGCAGGACTGGGGAGCAGCGTACGTCAGGAAAATGGGAAGGGTAACTCTGGAGGAGAAGTGACTGCATGATCACTGATCTACAGTTACCAATGCAGGACCTTAAGCAAGCTTTTTGTTGTGGGGAGGATTTTTTTTGTTTTGTTTTCTATTTATTTTCCTTTGAGTGGTGTGTAATTAAGAGTATGTGTAATGGATAAATGGCAGATTGTGGGGAAGGAAGTAATTTGTACTAGGGTCTAAGTACATCCTTTCTGGATTGATGTTTCTGAAATATTTTAGCCAGTGGTGGTGATATATTAGAAAATGACAATAACCATAAGGACCAAGCTCATCTTCAACAGAGGTGATGCACACCTGAAGCATGTAATTGCTTTTCAAAGGCTACATGTTGATTACTCCAGTGCGAAAAGTTCAGGAGATCTACGCTATTTGTTGTCAGATTCACTTGGAAATTGTTGTGACACTCTGCCTGACAGTTCAAAGCGAAGTGCTTTAAAAGAGGTGTTTACGTAGAAACTATAGCACTATATGAAGGAATAGAACTTGTTAAGCTCTATGAGGACTTTTGGGAATAAAGCCGGTAGGATGGAACTCAGTTAAAGCTCCAACAGAGCTGTGGCTGCACAGCAGGATATAGGCTTATCATTACTGCGATATAATCGGAGCTGTTGGAATATTCTGCTTAAGCTTGTTGACTTCAATGTGTACATACACTGCCTGGATTAGAATTGCTGATCCTTCCCTCCCTCCCCCCAGCTCTACATTGCTGCAGAATTTATCCCGTGATTTATTTTCTGCTCGGACTTCAGGTGATAGCTTTTTCTTTCATATCACATCCACAAAATCAGTCCCAAAATACAATGCTTGTGGAAGAGAGAATGCGAATATTTTTTTGGGAAAAGTAACATTTTATTTCCTACCCTTAAAAAATGCCAAGAATGGTATGCAGGCTATTTGTGGCTATTATTTTACTTGTTTGCTGCTCCAGCATATCTGTCCTGTGACTTGCAGTGTAAGAAGAGACAGGGTAGAATATGAGACATCTGAAATATTTATGATGCTAAACTGCGAGAACCGTTCTTGAGTTTGCCCAGAGGCAGGCTAAACTCTTGACTCTGGCTCCAAGAAGCAAACCTCCATCACCCGTTTCAGAACTGCCAGTCTGGTTCGTGGCTGATTCTTGAGGACTGCCATGGTACAGAAATCTAACGCTTCAAAGCCAGAAGAAAAACATAGGTACCTGTTCTATCTCTGGGGCTCTTATTTACGTGATGAAGCCAGCCGTGTGTCATCTTTACTTTATGGATATTTTCTCTTTGATTGTTTGAACTTTTTTTCCCTGCTTTGCGTATTCCAGCTGTAGGGCCTCTGGGGACATGTAACCTCTATCCACGTCTTAGGAGGGGTGAGAAGGCGAAGGGAGAGTATGGCTGAGGAGAAGAGGGAGTCTGCATCCGTCTTCAAATCCTGGAGCTGTTCGGACGTGGAGAGGTTCATTTATGTTAGGTAAAGCGGGAAGTGTCCCATGCGAGAGTGTGTCTACCCTTTGGCTGCCACAATTTCTGCTCTGCCACCTTCTGCCATCCTGTTGCTGAGGGCCATGCTTCATTTGTAGGGTGGTGGAGGGCTGTCTCATGGGAACAAGGGCCACACACACTGGTCTGCTTGCCTCGGGGAAGCCTGGTGGTGTGTGCCCACACGCGCTGCCGGTGACTGGCCGCATGTGTCAGACGTGGCTTGGACACTCTGGATTTACCGTGTGTCTTTATGGAAGGGTCTCACAGCTTGAAGGCTGGATGTCGTGGAGACTGAGCGCTTATAGGAGCTGTTTTGCTACCCATGCACAAGTGGAAGCACATTCTGCCACGAGGAATCCTGTTCTGCCCCTTTGGGGAACTTAAAGATTTCTTTGCATTGTTCCAGTGATGTGAGGTGATTAATAATTTTCTCCAAAACACTTACTTTCATTGGCTTTGGAGTTTGAGAGTTTCCATGACCTAAAGCATCTTTGAACATTAATGCATTGACATGAATGAGTAAACACCTCATTTGGTACTATATTGCTTGTCTGGCTGCAGAACAAACCAACCCTCTATATCTTCAAACTGCGTGCTAGCTTTTCAGCCAGATCAGTGAGAATTAAGAGCCCTGACTCTTCTGCAACGAAAGGGGTTAAAGGCTTTAGCCTGCTCTGTCGCCTGTCTGCCTTGGTCCAGCTCAGATCCAGCCGAGAACTGCAGCACTGATGACAGAAGTTATGTTTCCTCTGGTGGATGGCTTCGGGGAAGAAAAGTGGTTGAGAAGGTGTCGGTACTGTGCAGGGTAACGTGTTAGACAGCAAGAGCTAGATATGCCAGTGCTCATCTGTCAAAGCCCAAGAGACAAGGTTAAATTAACAGATCAAGCTGAGATAAGTGTTTTGTGTAAGGTCTTGTCTATGCTCAGAGACTGGAAAAGTTAAGGAGAGCTGACGTAAAGCATGAAGTGCATAAATAAAGCCGTGCTGAACTCTCCTGTGAATGCTCTCATTCAGGAGATTTGCTCTTCACTGCGGTGGCCCAGTGATCTTAACTTTCCTGAGCGTTCCTGCCCCTCGTTTGGAAATGCTCGTGCTGCCGGAGTGTGGGCACACACATGTGTGTGCAGTGCCAGCCCTGCCAAGGCTGCTGCTCCGTTTGAATGCTCTAGGAGTAAATATGTTAAAAATTTGCAGGCTTCAGCTTTTGAGCCTTGTTTGTTTTAAAGATGAAAAGTGCATTTTATATCAAATATGCTGAAATATGTGGAAAATCTTATTTTGCAGAATCCAAGGAGTTTGTGCGCCCACGCGTCTCTATTGTCCCTGTTGATGACTCTGCACATAACTGGTTTTCCCCCTCAGTGCTCTGTGTGAACTCTGCACAGCTAAAATTGATTCCCGTTCCCTTGATGGTTAGTTTACAGAGTGGATTTTATTCATTAGGCGTCTTTGACCCTAACTAGCCAAATGTATTAAAACTCCGATTTGAAATTTAATCATTTACAGTAAGTTATCTTCATTTCCTTTACTGTAATACCCTTCTAAAAGCTTGAAATTAGAATTTTTTCTCCTGTTTATCCTCACTTAGTGCCAGGTCCTGCAGCATTTAATCAGGTAGGAGGTTTTTGCCTTTCAGTGTAAGGACACCATTCTTCACTTGGCACAACTTAGGTGTTGCAGTAATTTTGAGAGGCTTTGTCTTTTACTCGGAGTGGATGGGTCTCAGCACTTTGCAAGATTAAGAGTGTGCTTTGCTCCAGGATCCAATCTAGCCTCCCTTTTTATTCACCTTTCTGCTTCCAAGGAGAACTGCTTTTCACACCAGACACGTTTGTGTTTACAGATAAAAATTTTTTAAATTGGAGTAAAATGGAAATCTAGGGTGAGACAAAATTACTTAATCTTTTAAGCTGTGTGCTCTATGGGATAGAGGGGCTCTGTCTCTTTATCCCTTTGCCTCATTTAATGGTACAAGACTGGAATCTAGCCTGCAAGACATCAAATCCACTTAATAAAAAATCTGGACAGCATCCCGGAGTCTTTTCTGTGGCTGCAGATGTTACTTTACAACTACCCCACGCTAAGATCCATCGTCTAACTAAAGCAGCCATCAGGCTAAACACAATCAGGCATTTCACTATAGGATGGAGAGGGTATGGGTTCTGTCTGTTTTAAGTCGATATACAATACCAACCATGGCAGCACAGGAGGAAGGGAGGGGGCAGCACAGTAGCCAACGTAGTGACTGGATTTAGTCTCCAGTTACAAACTTGTGTGACTTGGGTAGCAAAAGGCTTCAAGACTTGGAAGCGGTTGATACTGGCGGTATCTATATGTCTTCACTGGGAATGTAAGCAAGGATAGGGCAGTGTTAATTTTTAACGGTTTATATCTCAAAAAAATCAGAGGATGCAATGCCCTTTTGTCCCTCGAGGAGTGTCCTCCTCTTGAATGTTGGTAACCAGCTGAACGCTTTTCAAAGGAGCGTAGGCACAGCTCAGTGTACTGAAAAAAAGTGTTAAGGCCCTCTACTCTTAGCTGCTTCTGTAGGGACGCAGAAACAAAGGGCTGGCCTGGCTCTGAGGGCTCTGTTTATAGGAGTGTCTGACTTGAGTGAAAGCTAGATCGGATTATAACAGAAAAATATATAGAAGATTATTTAAAAAAAAAAACAAACCACACAGAAACCCCAAAGAAATTGTGGCTGGCTGAAAGATGTAATTTCTATGTGCATTTTCTGCATCAGCATGAATTCAGGNACCTCTACTCTTAGCTGCTTCTGCTTCTGCAGGGACGCAGAAACAAAGGGCTGGCCTGGCTCTGAGGGGTCTGTTTATAGGAGTGTCTGACTTGAGTGAAAGCTAGATCAGGTTATAACAGAAAAATATATAGAAGATTATTTAAAAAAAACAAAACAAAACAAAACAAACCACACAGAAACCCCAAAGAAATTGTGGCTGGCTGAAAGATGTAATTTCTATGTGCATTTTCTGCATCAGCATGAATTCAGGTATACTGTCGGTTCTGTTTGTTTGCTTTTCTTCAATCAAAAGTCATGCTTTAAACCAGTCATATTAAATATGCCCTTAGTTTCCACCTTAGCTGATCTTGAAATAATTAGGTACAATCTAGTTCAGATTGCTGTTTGGCATCTTACAAACAGCAGCTATTAACAAAATCTGTTTAGGTCCTTAGTTGTTGGTGGTTTTAGGGGGTTTTTGACCTTGAAATAAAAATGTTTCATCAATTGTATCCGCAAATTATGAATTTGGATATTTTCAAAGTACTTTCTAATTTTTAAAAGCTGTAAGGTAATTTTTTTACATTTCCAAATAAATAGAGATCTTTCAGTTAGGAAATATTTTCGGCTTTTTGTTTTGTTTACCATATCCAGCCCCTAGTGTTGGCAAGAGGTTTTGCTTGGTCTCTTGAGTATCCATGAGTTAACATGCCTTTTTTTTCTTAGCCAGTACTTGCTGCTGGATATGAGCCAGGGGTGTGACTTTGGGGGCATTAATTAAAAGGCTTGGACAGTTTAACTTCCTAAAAATGATACACATTTTTAGACTTTGGATGTACAATTCTAGGGGAATAATTGGAGATATATAAATAGAAATAAACAGTATTGCTTTTGAGATTGACTTCTGTAATCAGAAGTGTTAACTTCTGTTTCAGGAGGCAGCTTGGAAGCAATGTAACAACTTAATTAAACAGATTGAGCAGGAAGAGGAGGAGATGTTCTAAATTAGCAGCCTTTAGAACAGTTATTTAGCTGTAAATGCTGATCAAATAATGTCACTTCTTATGGTCACTTCTTTAAGACCTCCGTCTTAAAGCAGCTCTTTGGGTTCCACCAGAATGAAGGGGGGGGGGTGTCTCAAGGGAAAGAATAGTGGTTCTAATGGCCTATACCAGTTCCTTTGAAACCATATGCAAAAATTTTGTAACTCTGGTAATTAATATTTTTATTTCTTAACATCTAAGGAAATCATAGCTTTAACTTTTAAAACTATCCACGTATAGCTTACTGCTGCAAAATTTATCATGTTGGCTTATTCTCGTTTTTCAGATTTTGAAGGTCTCCTTAAGCTTGGAGAGGACGAAGTCACAGGGGCTTTGGGTTTTTTTGTTTTGCTTAGTTAGTGTGCAAGCATGTGACTTTGGTTGGGACCCAAGTTTAAATGCAAGGTTTCACTGTTTCTCTGTGGTGTTTTGATGCTGTGGCTGCTTCAGAGATTTCAAGTAGCTGCTGCGTTATTGCAGTTGGCAAAATCTTCTAGTTTTGTGCCTCTGAAGGGTGGCAGAAAGGTGTGTCACTTCTGTCCATGCCCCAGCTATTGAAAAGAGGAGGTGTGTTCCTCCCAGTAACCGAGTGCTTTGCTGAAAACAAAAAAAAAAAATTGATGATCCTGTGGTCAGTCATACAGCCAAGGGGATGCCGGAGTGAGAGCTGAGAAAGCAGTTCAGGATCTCATCTTTCGATACCCTCCTTCCCCAAAAGTGAGTTCATGCTTCTTGATACCGTATCTGTTATGACTGTGACAGAGAACACCTGACAGTATTTGCAAAACCTGGTCTCCTGGGTAGAGATCAGGGAAGGGAGCTAGCACAGCACGCCACGTTTTCTCTTTATGGTACTAATTTGCAAAAGTGAAAGGAGGCTGCTGACAGGTGAGGAACCTTTAATTGGAAAGCTCGTTGTGCATGGGCCAGCAGAGCCTATGCCTCAGGATAAATGTGGATTAATTTAGGGCTTGGTAAAGTCATCGCTTAGAAAATTGAGTATGAGTTTGTATCATACTAGCCCGTCCACGCTGCTCCCTGTATGGGCACAGCATACCAGAGACCCGCCCCTTAGGTTACTACATACTTGTGTCATGCTACAGCCCTCTTTGGAGAGCAAATCAAGAGTTTGCACTGTCTTTATGGCTTCAAGTATATATTCAAGCTTTTCACACTTACAAGTACTGAAGAGGCAGACTACTGCGTGTGTCAGCACTCATTTGCCCTTTGTAGGTATCAGTCTTTTTAATTAAAAACACTACTTGCTGTATAAGCATCTCGGTCCCGCAATCCAGGCACCTGAGGTAGGTGATAGGAACTTTCTCTTTAGACAAACCCTACAGGCTGGTACCATTCTGGACTTGCTGCCCACTCAGAAACCTTTAGTATCTTCACAACTTCTGTGCGTCTTCAAAGGATAGAAGTTGCTTTGTCTAATCCAAAACATGGCCTTAAGAATCAAAAACAAACAAGAAAACTCTGGTACCACTGGTTTGGAAGGGAGCTTTGAAAGACGTGTAGTGCCAGATTCTCCTACTGCTGCCCACGCTGAACTGTAATTCCTGCAGGATGAGTCCATGGATTGCAAGGAGAGGAGGGAGGAGGAGGATGGAGGCATTAATGCACTGTCGCTTCTGCGATTGGCTTTGTCCAAGTCCTAACGTGGACGTTGGAATCCCTGTGGAGCGGCGTGTTGTAGCCTGTGGCTCATGAATCTTCATTCTTCTATCGGTGTGTGAAAAAGAAACTTGCCCAGGCAGTAAGAACAATGAAGATCCTCCTCTTCTTTAATTGCTATGCCGAATCTCCTTTAAATCTCTTTTAGACAAATTAGAGGAAGAAGATTCTATCGTGAATACTTCCATTTTCTTGCACTGTGCTTTTGGTGGAAGATGCACACTTTTCCTCTGTTCTGCAGGAATTGCAGAAAAATAATTTTTTTCCTCTACTGATTCCAGATTGAAAAACAGAAGGGCCTTCTGGTTGAATGCTATTTGAAAGAAAAAAATAATGCAAAATGGAATAGGATCTGTTTTGTAATGCAGTCTGATTAAAATTGACAGTGGTGTGCTGACAAGCCTCTTGCATATTTTTAGTACAGAAATATATTGTTTAATGTGAGCATTTGTTTTTGATGGGTTGAAGCTCAGTTTCAGGCAGCATTTGTCAGTCCAAGAGGGTTTTCTTAGTTATGCTTTTTGCACTTTTTATTTTGAGACTACATCTAACATTTACACTTGTAGTGCTTCAAAATAAGAAGGGATAGCACACTGTAGTTTAAGATATCCTCAGTAATGCGCGTACATTGTTGTAGGGAGATATTATCTTTGGTCTATAGATAGAGGTATAGGTAGGTCACGGATGATTAAAATCAAGGGGAGGGTTGATGCTGCTCAGTGGCTGCTTAGATTTTTCTGAAGGCTGTATAATCATTAAGGATAGCAGCTGGAATTTGAATTCAAAATTTCTGGTTTATTTGTTTCAGTTTGCTAAACCTGTTCCCTGGTTCTTGTTGCCAATCTGTTTTACTCCACAGAGAACAAGGCAATGGATGACAAGAGGGACAGGTAATGCTGGTCACTTCGTCTGCTGTAGGAAGTGCAGGCTGTGGAGGTCTGCGTTCAGCGCTTGGGTTTCACAGCAAATAGATCATACAATCACAGAATGGTTTGGGTTGGAACAGACCTTAAAGATCACCTTGCTCCACCCCCCTGCCCTGGGCAGGGACACCTCCCGCCAGAGCAGGCTGCTCCAAGCCCCATCCAGCCTGGCCTTGGACACCTCCAGGAGTGGGGCAGCCACACCTTCTCTGGGCAACCTGGGACAGTGTCTCACCACCCTCACAGGAAAGAATTTCCTCCTAATGTCTTATATGAATCTACCCTCATCCTGTCAATATGTGCTCTTGTAAAAAGTCCCTCGCCATCTTTCCTGTAGTCCCTTTAGGGACTGGAAGGGGGCTCTAAGGTCTCCCCGGAGCCTTTTCTTCTCCAGGCTGAACCCCCCCAGCTCTCCCAGCCTGTCCTCACAGCAGAGGGGCTCCAGCCCTCTGAGCATCTTTGAGGCCTCCTCTGGGCCCACTCCAACAGGTCCATGTCTGTCTTGTGCTGAGGACTCCAAAGCTGGACATAGTACTCGATGTGAGATCTCCCCAAGGTGGAGCAGAAGGGCAGAATCCCCTCCCTCACCTTGCTGGCCACCCTTCTTTTGATGCAGCCCAGGATACGGTTGGCTTTCTGGGCTGTGAGATGATCTAGCACTTCACCTTGTTAAGGCAGCTTTCAAATCCACTGTTACCTATGAGGTGAAAATGAGTTTGATTTCTGACTAGTTTTTGTTTATTGATTTGGCAGTTGTCAGGCGCCATCTCTGATCAGAGGATCAGAGCAGCGAGCTCACCATGGGCTGGGACAGGGTAGACTCTGCAAGCAGGTTTGCAGGGTGCCTGCTTTTGCCATGTGCCGCTCAAGGAGGAGCAACCTCCCAACTCTAAACTGGAAGTTTTTCTTGAAAAAGCTTGATTCGTTATTGTTAAAATGTTGAAGGCTAAATATTCTGAAAAAAGAACACCTCCCTGGTGTGGCAGGATGTGTAATGTAAACGTGTGGACTAAGCATTGCTCGAGTAAGTGTCTGTCTAAGGGGAATGTCTATGATTATATGAGACCAAGATTGGAGATCCACTCGGTTCTTCTTCTAGTGCAGTGCTCTTAGCCTTGCTTGTCCCAAGGAGAGGTTAAATTAGTTCAGGCAAAGAAAGCTTCTACATGGAGGGCAACTGGATGCGACATAAAATTCAGGGCCTGATCAAGGCATCCTCCTGTTACTGCCTGTTAAAGAACGTAACTTCTGAAGACTAATGTCTTCAGTTTGTGTATTCTACAGTATAAAATTGTGTTGCACAAAGCTTTAAGAAAAGATTTTGCTACATAGTCCTGTCGTTTGTTTCGCTCAAGGTTCGTTGCTGCAATAACTCCTTGAAAAATGAAGCTGAATCTGTCCTTGTCGCTTGATCTGAATAATGGATGAACTTGGGCTTTGTTTAATCCAGCTCATTCTGCAAACTTTGATTGTGTTTGGTTTAAGAAAACCAAGTCCGTCAGTGGTACATGCTACACATTCCACGCTCAGCCTCGCAAATAGATACTGTGCAGGTTCAGTAGGTCTGACAGCACTTGTAAAATACTCATAGTCTCTCGCTTTCTTCCTTTTCTGTTTAAACCAAGCAAAGACAGACTAGAGCTCCTTTTGAAAAGCAAAGCATAATCTTGAGACTTAAGTCTTGTACAAGCAGTCTGCTTAACTGCAGATGTTTAAAAAGGCCTAAAATTTAGTTCAGAAGGAAAATCCCGGTCATCTGACAGCTTGTGGAGTCTTGAAAAAATATGTAGAGACCTCTGGTGGGAAGAAATGAAGGAGGAATTTTCTGTATTAAGTGTGGAAAGAAAGGCACAGAAGTGGAAGGATCTCGGCTATGGTGTCCTTTTGCAGTGCCTGTTTCGGTGATTTCCCTTTTGAAATTTCCCAGCCTTGCTAAGGCTACTGGATGGTTGCAGTCAGGGAAGAACAAGCTTTGTCTTATTTTAGGGGCTTGCTGCATATTCTAGTATGAGTTAGGCTGGGAGACTGCTGTGTTGATTCAGATACAGCCTGACGTGGTACCGCTGTGAGACGGTTCGGAAGTCTCTTCCCAGGCCTTGCGCAGGAGTTTGCTGTGGAGAAGTGGGAGCAAACAGGCTTAATTTGCTGGTGGATGTGTCTTGGCATCTTGTCCAGCTACACTGAGTAGTGTCTGGGTACAGAGCGTTTTGAATACCTGTAAATTCCGCCACAGGAGTTAAGGGGATGTGAGGAGAACCCAAACCCCTTCCTGAAATGCAAAGCTTCATCTTGTAATACACTTCAACTTATAATTAGCTCAGATGGGTTTTGTCTGCGCGGCATTTGTATTTTCTTAATGTTTCTGGCTTTTGCAATCAGTGCTGTACCTTCGCTCAGTGAGAGAGCTCATTTGGCAAATGCATCAACGTGTGACGTCATTCTTACCAGCATCTCTAGGCCTGTTCAAAGCATCAGTGGCGACTCGACTGCACTTCCCGGAGTTGTAGGCAGCTGTGGAATTTCATTGACCGTGACCAACAGGAAATTCTGAAGGGAAGAAAAAATTTTGTACAAGGCTTGAGAAAGGCCGTTGCTTGATTAGTTCCTTGGCTAATGGTAATACACGGCATAGCGTAGGTCCCAGTGCAGAAGACTGCACCGCAAAGAGAGCTTTTCAAAGTAATTATCTGTAAAATGATAAAAGCACTGTTCGTCTCAAATTAATGGCGGTGTAGAACCAATCACATTCATTTTTAAGGGACCATTAGAGAGCGTTGATAGCATTCCAGCAGTCGTGTAGAAAGCTGTGTGCTGGTGGGGAGGGAGGATTGGTTCCTAATGAAAACCTTGCCTGTCATGCTGGTATGCACAATGCAGAGGGGACAAAAGGTTATTTAAAAAAAAAAAAAAGAAATCTTATCACAAGCACTTTGACATTAGTCCTCAAGTAATTATTTTTATCCTTCAATAAGTGCATCTGCATGCTATTGTGCTAACACTGCTGCTTCTCTTGTTAATTATACTCTTTTAGGCTTGCTTCACAAGAGTAATCTAGCAGCCTGAAATAATTAATGCAGTTCAAATCAAATGCAGTAAGAATAAAACGAGCTCAACCAAAAAAAAAAACAACACACAAAAATAAAAAGAAGGCAAACCCCATCACACAGAAAATTAGATGCCAAAACAAACATGCAGGCTGTAGTGAGCCCATGTACATACAAAACAGGTATCTTCTGTATTACAGGCATTTAAAGACTACTGAATGTAATTAAATGGAACGATACCTTATTACAAACAAATACTGTTACCTATTTTCTCTCCTTTCACCGAAGCGTCGTTAGTAATTGGTCTTGCCAATGGCTTCAGTGGCCATAATTAAAGTTAAGCACATCTGCAGCTCTTTCCAACAACAGATTCTAAACATAAGGCTTTTGCAGTTTTCTGTTATCGAGCGGTACATTTGGTAGAGAAATAGGTCCTGGTTAATGTTATCTGCTTCTACTAAAAGGTTACAAAAAAGAGCTAACAGGAAACTGAGACCTTTTATGTCCTCTCCCAAATGATATTTGGAGAGTTCTGTAATCAAAATATTGTGCCAAAAATTTCCTGGAATGATCAAACCCCAGAAGACCTTGAATCTTGCACAACCTCCTTTTCAGTTAGTGAAATTTGCGGCATATAAGGTGATGAGCAGATGACATAGCTTTTTCCAGTCAGTGGAATGTTTCTATTACTTTATTTAATAACTGTGGATATGGTGAAGTCTGGTTCCAGTATTTTGTCTTACGTTTTTTTAAAATTGGTTGTTTCAATGGGGGAACTGAAGGTACCAGAATCATGTCTTCCATCTGACAGAAGAAGCAGGCATGGTTTTGAATTATAGATGTTTTATTAATCTGTATTTTAAATCTCATTTAATTACTTAGTATGCAGGGCAGCGATGTAGCTCTCTTTCTGAGCCGCAAAATTTAAAATCATAATCTTCCCTGCTGCTTTGCTGAGGAAGTTTCATTCCTAAATAATAAAATAAGTTTGCCTTTCTTCAGGATTAGTTGCTTGTGAACCAGACAAAAATGAGTAAATAGCTAATAGAAGTTTATGGTAGGCTTTATGATCTTTTGTCTCCAGGCTGGATCCTTCAGTACGTGTGGCTGAGTCCATGCTTTTCTCGGCGGCAGCGTCTGATGCCCTGCTGCTGCTGGCTTCTTTCGGCTCCCCCTCCCTGCGGGCTGCCGCTGCTTTGCCCGTGCAGTGTACCGGTGCCGGGTGAAATGCAAAGCACCACCAAGTATCCCAGTACAGTATTGAAAACTCCCACTGAAGGGTTGGTGGTGTTGAATTGTATAGACTGAAGCAATTCCTTAGCGTGGAGATGTTGCTGTTCGCCTAGAACACAGTTCTTTCCACCACCCCAACCCTGTCGTCTTGAAGAATAACACACCACTAACCCTACCTTAAACGTATTGGCTTTGCTGGAGCTGAATAAGTGACTGTCCAAAAGAATGAGAAATGTTGTTCATGCAGTACAGGAAATTAAATTTGTATTTATTTATTTATTTTATAGCTGACCGTTAGCATTTGTTCAGCTCGTTTGTGTTTGGAATGATCCTCCAGTTTACAAAGTAAACTTATAAAGGATGCTAAAACTGATCTTCAGCCTAATTCTTCAGTAGAGATTTTATTTGCTTTTATTGTTGGTTAATGAGCAGTCTAGGTTTGTGATGTTGAAGGAGGGGAGAAGCCTGAAGTACGAAATACTACTTAAATGCTTTAAATGAGCAAATTGCATTATGTGGGTTTGGCCATTTCCTAGCACTGAGACGTCATTAATAACCTTGAATGCAAATTTGCCGATTAAAATATGAGCTGGGCTTTTTCTTCTAGAAATATATTGGCATAAAAAAGCAATGAACAGATTGTAGAAGAGAAGGTTGCTCTTGGCTTCGTTTATAAAACAGTTCTATGGAGGTGTTTTAACATTGTGTGATTTGTGACTTTCTTGAAGAAAATCCCTTAGAAAAACTGCTGTTCTTTGTGTTTTGTTTCATTTAAACATGTGGCACACTTAGTAGGGAAACATATCTTTGGGATATTTTTTTTCTCTTCCTTTCTCTCCCCATTCTGTTTTGCTAAATTTGCTGTCTCCGTATTGTGATGACCTTCCTCGTTTTCTTTTGGCAAAGTACCTCTGGATGTGGATTTCTCTCATACCTGAAGCTGAAGGAGCAAAGCGTACTCAGTGCTTAACAAAATAAATATACTGGCAGAAGAGCCTAGAGGAGCACGTGCTGGTCATGCCCTTCCATCGGCACGGCTTGGGCTTCTCCATCTGAATTGAGACTCTAGACGGCTCTCTCATGTTAGCGTATTTCTTTGTATTCCTGGCAGAGGGTGTTCTTCAAAATTGGGAAATAAATCCAGGCTTGGTGATAACTGTGTGTATGTGATAGAGATGCAGCTCTCGCTGGAGAGCTGCACTGAAGCACCAGCTGTCTCTGACAGGCGCTGTAAAGCCAAGCAAGCAATGGCACGGTTTAAAATGAAATGAAAGAAAGGGAATGAAACGTAAGGTCAATTACCATCCTGGGACAGGCGCATACCAGTATCGCAGGAGATGACTGTCATATTTTACTGCTCTGCTCTGATTTGTTTTTTCTGTCCAGGCTTGGAAGGATTTCTGCATTGAGGCCGATGAGGGCTGTTCCTTAATTTTTCAGAACTGTATTGTTACATATATATATATATATCCTCTTTTTTACTCTTTTCATTTTTTGAGGCATCCATAGCCATGGGCCTTTTCTAAAGTAGCCCATAATGAAGAAGTGTCTGTGTTGCAGGGGGGCAGGTGTGGATTCGTTCCTGCTTTGTATCAACTCTCTTTGGTACTGACACTCCTGCTTTCTTGCTTCGCTTTGCTGTCTTGCTTCTCTTGGCCTTTTTGTCTGCATGCGTGTGTCGCAGTTCTTGGGCCATACCCATTGGACCTGGCCTCCTGGTTTAGATATTGGAACCATGTAGAGCCTGGTGTGCTGTTTCCCTTTTCCAGCCTGGGGAGATGATCCAGTGCCGTTGTAAGAAAAATCACTTATGATGCCCAGATAGTTTTTAAGGTCCCTTCCATCCAATTCCACCCCCATGCCATAGGCAGGGACACCTCCCACCAGCCCAGGCTGCTCCAAGCCCCATCCAGCCTGGCCTTGAACACCTCCAGGGATGGGGCAGCCTCAGCTTCTCTGGGCAACCTGGGACAGGGGCTCACCACCCTCACAGGAAAGAATTTTTTTCCTAATACCTAATCTAAATCTCCCCTCTTTCAGTTTAAAACCGTTATTATTAGCATCCTATTGCTACAGTCTGTGGTCAAGAGTTCCATCTTTCCTGTAGCCCCTTTAGGTACTGGAGGGGGCTCTAAGGTCTCCCCAGAGCCTTCTCTTCTCCAGATATGTAAGATACGTAAGACAAGGTGAGAACAGATCTGGAGGGGCAAAGGGACAACGCCGTTACCTGACCTGGAGCTGCAGGAAAGGAAGGGACCGAGGTAGGATCCTTCTTAGCTTCCCTCACAGAATCTCTGGAGACCTGAGTGCTCTTCTCATGAAAACTTCTGGAAATTTACTCTTCATATCCATGTCTTGGAACTCAATGTTTTCATGATCTACTAAGTATACCATGAAGAATATCTTTTTGTCTCTCACATGTTTCTGATAGCTGGTGTTCCTGTATACCTGAGTGGGACAAGGCCACTGCCGCTAAAGTGGCTGGCAGCCCTGGTGAGAAGAAACAAGAGAACAGACGTGCTGCTGAGCACCATGTACCATTAGGTGAGAGGGAGAAGCGGTGGAAAGCTGGTGGCAGCAAGGGCTTGTGTTCTTCCCCTTAACCTCTGCAGGCCTTGTCCTGCCTTTTCCTACTGAAGCTCCGATTTGTGTGACTCCTGGGACACAGAGTCCTGCTCTCGGAGGGAGGTTTGTCAGCAGTGTAGCCACTGGTACTGCAAAAATGCATTTTCTTTTAACTTTTTCCTTCTTTTTCCTTTCTTCCCCCACCTTCCTCTACTTTTGACATTTTTTTGTGCTCAGAGGCAAGCTCAGGTTTGAATGAGTCCAAGTTAAATTAAATTTGGTTCTTGAACTAGTCTCTGAAATGAGAATAAGTCAGCTTTAAAGTGCAAAGTGAAATAACTCCAGGAAAAAAACCTCACCACGTTTATTGTAGGGCCTGGATTTGGGTTGCTTTGCTTCAAGGAAATTGCTTGGGGGTGTTTTTCTTTCTGGTGGCACCAACATAGCTCCCATCAAAACGGCTGAGGGTGTGTGCCGACAGATGAGAGCTGAACACACACACGTCGCCAAGTGAGCAAAGTGCTTCCAAAGTACAACAGGGTGACCTCATCACCAAGTGAGATTTTGCAGGAGAGCCGACCTATGGCTTAGGTGACCTAAGCAAGCCATAAGAGTGAATTTGCACAGTTTAAAATTATAATTTCACTTTCCATTTATCCCAACCTGGAGATTAAGGGGTCTATTAAAGGAGTACAGTGCAATATAGAACAGCAAATAAAAGCCAATGTCCTCATTTCCTTCACAGGATCTGCATTTAACTCTGTTTTTCAGAAGAACTTTAGTTGGTGATGTTTAAATGTAAATCGAAGGTGATGTATCAGTTCTACTGTAGCCTGCAGAAATGATGCACAGCTCCATGGGAAGGTATATAATACAGTGGCCAATACTTTGGTGTTTAAAATGAGCTCTCAAAATGTTAAACCAATTGGGTTTCCACTTTAAAAGTTAGTTATGAAGTAGATACAGTCTCCCTGTGATGAAATACTAGGTTAGCAATGTGAACATTGGGGTTTTTTATTCGTAATACTTGTCAGGAATTTTTTGGGGGTGTATCTTTTAATAAATGTTTTGAGTGTGTTGTATCTTGACTTTTTCTCTGTAACATCCATTTTTTCCCCATGATTTTTTTTTAGCAGGAAACAGGTTTTGCTGTTGGCTCTACAAATGCAGGGATTCTTACACCAGTGTCTCAGAACTCTTAAGTAGCAATTATTTTGTTCCAGGCAGACTCACAGCTTTAGTACTTTTAAGTAGAAATGTGAACTCCAATGAAAATGGTTTGCGGGTGGATTTGCAGTCGGGCTTGCTGATGGAAGTTGGGTCATCAGCTAGGAAACAAAGCCAGAACGGAGGGTCGGGAGTCTCCGGAAAGAGGGGTCATGGGCCTGGAAGCAGGACCAGAAATGCGGTCATACGATGGGAAGTGTATTGTGAGGAAAAAAAAAAAAAGCAAAGCCTGGAAGTTAGGTCAATATCAAAAATAACTCAGAGACAATTGTAGAACTTGTAAGGTAGAAGTAATAGGGCTGTAACTATTAACCAAGAAAGAAATCTTAAGAAAATTAAAGAGAACATAATTTGTACTAGAAGTGTCCTTTATTGAGGGTTTCCATCTGCATTCATAAGAAATAACAAATAAACAATTGCTTAGAGAGCTGTTCTGAATTTTGGCATGCTTGTTCTTCTGAGTGGAAGTTGAGGAAGCGCTGATTTCTCTGTGTTCATCCAAGGAGATTTTGAGGAGTAATACAGGACTTGATTCTGTTGTTGTTTGGGGTATCCAAGTAAGGGGGGAAATAAAAATTCTTTGGGAGTGAAAAAGTGAAATTGCCTGTTTTCTTTGCTACTTAACAGTACCTTTTCAGTATGTTTGCTTTGAAATTCAAGCTAGAGTTTGCATTGATGTTTATTTTGTGTCCCGGATTGTTTCCAAGGTGTCTTTAAAGAGGCTGGATCCTGTTCTCTGCCCCATGGAAGAGTTTCTGCTGGGTCTGGGGAGATGCCCGAAGGCAAGGATAGCAGGAGGAGAAGGATGACATTAGTGTGCAGATTGGAAGACAGCCTTTTTCTAAAAATACAACATTATTTTTCCTGTTAAATGGATGATGCTGAGAGGGGTTTTTAGACGAGCTATTTTTAAGAGATAATGTATCCACTAAGGATGTCATTATGTGTTGCAAGAGTTTTAATATAAACTGTTTACATACTGATCTTGTTGTAAATTAAGCTGTTTCTTCCTTATCTTCAACAGGCAGCCAGATAAACTAGTGGTGGTTTGGACAAGGAGAAGCCGAAGAAAATCCTCTAAGGTTAGTTGATTGCTTAATAAGTCTCAATTTCAGTGACAAGCAGGGTCAGTTGTTTGAGGGACTGGTTTCTAGAGTGCGGGGAGCAGACAAATAAATGAGAAATGTTTTAATTATTTTTCTTTTTAACTCCATTTAGACGTAAAGTTTCATAATAAGCTGCTGTTGATGCCAATGCTAATTTATGGATGTACTTAACTCTGATTTCAGCTTCCGTTATTTGTTTAGCAGAACTGTATCATCATCAGTTCAATTTCAGTTATTAATTGCTAGACCTAATTAGAAAGGAGAATGTTTCACTACTAGAAGTGTATTAGACATAATAATGATAATAATAAAAAAAAGTAATAAAGAATCTGACATGACTGCAATAGAAAGATAAAGTCTGAATAAGAGGCTATTTCACAACTAGAAAATAATACAAATCAAAAAGAATAAGCACAGGCTTTTTCAACCAGTAGTGTATATTTGAATTAAATGTCAACATTGTACTTCCACAAACACTGTGAGGGAGCCAATGAATTTGTCCTTTATGGCTAATGACTTGGAGCTTGCCTTTTCTCAGGCTCTCAAGTGAAGTCTATCCAGTATATGGACATTGATAAAGTTTGTCTTGAGTGCGGTTGGGTTTCTTTGATGTGTAAAAGTTTGCAAGCAGAGTAGCCCTCTCTTTTCTGAGCTTCACCTTACTTTTCATTCTGCAGTAAGAAATTGGAAAGCCTTATGAGATTACTGTCTCTTTGTTAAATGGTGCTCAGTTTGTCTAGACTGCTGAATTTTACTCCTCTGACAGTAAGATGCAGTTAACCTCTGTGGAGCCTCCTTTGGGTTTGGGTTGAAGGGAAAGGCGAGACAGTCTGGGCGTGTGGCTTGGTTTCCGTAGAAAATGAAGCTTCAAAAGAAACCCACAACACTTTCCATTTACACTGAGGTTGAAACAAATGGCAAGTAATTCTAAACCTTTGCAGTGTCTAATATGACAATGTCTTGTATGGTATTATATTATTGATGAATAAGAGTAAAATCTTTTGTCAGTCTTAGCAGTCACTTGTTGCCCAGGGAGGTGAGGAGCCTGTTTCATGCATGTAGCAGGCAAGCTCAGAACACTGGTCATATTGCAGGATTTCTTCTGTTGCATTGGGTCCTCTGGTGTAGGGCTGTCCCCTATCTGGCCAAAAGCTTGAGAAGGGCAACATGAATGAGCTGGGGAAAAGAACTGTCCTAACCACCAGCAGGTTTGTGGGGGAAAAGAGTGCGTTCTGGCTTCCTCCTTTCCCAGCAGCATCTCCTCTGCAAGATAACTTTTTCTGACTGTCATCCATATTTGCTGTATTTTGTCGTTTAACTTGACAGCTAAGCTATTCTAAGCTGTTTTATCTAAAGACTGGTTACTGGCTGAAAGTGGTGGCAAAACCAAATGCCTACTCCAATGTGTGCATCCTAAATTCTGCTTTAGGGTAAGAAAACCCAAAGGTGTGACCTGGTGAATAAACAAGGGTGTGAACTTATTCTGGCACATTTGCCAAGGTAACTGTTCTGTTTCATGTTCAGCAAAGCCAGTCAGAGTATTCCTCTTCCATTGAAGGATAAACTAGCTCAAGTTACCTTGAATTTATAGCATGGTGTATATCTAGGTGGTAACTGCTGATGTATGGTGTCTGTTGTGGCTTACTCTGTTTCTATTTTCTATTTTTGTTTCATTTAATTTCTGTAGAACAGAAAGAGAAAAGATAACATAGAGCAGTAAATTCAATACTTACACAAGTGTTGTAACCCTAAAAAGCTTGGTGAAAAGGAAGATATTTGTCCATGAATGACTAGTTTGTTGAGATTCAGAATATGTTGAGAAACAGAAGCCCTAACAAAAGTCTGGCAGGGCTTTGTGAAGTGATGGCTTTCTGCTTGTGGTGTTATGAGCATGGTGCTGTAGGCTCCAATGGCAGCATTTCACTGAGTGAAGAGGATTTTCTGACACTAGCTCAGCTTTTTGGGCTTGAAGTTTTTTTAAGCTGGGCCATAAATTTCCAGGGTATGTCCTCTCTTTTGATCACCAGGCAGAAGAAGCAACTCTTGGATAAACTGGCAGATGTACCTGAGACTCAGAAAAGTCTTTTGCTAACTAATTTATTCATACTCACTAAAATCCCACAAAAGTACTTTGAAAGAGGCTGAGTGGCCCTGAGGCCTGGGCAGAGAATAGAGTTAATTTTAAAGTTCAGGTAGTTGATATGATTTGAGCTGTTTGATTCCAAGACTGTAGATCAATAAATGTTCTTGATCTCTTAGTCATCCTGCCAGTAAAATACTTTATTCAACGTATTTGTTTCATATAATTGCTTTCCTGGAAGCAAGTCAAATGAATATTTCCTCTTATTTTATTTTTTATAGACACTGGGCTCAGTGAGTAGAAAGCATTAATAATTTTCTATGTTTTTCAGCTTCTTTGAGAGGAGGAGGAGAGGTATGTGGTCTTACCTTACTGTAAAGATGTTGTAAAGACTTCTTTGGAGGTTATGATTTCTTTTCTGAACTTTTCAGATCGTTAGGGATAATGATTTGTTAGTTCAGGCTCACAGAATGGTTGAGGTTGGAAGAGACCTCTGGGGGTCATCTGGTCTGACCCCTCCGCTTTAAGCAGGGCCACCTAAAGGTGGTTTCCCAGGACTGTGTCCGGATGGCTTTTGAACGTCTCCGTGGTAGGAGACTCCACAACCTCTCAGGGCAACTTGTGCCAGTGCTTGGTCACCCTCACGGTGAAAAAGTGTTTCCTTGTGTTCAGAGGGAGCCTTCTGTTTCACTCTGTGCCTACTGCCTCTTGTCCTGGTGCTGGGCACCACTGAGGAGACTCTGGCTCTGTCTTCTTTGCATCTTTCCTTCAGGTATTTATTATACATCTGTAAAATCCCCCCGAGCCTTCTCTTCTCCAGGCCAGACAGTCACATCTCTCTCAGCTTTTAGTCCTGTGAGAGGTGATCCAGTCCCTTAAACACTTTCATGGCCCTTTTCTAGACGCTCTCCAGTAGCTCCATGTCCTGCGAAAGTACAAGAGATAAGTCATCAAAAAATGTGGTGCAACTTCAAAGATGGTATGATGGTGCTATGGTCATATACTGAAACTGGCCTGCTTAACTAATGTAGCCTTAAGATACTGTTGAGCTGAAAGCTGAGTTCTTGATGTTCTTTGAAGCCCTTATTTTTGTGGGTTTCTGTGATTTTTGCTCTGCCTTCTGACCCACATACTTTCTTTACAATTCAACTACTAGAGTGGTCCCTCAATTAGAAGAAATCATGGTAGACATCATGTGCAGGAGCCTGACTATTTTAGTTGTTACTGTGGGAAACATAGGGTAGGAGATGTAGGTACGTTAAATTATAGTAAGTTTTAAAGTGTTGGAAACGAACAGCAATAACCATTTAGAAAGAGGAGTCTGATGGATGGATACAGGACCATAAATGCATCCAGCAGTTACTGACATTAATGCCTATTTAAGTTACCTACAGCTCCGTTCTGGGATCTCTCTAGGCAAGTCTGATTTTGATGCTTTTCAAGAGGCATGTCAAGACAAGATGGTTGGGCATCTTCTTGCAGACAATGATGATTTGCAATCTTGCAGATTTAGCAGAATTACTGAGCAATTCTAGAACCGAAATGAACTTTCAGCTTTGGGGGGAAAGTCACCAATCTGCTGGTGCAGATGTTTTCTTTCTTCAAAATTAGGTAGGCTAGGCTTGCTACAACTGTTCAAACCTCATTTAGATGGTCACCGGCATCCGTAATTTACAGAAGGTGGAGCTTGTAGCAGTGGACTTGCTTAACTCTTCCTCTTTGGTACCCTGCCACACTGGCATGTTGTTCCCAGGTTTTCAGGCCCTGGGCTTTCGGACTTAGTGGGTTTTTTTGGTTTTTTTTTTTTTTGAGTGGGGGAGGAAAGTCTTTATTCTCATGTAGAACAAGGGAAAAATGTGTTGTAAATATGTTTACCTTCATTTCACTGGGATGCTCTCATATTTCCAGGCTTTGAACTAAGAAATTTCAATTTGAAAAGAGATGCTGCCGTAATGTCAAGGAGGTACTTTCTGCTAGTCCTGTGAACGCATACAGGCTTTCAGTTGAATTATACACTTCTGAAGAGTCAAATTTGCACTTGCTTCTGAGAGCCTGACAGAATTATTCTTCAAAGATCCTTTTTGTATCAAAGCTGAAAGAGGGTGCCTTGCCTGTGATTTCAGCATTTCTGCTGCAGGTTTATCGAAAACTATTTAAATGGAGCAGAGAAGGAACAATATGTTGGTAAACAGAGAAAGGACTTTAACAGTGAGAAGCAGAGGGGCATGGAGGAAAAAGGATCACTTGTTGTCCATAACAGCAGCCTGCCCAGCCTTTTTTTCAGGGATATGCCATCAATAAAGCAGCAGTGGGGTCACCTGTTTTGCTGTCCTGTGCAATCTGTTCTCTTTGCTGGCTACTTGATTGCCTAGTGCCAGCCCTGCTTGTCACTACCAGCTTCCTCACTGACCGGAGTTAAATGGCGTGTTGTGACTCTGACATGTCACCGACTGCCTGGGGCCAGTGCGGGTTGGTAATGGCACTCCTGGGTTTTTTGGTTTATTAAGAAAGTAAGGAAATCACATTGGATTGCAAATGCAATGGTCAAAATTAGGATTCTAATGGTCAGTGCATACCCTTTTAGGCATATGATACAGTCTTTAATAAGGCAACTGCAAATTGTTTTCCAACAGCACTGCCGCCTCGTTAAGCAGACAGTGGTTAGAGCATGAGGACCGAGCGGTGAGTGAAACTGCTTAATCGATAAAGAAGTTGGAGGGTGTTTGTTAAAGAAGGTATAGAACATGAACAGAAAAGCCTGCCTCACTGATACGTGGTTAAATGTTGCCTTGGGGAATTCAGTTTCCTCCCATCCTCGTCTACAAAGTTCCTGACTGAGGCTAGATAGAGTATTGAAGCCAGATTTGACGTCTCTCTCCATTTAGTGGGTGTGTGGGGCATGGGGGCTTGACTTGCAGCAGTGTTGAGCGGCCATTGGTGCACTTGAAGTGAAAAAAAGACTGCTTTGGGAGACAAAGCAAAAGGTTGTTTCATGCTTAATCCCTATAAAGTAAGGTCCTAGATGATTTAAGCAGACCATGCAAAATTAGTGGAAACTGGCTATTCTTTCGGTGCTTGTAAATTGGGGAACACAATGACCTTCTTTTTTCCAGGGATCCCGTAAAGTTAAATTTTGGTGATGTTCTGAGGTGCAGTGTTGAATGTCCCAGAAAACTATAACAAAAATAAATCTGCATTCAGTTATTTTTTAATGTTTTTTTAATAAGAAGCCAAATACAGAAGGCCAGAAACTGCTTGATAAGAAGGCAGGGAGGCTCTTCATCTGGGCATCATCTCTCGTGGGCAGTGAATAAGACAAGGTTTGGTGAAAGAAACAGCATGAATCATGTATTTAAGGAATACGTCGTGAATGGGTATGTGTGAAATTGAGTTTGAACAGCTAGCCCAGTTCTAGAGAATCTGTTTCCTAGTGAAGACGAGACTTTGCTCATTTTCCAAGCTTAGCAGTCTTTCTGTAGCTTTTTAGCAGTAAGACATAGATGCATAATTACAGTTGTAACCCATGTGCGTGCTGATAAATTGAAGACATTCATGGGAAGACCTCCGGGAATCTGCTCATTTCCTCATCTACTCTCAATGAGCACCACCAGCAGTGGGTTGAAGGAAGACTGCCTGGTGTTTCCAGGGCTTTCAACTTTGTTCTTTGGCATGTGCTGGGTTTTTTTGGACTGCATCTCAGGGCAAGAGTGCGATGGGAGCGTTGTTCTGGTGCCCAGCCTCTTTAACTGGAGGGCCGAGCACAGGGATTTCAAGATGATCATGGGGATGCAAGCTGTAGCCTGGAGTACACTCTTTAATTTGCCTCCTCCCTTTGTGATGCTGAGCTATGGTACAGAAGAAGAAGCAGCCGCCATCTACAAACTGCCAGTTGAGGTTTCCTTTGGTGTGGGGGAATAGGCAGCTTTTCCCAGTCCATTCCTTTTCCAGCAGGTCTGTTAGCAGCTGGATCCTACTGCCCTCTGGCTGTCCCCAGATGATGTATGGCTCTGGTGGCATTCATCACATCGAGCAAATTGGAGCGATGCTCAGTCTTCACAAGCCATGCTGCTGGCACGGAGGCACCAGATGAAGGATCTGGCTCCTCCTTTTTGAGTTATTAATGATGATTTTTTCTCATCCTGTCCGAGCGTTCTGCCTGGATAACGGGGAAGAAGAGGGACTTGTCCTTACAAGCTGAGATGCCCTGAGCACTGTTGGAGCCTGTCGAGCTCCTGCTTGGCTCTTGTGCCCTCAACAGCCTGTCACAGAGACAAGTGGCAGAGCTGCTCTGATCATAGGCAGCTGGCAAAAATTTTATCAGGCAAAGAAAAGCAGCAACTCTCTGGCTCACAAGAAAGCCACTCCTGGGGCTGCAGGTGAGGAGCAGTGGTAGGCCTGGTTCTGACTTTTGCTTTTAAAAAAACAATATTGAGCGCTTGGCTGGAGGGATATATTCTTGGTTCATAAATATAAACTGTTCCATAATTTGCAGCAGGGTTAGAATAGTATGATCAGCTCTAGGATCTTACAGGAAAGTAACTTCTGATTATTGTGCACAAGTGAGGCAGGATGAGGCGATGTGGTAGTGAAGAAAGGCGAAAGCAGATGGGTAACATAAAGCATCTGGAGGGGGAGACTCTTGAAATAATGTAATGCTTTGTTTTTGAAGGGTCAGGAGAGATTTTTGTAGAGAGAACAAATAGTGGAAGCAGCAGTAAGCAGAGTTGGTCATGGTAGGAATGGCTTATGTGCCAGGTCATGAAATCCCCTACATACAGGGGCTGGGGAAATGGCTTCTGTAATATACTCTAATTAGCTGATTTGCCTGCATCTGCCTTGTCTTCTTCATGGTGAAGTGATGAACGGCTGGTGGTGGCATTCATTAACTTCGTGTTTGAAACTAGAGTTCCTGATTTGGCGCTGTCTTCAACTTTATATTTTTTCATTCAGATTTAAAAGATTGTTCTGTTCATAATCTAGACAGCTGAGCATTGACTGCAAGGGAAGGTTTATGTTCAGTCTCTCTCATGTTTTGTTGTTTGATGTGTCCCCCCTCGAGAACTGGCTAAAAACATCCAGTATAGGTTTGGTAGGTTTTTTTGGTTTTGCTACCTCTCCCCCTCCTCCCTATAGGAGGATGACACTGGATTTATAGATGTTTATACGCTGTCTTATATTACAGAGAATTGATAGTAACTCTTTTTTAGATTGGAGGAAAACTTAAAAAATAACAGTGTTTATGAAATTACCTGGTTTGTTCCAAGTTTCACAGAGTGCATTTGTAGTTTGGAAAGCTGTGCAATGTCAGTATCTTCTCCAGCGCCTCTGTTAATTGCCGTCCTCTGAGTTTGCTGGCAGAGTGGGCGGCAGTTTCATGTGGTCAAGGTCAGCCCCCAGTGGGTAATTGTAAGGAAAGGTGGTGTAGCAAAGGCAGCCCTCTAGTGAGCTGGTCTCGTCTTCCAGTATACCATCAGTGTATTTCCATGTGTCAAACTAGATAGATCTGCTTTATAGTCTTCTCTATCGTCTCACCATTTGGTAGGAGAGTTTCAGCAATGCTGGGAAATGTTACTTTTACCATTAAGCCCACTCTGCTCCTCATCAGAAACTACTGGAGAACAAGACTTGAGTTTGTCTAGCCTGTGCGTGAGGTGAGAGGTGTGTGACACCCCGCCGTTTCACACAATCAAAAAGTGGACACTTACCAAGAGTGGAGAGACTGTACCTTGCTGATAATAGCTTGTTACTAAATGTTGAGAATTTGTCCAAACTTCAACAGCACTCTTTGTGCTTCAAAACATTGACTGTTAAAGGCTGCTTGACAATGGATTCAGTATTTTCAGGAGAGTTTCATTAATTTTGAGTGCAGTTTGTAAGTCCTTTTATGTGTTGTATGTACATTATCATATGGAATGATGGACTTTTTAATTATCTGGCCCTCTAAGTTGTTGAATTTGACCTATGTTTAAAGATTCTTTCCTTTTCATTGGAACCAGAGGCCAAAACTGCAGAGGTATCAGGACTGTCTTTCCACTTCAAGCACAGCGGAACTGTTGTGATGTTCACAACATTGCAACCAGTAAAGCAGGCTGGATTGTTTTAGAGAGAAAACTGATGCACGATCTCAAAACTGGGTAGCCTGAAGCGCTCATGCAAGTCCGTAAGCTCACCTCCACGTCCTTTTCTAAACAGCTTTCTTCTTCTTAGCAGTCATCGGGTTTGTGCCAGAGCAATGCCGTAGGTTGGACAGTGTCATTCACAGCCCTACCCTATTTATAGAGTATTTCAGCAATCCCTCCTGTAGCTCCTGTTTCCTGATTTGAAAGAGCTTTCATGCTACATCATCTCCTCTCTTTTTCCACTGGCAGAAAAAGGAAGGAGTTAAGTTTCTCCTTGAAATGCAACAGAGCGTTTCTGCTTCTCTTGACAGGCCGCAGCTCTCGTCCCTCGGATTTAGGAGATGAGTCCGTGGAGGGCGAGGGCTGCGGGTGAGGCACCCGCTGCCAGCGGGCACTTCTGCTTGGCTTCAGAGACGAGGGAAGGTGTCTAGTGAAGACTAGTAGGAGATGAAGAAAAAACGTGTCTAGAAGGCACAACCCAGTGGGAAATGGAGTTAGAAGTGAGGATTAGGGTGGAAATGAACTGTGCAGATGCAGCGCCTTGCCTGGGCTGAGCTCTGGCAGCAATCACCCGTCTGGAAGCACTGGCAGTTCTGCTGCTCAGAGGTGGCCTGATCCAGCTCACATATCAAAGTCAGGGCTTGTAATCTGGGAGTAGAAAAGGTTTTTTTGATACAGGCCAGATGTAACTTCAAGAAACTGCAACACAGAGGTCCCTGACATGAGCAATACTGCATTAGAATAACACTCCCCATGTTAATTTATAATTATTGTCATTGTTAGCCCTTCCTCTGTGTTTTTGCTTTCCCCTTTCCCTTTCTCCTTCCCAACAACCCAGATGTAGTTTTGATGTTATCTTTTTCTGTCATGCTGTTTGTGTGGTACAGCGTTCATTTTTCAAAGCCAAAGGAGGATTTAATAACATTCAGCTGATCACAGAAACAGCTTTGCTTTAAAAGCTCATTAGCTAGGGCTTGTCTCCTGGTTGTTGCTTTTGGTGACATGCCTGTCACTGTGACAGAAAATCATATATATCTGTGTATATGTTTATTGTGTATCTCTAACTCTGCTGGTGGGAGGCAGTGCTGATAAAGGGCTTGAAGTAAAGCTTTGCCTGCACCAGTGAATGCTTATTTTCTAGTTTGTTTTATAAATAGAAGCAAGCGATCCTCAACTGCGCAGGCTGTCAGTGCCTGGACCCTGGACATTAAAAGTTTGACATAATTGTCAGCATTCGCCAAAACCAGCAGGAAAGCGCAGGTTCCAGACACGCCATGAACTCTTATTAGTTTTGTGAAAATTGGTATCTGGAAAGACGATGGAGTGCCCCTATGGAGGAGAAGTTGACTTAACTTACAAGATGCTGCAGGAGGACAGGCTAGTTGGTAGGTGAGCGTGGTGCTGGATCGCTGCCTTGTGTCTGCTGCTGAATATCCCCATCAGACAAGCTGAGAATGATGTGGGGGACTGTGGGTCCTGTGGAAGGGAGACATGCAAAGCTGGAGCTCGGGTGGCTGTGGTGGGGATGCAGCTACAGTGGTATGTTTTGCTACTTACAAAACGTATTTTTCTTATAAAACACACTCATGGAGTAAAGCTATAAACAGCATTTTTTGTGCAGTTACTCAGAAATTCATCCAGGCTTGCCTTGAAGTAATGAGATTAGGTTGAAATTCATGGAAATAAAAATAGTAGAAATTGGATTCTTTGAAGCTACTCTTTTTTTTTTTTTTTTTAATATTCCTTTTTTCAGATGCCCCAAGACATGTCACTTAAGTTTATTCTGCAAGTATAAAACATAGAAATTTACTGATAACTTCCAACCTAATTAGGCGTCTTTAGAAGCTGGGGTTTTAAGCACAACACCAAAGATGGAAAAACCTGTGATGAAACCACAGGAACCACAGGAGAGCGCATCCCTCCCTTGTTTGTATTCAAAATAACGGGGTGGAAAGGTGTGTGCTGTGCGTATGTAGATGCGGACATGGGTAAGGCTCTTCTCCAGTGGCTGCACAGGCTGGATTCTGCCAGCAGCTTCCCCATTCCTCAGCTTCACATCTTGTCCCAGTTTGTCTGCCTCTCCTTTCGTCCTTCCTCTCCTTGCCCCTGCTGCCTGAGCCGCTATTGTCACCTGCAGTTAATCTGCAGACCTCTGCTGTGTGAGGATTGAGGGATTAGAGTAAGAGCGAGTCTACTGGAGGTTCTGGTGCTACTGTGGGCTCCGGTGAAAGCCCAGGTGAATGCGAGAGGGCTCCTGAAGCAGCAGGCACGTGTGACGTGACGTCAGGTATGAACCTGGCTTCTGGAGTCGCCACTGCTTACAGTACAGAGTGGCAGAGCCATTGCCTCTATGTGACTGAATGGGGCTGTTTCACCCTCTTTGTCTTTCCCACTTTAGTATAGCACAGTCACGTTTAAAATTGCCCAGGTTACCTTAGGATACCTGAGAACCTGAGACACAAGTCCTACTAACATTATTATCGCAAAAATTTCTGCATCAGAAGTTTTGAGTGTTGGAAGGAGTACAAAACTGCAGAAAGTGATGCTCTACAACTAAAAAAAGAAAAAAAGGCCAGTTCATTGGCTTCAGATAACAGTAAATAGATTGTACGTTCTTTCCTACTAGAACCTCCACAGATCTTTTGTGACCTCCATGCTGCTCAGTAGTCAATCAGCATCCCTCCCTTGTTTGTCTTAACAGCATCAAAAAACTAATTAAGTTGAGCTCAGAAAAAAACATATTTATTCTGAAACAGAAATGAACACACATAGTGTTTTTCAGCACTGGCCGGTAAAATATAAATATATACATCAATCCAAATTGATACTCAAAGGTGGACAAGTTCTCAGTCTGTTTTACTGTGTTTTTATCATTATCTTTTGTAGGTGTAGATATTAATTCTTAAGAATGTAAATGTTTTAGTAGCATTTAATTTGTATTATAAATTGTTGTTTTGTTTGTTTTTATTCTTAAATGAAAATGCCTTTTTGCTCTGTTGAGGTCTAAACATGGTTAAGCCTGCACTGTGTGCGGTACTCATCAAGTGTCCTTTAAATAAAAGCATTCCTTCATCTGTATACAAGCAAAAATAAGCTCAGCTTGCTACAGAAGCTCTGGCCTTACGGCCTTGATTTTTGCAAGGCTCTGAGTGTCCTGACCTGTGCTATGTACTTAAAAACCCCGGAGTTTAGGACCTTCTGAGGAACAGCTTTAGTTCAGTGGAAAAAAATGCCTGCTAGTGGTTTGAGTTTCCTTACTCTCACTTTTAATGATGTTCTTTCTAGCGTTCAGTAGAGTTATAGGTTTAAGAACGCAGCCTTTCTGGAGTCTGTGGCATGTTACTTCTACCTACACGCGCTGGGTCCCATGGAGCTTGTCAGCACTTATATAATGGATTTAAGACAATGGTTTCTTTTTCTTCCTTTAGGCTCATAGCTGGCAGCCTGGAATCAAGAACCCATACCGTGGGGTGGTGGTATGGCCTGTTCCTGAAAACGTTGAGATTACTGTCACGCTCTTTAAGGTATGGTTTGTTTTTTTTAAAACATAATCTTTCCTATTTCATCAACAACATATAAAAAATTCTGGTTGGAAACGTCAAATTATAATCACAAGGCCTAATCTTGCTGGGTTTAAATCGTTAACTGCACAATGTTATGTCCCCAACTTAAATCCGGGAGAGAAGGATGGGCTGTTCCCTGCCAAAGCTTACTTTTGTAGTTTAGTTAACACACTGAAATATCCCATTGAGCTGATTATGGCGAGTCATTGGCACAGAATTGAGTACATGTGTAACTGTGCACGTAGTACATGTGTAAGGGCTTGGCGTGGGTTATAGTCTGGTTGGTTTTCTTTAAATACTGTAAGCCAGAAGTTGTCAAAACACAGCCATTTCTAGACTTCCTTGTTCAGTTGCAGTGCAGTGACCCTATTTCATACGCTGTTGACTACCAAACAGAATCCAGCTCTTAATTTCACAGTATTTAGTATGCCACACAAACATCGCAGCACTTACGTGATTGCAAACATAGTGAGTGTGGAGTATTTGAGTAGTGCAGAGAATTATAAGATTTTTACAGGGGATTTTTTTTTTTTGGAATTGCACTTTTTCTATGAAAAAAGCAGTTTATTTGTGTGGCTGTGAAGCAGGAGGAAAAATCGATGGTTATGCTAGAATTTATTTTCCAAATATCATTGGGCAAAGCTCTTTCTGCATAAAGATAAACAATGCAGCTTTGCACGTGTGGCAGTGCAGAAGGCTGCACGGGAGGCTGCAGATTTCTGGGATTTTCATTCCATTAGTTCTTTCTTGTTCTTTACCATGGTGTCTCCAGCTACACTCTGGTTGTTCTTATTTATAATTGCTCCCTTTACAGCTTAGGGCAACAGTAAGGTACTTTTTTCTAATTAGTCATATTTGTATTTCTTTGACTTGGGGACTTCCCTGAGTAACTGCTTAGAAGTGGCTTCTGGTTGGCCTTAGAATGTGAATTTATTACTTGGTTCATTAAGCCTAAAAAGAGGGTAAGGGGGGGGTCTCTTTTTTTTTTTTTTTTGTTTTGTTTTGTTCTTGGGATCATCAGTGAACAGAAACTTCCCAGGTTGCCTGCGATGCTAACTGTCATAAATTTGTCCCTCTTCTTAGCAGACATGTAGTGTTCAACTGAGGTTCAAAAGTTCACTAGCAAAAGTTGTTTGCCTTTGCATGCTTCAAGGGCCTCTACTTGGATTAGGAAGTTTAACACCATTAAACCATGCAGACTGTGCTGTGTGTCTGTATAATCTGAATATGGTTATGTATTACAGTAAATGTTACTTAATATTTTTAACATTTAAAGCGAAGCAGAAATGTACACAATTCTTGATTGTGAATGCGATAACATGTTACGTGAAAAATGAGAAATTAAGTTTCTTTTGGTTGCAACTCTGTGATGCTGTGGCTTTGGAGTAAAAGTGTCTCCCAGCCTTCTCCTGGCATCCTGCGCTGCCTTTTTATTCCTACCTGCACCGCTTCAGGGCTATATTTTGTAGTCCAGCACAACAAACTTGCAGCTCTGCCACTGAAAGTGAGTGTGAGGGCTAGGACCAGGCAGAGAGGGGCCTCTGGAGCTGGTGTTGGGTATTACTACAGCCTTAATTTTGTGTGGCACTGTGACTCTGCGGGTAGATCTGTTCACTGGGCTGCCTCCTCCTTTTGTGTGAATCTGCTCCAATCGATCCTCTGGATCCACCTTTTTCTCTGTAACGATACGCAGGTGCGGTACAGGGCAGTGCTTTCGAGCAAGCTGAGTGGTGCGGCAGGAGCGCTGGGTCTGTGCGAGACCAGCAGCCTGCCTGGATGGATGAGCTGCGAGTGGTACGGGGTTGCAGGGAGAAAGTGGTGTGCCCAGTCCTCTGATGGCTCTGGTGGCTCAGCGTTACAGCGGCACTTCAGCTGTAGCATGGGATATGTCCTAACACCTGGAAAGCTGTCGTTTCTGTCGCTAGTATCTTCTGGGCAAAGATGGTCAAAAAGAACTAGTTATTATTTTTCACAGCTGATGCACTGGCTGGTCAGCACTAAGTAGTGGGAAGGGAAGTATGTAATAGTACGCTGCAGCAGCCTTTTTGGGAGCTGACCTTCAAGTCAGGTATTTATATCATTCTGTCCTCTGGAAGGAGGGAGGTGAAAGCAGCAAAGCTCAGAAAAGGAAACGGCTCATCTTGCAGTGCTGTGAAAGTTGCATAATCACAGAATGGTAGGGGATGGAAGGGACCTTTGGAGATCATCTAGTCCAACTGCTTGCCAAAGCAGATTTACGCAGAGCAGGTTGAACAGGATCACATCCAGATGGGTTTTGAATCGCTTCAGAGAAGGAGACTCCACCATCTCTCTGGGCAACCTCTTCCAGCGCTCTGGCACTGTCAAAGTTTTTCCTCATGTTCAGTTGGAATTTCCTGTTTGTGCCCATTGCCCCTTGTCCTGTCACTGGGCACCACTGAAAAGGGTCTGGCCCCATCCTCTTGCCACCCGCCCTTTAGATACTGATAAGCATTGGTGAAATCCCCTCTCAGTCTTCTCTTCTCCAGGCTAAACAGACCCAGGTCTCTCAGCCTTTCCTCATCAGAGAGAAGCTCCAGTCCCTTGATCCTCTTTGTAGCCCTCCACTGGACTCTCTCCAGTACTTCCCTGTCCTCCTTGAGCTGGGGAGCCCAGAACTGGGCACAGTACAGCAGATGTAGCCTCACCAGGGCAGAGCAGAGGGGGAGGATGACCTCCCTTGACCTGCTGGCCAGGCTCTTTTTAATGCACCCCAGGATGCCATTGGCCTTCTTGGCCACAGGGGCACATTACTGGCTCCTGGGCAACTTCTTGCCCACCAGGATTCCCAGGTCCCTCTCCACAGAGCTGCTCTCCAGCAAGTCAACCCCTAACCTATACTGGTGCATGGGGTTATTCCTCCCGAGGTGCAGGACCCTACACTTGCCTCAAGTCCCTTTAGGAGCCACTCCCCTGTGAAGGAGGGTGCCTGCTGAATGTTTGGCACTTTGCAGTAAGTACACTTCGCGTGGCCATGTTGTTTAACAAACAGTAGTTGTCCTCTTTCATTACAACCTGAGAAGCCAAGGGAAGCTGCTGGCTCCACATCCCCGCTGGCAGAGCCCACTGATGGGAGCAGGTTGCTCCGACAGAGCTTTGTAGCAATCACAGATAACAAATGAGGGCAGTGGTGCTGTTTGAAATAGAAGTGCAGGGAAGGGAAAGAGCTGACTCCAGAACAGACAGCTACGTGTTTAGGGAAATGATTCACACCGTAGTGGCTGTGCATTCGTAAGTGGCTGTTGAAATGTGTTGCTGGTAGGATTAGGAGATAAGTTGAGGTTTCAAGTGCTGATGAGAATGTTAAGAATATCCTCTTCAGTAGTCACCCGTGGACACTTGAGAGCTGGCTAACAAAGTGCCTGTGATCAGTCAACAGACGAGATATTTTGCATTATTGACACATCCCTATTTTGGGTGGGAGCTTGTTTCCAACAATGTATTTGTAATTCTTAGGCAAGCAGGGCTGAGTACTGAAGAGATCATAACCTTCATTTAGAAAACTTCCATTTCAAATGAGTACAAACTTTCTCTTTCATTTCACAGAATTCTGGGCTGCTGGTAAAATTTCAGAATGCTCTGAAGTCATGTGGGGAAAAGCATCAAATGGCTATATTGATTCAGCTTCCCTTGACTAACTCTAGCTCTGGCCCATCCAGCCAGCTGACATGCTGATTACATTAATTTTTAAAGTTCCGTCTGTTCTGAAAGTTTAACTTCTTCCTTTGCCATACTCTACATTGGTGTTTGGTTGTGCCTTGGGTTTTTCAACCAAAATGGGGAGAAAGAAACATTGTGAAACAATAAGCCTATTGTGCATTTTAAGTCCGTGATTTGCAGTGCTTTCATGGAAAGATCCACAAATGCCAGAAAAGCTAGCTGAATTCCCATTTTTCATTGTTTCCATGGTTGCACTTCAGAAGTTCATTTTTAGAGTTCCTGTGTTAGCAAGATTTAACCCTCATATATGAAAGCTTGTATGCTCTTCCAGGGTTTTGTGTACAAACATATACTTGTATCACCTGAGAGAGATTTTAAATGGGAAATTTTCACTGCCAAGCAAGCCATGTGCTTTTAGCAAAGCTAAGTGAAGATCAGTTGTACTATTAGGATTTAAATTGCAACATCATTATTTTCTAGCTTAAAAGCAAAGTGAATGTCCCAAGCAAAAATGTTTGTTCTTCTGGAGTAAGCATGGACTTTGCTTCACTGGATTACAAAAAAACACTTGTTTTGTCAGTAATGCGTATGGTTTATCACACCAATGTACTATTGCAACAACAGGGAAGATTACCAGCT
The DNA here is from genome assembly GCA_013400135.1 of Rhinoptilus africanus. Lineage (NCBI taxonomy): Eukaryota > Metazoa > Chordata > Aves > Charadriiformes > Glareolidae > Rhinoptilus > Rhinoptilus africanus. Next base: position 481,645 of record VXBO01007123.1, read on the forward strand.
CTTCATTCCAAAGTTTGAAAAAAAAAAAGACATTTTTTAAAGGCATAGCCTTCTGAGCACGCAAAAAAGGAAAAAGTTATGAGTGGAAGAAGAATAAAATAGATGATAAAAGGAGGCTTGTATTGTTGAAAGTGCGCCCGTCCCTAAATATCTCTCAGAATAAATCCCGTATCATCTTTCTTGAAAGCCCGAGTCAATCATTTGCTTTATTTATTGAGCAGTAACTGGCCATTCACTGCAGCAGAGCCAATACATTGTCTTGGGGAAGGAAAACAAAACAACCCCAAACTCCTTTGATTAAAGCCATTTCCCAGAAGCAAAGAACAAATCCAGGCCAGATCATACTTGTTTCAGTTTATGAGAGACCAGCGGCTTGGCTGGACTCTGTGGAGGGTATTCCATAGGTGTGAAAAACCAGCCCTGTGGGCGAGACAGTATGTTGTGTGTCTTTGTGGTACAAAACTCAGACATGCGAAGTGGACAGAGAAAATAATTAAATATCCAGGGTTAGTGTGGGAACTAATTGTAAAAAACGTATTTTAGAAACAAATACATGTCAATCCTTGTTGCCTTTCTAGTCCCGAGGCCGTAGAGGGAAGTAGGAGCTTGGTGTGGTGACGTACAAGGACAGTTCTGCCACTCTGCTGAGAGCGCCCTGCTTTCTGGGAGCTCAGCAAAAGCTGACCAGAATTGTGTGTGGTTTTCTAGACTAATCAGACCTCTGTAAGCAGCACTGAAAGCAACAAGAATTGGGTCAAATTTTGAGTCTTCTGCAGCTTCAGACAGCCAAGTACAAAGGCGGAGGACAGATGCTGGAGTACCCGGAGCATCTGCTGTAGGTCACTGGCAGAGGAAGATCACAAACCTTGTCATCGTTTGATCTGATTCAATATGACAGTCCTTAAGTAGCTATTCCCCAAGAAGAAAGACCGAAGATTAAGGCTGGTATGAAGTGATCTAATTGAAAGGCAAGCTTTGAAAGCCAGGAAAGCTTAGGGAAGAGGCACAGGGAAGGAAGGGAGGAAAAGACTAACAGTCTGGAGATCTTCCCCACCTGCTTTTGCTGCTGATTAGGGAAAGGAGCAGTCTCTTGTTTGCTGACATCTTTCTTTCACTCCTATTCGGAGTTTGTAGCCAGGTATGTGGTGGTGGGGGGTTTGGTCTCTTCTCCCAGGTAACAAGCAACAGAACAAGAAGAAACGGCCTCAAGTTGTGCCAGGGGAGGTTTAGATTGGATATTAGGAAAAATTTCTTCACCAAAAAGGTTATCAAACATTGGAACAGGCTGCCCAGGGAAGTGGTTGAGTCACCATCCCTGGAGGCATTTAAAAGATGTGTAGGTGTGGTGCTGAGGCACATGGTTTAGTGACAGTTTGGCAGTACTAGGTTAACGGTTGGTCTTTTCCAATCAAAATGATTTTATGCTTGTATTAGGAGAGATACAGAAATAACTCTGAGGATAATTCAACTTACAGGAGAAGGGTTACCTTCAGTTTTCTGAAACCACCTTATACACTGCAGAATGGATCTAGCCTTGACAACACACCTTGCTGAATGGGCTGATGATGGGTTGATCTACAGAGAACAGAAGAACTTGACAGACACATTCCTTGTTGCTCTTCCCTTGCCTGAGCCCGGAAGAGTTGTCTGGTTTTGGGTGGTTGGCATGTCGATGGGCAGAATGGGGTCACAGACGGAAGCTGGTGGCTGGGACTGCAGAGAAAAACCTGTAGGACTGAGCTTGTTGAGGGCCAGCCTGTCTCTAGGGAAGTAGTTAACAGTTACTGGGAAAATGTGAGATGGGCTGGGCAGGTTTTCCCTGGTGGACAAAAGTGCCCTACTGACCTTGAGAGTTCAAGAAATTGTTATCTGAGGGTCTCACTGTAGGAGAACCATGAACCATAAGATGATGTCCTGTCCTTTGCACAGTTCCCTGCTATTGGCTTCTCACTTGGGCGTTACTTTTGAACACTAAAGTCGCCTTACCAGAAAAGAAAAAAGAAAAGAAAAAGCGTAAGGAAAAAAAAGGCACCTCTAAAACTTGGATGAAGATACTGAAAAGGAGTGTCATACTGAGAGGTGAATGCATCCATGGAAAAAAAAAAACAAACAGGAAAATGGGGCTGATGTCTTGATTTTTTTAAACAATAAACTGAGGAGGAACAACAAGCCGTTAAATCCATTTGCCCAAATACTAACAGTTTTCAATTCAAGGTAAAACCATAATGAACGTTGGATAGAGTGTAATTCTGCATCTGTGGTATGTTGGTAAAGAAAATGAGCATTATCCAAAAAACGGCACTCGCCGGCTCCCTTCGTGTTCCAGCAAGGTATGAGGCAGTTTCAGGCTGAGAAAAACAATGGAGACAGGTTTTTTTTCCCTTGAGTTTTTCAGGTAATTTTCATTATCGTTTGCTGTCAGGAAGGAGGCCTGTTTATAACTCTTGTCTTTAGGTGTTTCCAGCTGCGTGTTTGCAGTGATTACTTGTATCTGCTTGCAGGTGAGGTGAGGTTTTGTGTGCTGTGTTATCAGGGAGGGTTTTCCTACAGTGAAAATAACCCTTTCTCCTAGGGTTGTTATTCTTTGCAATGGCATATTTTTTTCCTGAAGAGTTGTCAGCTGTATAGTCCTCAAATAATAGTTTGCTAAATTCATCGCGTGAGTTTTACATGGGAAATTAATGGAGAATATGGGTTAGCCAGTGAGGGAAGTATGTGTTGTTACGGCTTTTTACTGGTGTTTAACCTCTTCAAATGCAAAATAAGAGGAAAGATTCGCCACATTTAGGGAAACATCACTTTTTATGGAGACTGCTCATGGAAATGTTAGCCCAAAGGGTTGAAACGGTGGTTGCAATAGAAACTGGTGTAATCAGAGAAGTATCTGTTGCTGCTGAGAGGTAATGCAGTTGTTAGTTGGCTGCAGTAGGACAGTGCCTGCTGCTCCCTGGGCTTCTAATAAAAGCATTTTAGTGAGAAGAGTGAAACCACTTTCCCATCTGTTGCAAGGAAATGCTGAGGTTTATCTGTATAAGCTTATTCAGGGTTTTCTGTTTCTAGAGGCATTTAAAGACTAAAAAGAAATATGGCTTTTTAAAAAAAATAAGATATCCGGGTTTGTCCTTAAATCTGAGACCTCTTACACACATGCAAAGTGTCCATATATTATTAGCATATTTCATGGTCTTTGAACTTTTGGTGAGGCTCTTCATTAGAGATGTCCTTGAAACTTTTAGTTCTTATTTTTTATTCTAGGGAATTGGTAGGGGGTCTGGGGGTAATACAGTTGTGTTTATTTTTCAAAGGAGTTCACGACTCACTTTCAAAAGCATACTAAAGTGTTGAATATTAAGAAGTCTTTTCACTATACAGTATTACTGTGCTCCAGCAGATTATCAGAAATACTCACCAGAGCCCCTGATTCCGTAGCCTTCAGAGGTGTGAATCAGCTCTATTGGCATTATAGAAGAGCTTTGATTTTCTTCATAGATTACTGCTTTGCGTGAACAAAATAACAATTGTTTTGTTTGTTACATGGGATAAAATATGGGGCCCTGAGTTCGCAAGCACTTTTAGGTAAACCTGCAAGCTTGCATTAATAGCTTTTGGGGCAGTTATGAAAAAAATTGAGCAGGATGAAGTATTTAAGAGTTTAGACACTTGTTATGGAGTAGCTTATTAAAACATAAAGTGATTAATGATCCCATTAAATCTCATTATGTCATTTTATGCTGTATCAAAGGAAGCAATTAAACAAAAAGGTAATTGCCCCAGGTTAACTCTTGAAAATTATAAGTATTTAATAGCTGGATTACAGAAAATGATATCTTTAGAATTTATGTAGGGTAGAGCAAGCCAGCAGTTATCGTGCACTTTATTTACATAATGCAGAATTCCACAAACCTGATTAATGTGATGGATATGTAATTACATAATCTGATATTTACAAGTACATTAATTGGAACATGCAGATACTGGAGTATAATTTTATATGTATCTACTTGCCCTTCTATCTTTTTGGGTAAAGATAGATGTGTTTTATACTCATTTGCAGTATTTAAATTATTCTGCTTTTTTTTTTAATCTGTAAAGATTTATTCACTTATGAAAAAAAAGTCAAAATTTGACATCAGTTTCTAGTAACGTTTTCTTATATTTTTTCAATGGGACTATATCCCATTGTTGGAGTGATGCATTTTAAAATGTGTATTTTGTGTGACACCTGTGGTTGGAGCTCTTAAACACCCAGCTAATGACGGTGCCAGCTGTCTGATGTGTTGCTGAATTCCCTCTGTGAGTGTGGATGCCCAGCAGGACTCCTCCTGCCAGCAGAGCCAGTGTTTTTCCGGGGGGGCTCTAGAGCAGTCAACCTCCTTTGCTGGATTTTGTCGGAAGAATTGCACCGGAGGAGATAGAGTGACACCCTTTCATAAGCGTTCCTGTTGCTCGTTCATAGAGGAGGTTTATTTAAAATCGGGTATTCCCCCTTTTTTTGCGTGCTGGAAAAAGAAAAGAATAATTCTTTTCAGTGGTTGTTGACCCTGTAAGTTTGTTACTTGTATTTTGTGTATTTGCTGAGAGCTAGTTAAAAGAATCCTGTGTAGTACTGCGATACAGTCCCTCCGCTGACTGTGTGTCTGACTTCAAGGCAAAACTAAGCAAAACAAGGATGGTTAAAGCAAAGACAAGGTGAGTTGTAAAGATAGAATGTAAGGCTTGTAGAAAGGAAAGATGATACTAATGGAGATAAAGTAAAAGCAAAATCTCTCCATCTGTTTTGTTAACTTACAGCAGCAAGATGGAATTGGCGCAGCGCTTGGTGTAGTGTCATGAGCAGGCTCCAAATAGCATCAGGCAAACTCTGCGGGTGCTGAGAGGTCTCATATGTGGTGGTGGCAAACTCTGGCTAGAGGGGAGTGACATTTATCTGTGTCTATAGCATGCAAGTGTCAGAGGCAAAGGAGTAATTGAGTGGTTTCCTATAACTAGAAATAATTGGTTGGAATTGAGGTATAGCAAAATGAGGCTTCATGTCAGAAGAAAGCCTGAAGTCACATTCTCTTCGTGTCAGAAACTGTTTTGCAAGACAACTGGAAGTTATTTTGCTATGGTTAGTCAGAACTAAGATTGGATGATAGATTAATTATATATATACACACACACACAAAGTATTTTTTTAAAGTAGGATTCTTGATAGAGTCATGAATGGAATGACCTAATCTTGCCACTGTTACCTTAATTTCAGACAACCTCCATTTAGACTGCAGCACTGGATTGAAAGCTCGTTAAATTGGAAGCAAATGCCCAGTATGTGAACCTTGTTATTTATCTTCCTGTTGGTGAAAATTATTTTTGATCCTTGTGTGTGATGTATAGAAATGTTGTAAAGTAAGGCATAGGTATTTAGGAAATCTGCAGTGGAATGAGGTGTTGCACAGAAGCTGTGACTCTAGGTCTCCGCTCATGCTGATGGACTCTGGGCACGAGGAGGCTGGGGTGATGTTCTTGATGCCTGCTGTAGGTGTAGGCCTTCTCATGCCAGGTGAGAGCAGCGGCTTCCTCCACTGTTCTCTGCAAGATGTAGGCTGTGTTTATTTGGAAGGTGGAACTTCAGAATTAAAGTGAGATTTGTCTTCCTTTTGGCCCGGATGAAAGGAAATAGAATTACAGGCCTTTATCAGAATCAGCCTCATGTTTGTGTCTATAGGGGTCTTTATTAAATCTTCACCGTCAGTTTTACACCAACTTGCTTGTCATCTTGTTGACATCCATTGAATCCTACAATCTAGATAAAATATTTCCCTCTGTCATCTTCAGTGGGTAAAATATTTCTATGAGTATATGAAAATCTTGGCTGAGTTACAATTTCTTGCACCCTGGATTATATTTAGACTTAAGTTCTCCATTTTGTTTTTCCAGGATCCCCACGCCGAAGAGTTTGAAGACAAAGAATGGACGTTTGTCATAGAGAATGTAAGCTGGAATGCTGTTTTTCTTGAGTTTTGGTTTTTTTGTGGTTTGTTTTTTTTAATATGTATAAGATAATTTAAAAGATTAAAGGGTGCCCAAACACTGGAAAAAACTTGGGTAAAATGCGAGGTGCTGAACTGCAGTAGAGCTTTGCTCTGTAGTAATAAAGGCTTATTAAAATACCTATTGTTATGTTACAATTAAAATACAGGGGAGGGGAGTACTATACTACACTGCTTAAATTCCTTCCCCGTCAGCATCAGTCTTCCTTGCATTATTTTGCTATGAGCAATGGAGTAAACAAGTTAGAGCTGGGTTATGACTCATTGTTTTATGGGTTATGACACATTATTTTTCTATGAGCAGGGGAGTGAGCAAGTCAGAGCTGGGTTATGACATCTGTACGTCCCAAACGGCAGCGCAGCCTGCCCAGTTTTGAATGCTGCTCTTTAGCCAAGAGCACGGTTTCATCACCCGCGTTTCATAGGTGAGGAAACTGAGGCAGGGTGGAGAGGTGGGACCAGCCGTGGTCACCTAAGGGAAGAGCAAGAGTCAAGTTGTGCTCTCTGGGATCCCAGTCCCGCTCTCTCTGCGTGGGGGAGCCATCCTAGGCAACCAGTGAAAACCCAAGAGGTGGCTCTTGTGAATCTCTGACTCCTCTGAGTCAGGAGCTCACAGAGCTTCATGGAGAGCTGAGCTCCTGAGGGCTGTACAAACAACATGCTTTGCCAAACAGCAGGGTGTAACGTTGCGTAGAGCAAGTGCTCCATGAAGTACTTTCTTCCTTTCCCTTCTCCACGTTGGGCTGCAGTTTCTGCTCTAGGGTCCTGCTTTGCCTGGAGTTTCCTTGAAGAGGAAACTTCTCTTTGAAATACATTTAAAAGGACTGTAGTATCAAGACAGTGTGTTTCTGTCTCATTAATATAGCTTAATTCTGGACTGTTTCTCAGTAATATGATTTAATTTTTAGTTACATTGCTTGTAAACAGCAACAGAAAAATTGCTTGTCTGCAGGGTCGTAGTAGCGCCACAGAGCACTGAAGTATGGGAAAGCAATGGAATTTGCATGTTATCCTTATTTTTCTTAAAAAAGCTGCTTTTTCATTCTTGTTGGTATCAGAAGTTATTTGAGTGTCCAAAGCTAAAGTTTGTTCTGATGACCAGTGACTGAACATTTTCAAAGGGCTGAAAGTCAGGCGCTTAATTTATACTTCTGCTTTGAAATGTCAAGTTTCTATTTTCGTTTATGAGACTTATGAACACAAACACAGTTTAGTTACTGTTTCCTGGAGTTTCCTTTTCTTTCTCACTTAGTTTATTTTAATCGGGGAAGTCTCCATCACCAACTGTCACTGTACAAGTAACTCTGGGTAAAACAATGTCAGTGTATTTCTCGGCCACCCCCTCTGGGTACAGCTGGATTTCCTGGGGCGTTGCAGCAGATTTTTTTCAAAAGTCTATAGTGGGCATGTAGACTTTATGTCCTGCTTTATCACGCATTGCTTTTTTTCACACGTCATCGTCTGATATCCAGAGGTGGCGGCAGTACAGCCGCTGCATGCTGTTCTCCCTCTCTGCCTCAAATCTTCTCTGTGCTTGCGGGGAGGGAGGTTGCTTCAGTTGCTGTGGCCCAAAGCACGCAGCCTCTGCCAAAAAAGATGGAAACAGTTTCCCTGTATATCGGTGACAGAGAAATCTTTTGTTATGTGCAAACTTATTCTTTGCGACCTTAATTATGCCATTAGTTCATCCCACCAGAACTGCCAAGTAGTCACTGGTAGGTAGATATCAGTCCTTCGATTAGAATATATATAAATCACAGAATGGTTTGTGTTGGAAGGGACCTTAAAGATCACCCTGTTCCACCCGCCCTGCCCTGGGCAGGGACACCTCCCACCAGACCAGGCTGCTCCAAGCCCCATCCAGCCTGGCCTTGAACCTCTCCAGGGATGGGGCAGCCACAGCTTCTCTGGGCAACCTGGGCCAGGGGCTCACCACCCTTAGACTAAAGAATTTCTTCCTAATATCTAATCTAAATCTTCCCTCTTCCAATTTAAAACCGTCCCCCGTCGTCCTATTTATTGCTCTGCTCCCTGATAAAAAGTCCCGCTCCACCTTTTCTGTATCATCCTCAGAATATATATATAAAAAACAGGTTGGGTTTGTTTTGGGTTGGTTTGTTTGTTTGTTTTATTTGTTTGTTTTGTTTGGTGGGGTTTTTTTGAAACACTACAGAACACTGTAGATACTGCCAAAAAAAAAAATCTGGTCTGCTGGTATACTTGAAAATATGGAGAAAATCTTTTCCAAGAGTAACAGCTCCACTTAGTGGTGGATGAAAATATGTTCATCTGTTGGAGCAAGTAACAAATGATCCAGTGGCTGGCTGAGACTTCAGAGCACAAAACACCTGGTAGTTCAAAATCGGGAGCTGGGAAGACAGGCGGTTCATCTCTTCCCTCCCTAAATTGTCAAGATTTACCCTTTTTAGGTTTAGTGTGTTTTTCCTGGTTTTAAACGAACATATTTGTCATTGAACCTGGCAAAGATAGGTCACAAGTGCAGGGACATTACGGTCTTTTGCGGGACTTTCCTTTTTGTCCAAGTATGTTTTGTGCCCTCAGAGGCTGCACGTTTCCCTACTGGCTTGGGTAGCAGCATTCCGAACAGAAAATACTGAAGCCTGAAAAGTTTATGGATGTTCTTTCATTATGAAGCAGTCTGAATTCTGCTAAAAACATGTCTTTTCAGCTTTTTTAAAATTATCATTAAAAATCAGTTTCCAAAATAATTTTGTAGTGCTTCAATATGGCTGAGCAAAGATCAGCCAAAAGAGGTTCTCTGCTGAAGTTTGACGCCTCTGCTGGCAGATACTACCAGCTTCAAACCAAGATTATTCTGGACATTCAGAGGAATTTTTAAGTAGTGCTGAGGTGATTTGTGCAAGATAACCATGCTGTAAATGAAAATGAAGCAACATATTTGGAGTTTTGGTTGGGTTTTTTTCCTTGTTTTTGATTTGGGTTTCTTGTTGTGTCATTTGTTTGTGGGTGTGGGTTTTTAACCCTGCAAATACATGTACTTTGTGATCCATCACCTTGGCTATTGTAGGAATTTTCTTTTCTAACAGTATTTTTAGTGTCTTAGTCACTCTGTATTCTTCTAAGTGAACCTTTGTCATCTACTCTATATCTAATGCATAAATTATTTGATCATAGCATGGTTTCTT
>VXBO01007124.1:2087-23449 GCA_013400135.1 Rhinoptilus africanus
CAATATATTTTAAAATTCTTATCATGACATATTAATAACATTTAGGTATTAAGTTACTTTTATAGTTTCTCAGTTGAGAAAATCTTGATTGATAATTACATAAAAAATTATATCAACCTTATTTCTACAAGACCAGAAGTAAGTCAAGATGTAAAATTTAAGAATTCTTTAGAATTTCTGTGAATCTGAGTGAGCTGTTAATTACATACAGACTCCCCCCTATAACACATTATTTAGAATCTCTTCTCAACACCAAATTTGCTTTACAAATTTGGAATGAAAAAAAGAACACTTTACCCTTTGGTAGACATATTTTCTAAACATTCACGCAAAGACGCATTTTCACCATCAATAGAAAATTACAAGATTGAAGAGGAAAGATCTTCAACTTAAGGAGACTCTTCAGAAAAATATATTTTCTCATCTGACACACAGTCTAGGGAAGCTTTAAAAGTATAAAGCAAAGCAGGCAGCAAAGCATTTAAGTGAAGATTCCGAGGAGCCTACTGAGGTCTGGTATTTTCAGTAAACAGAGAAAAGATGAGCACAGAGCTACTCAGATAAAAGCAGACATGACCCAAAGCTCTACTCAGCTGTCCTTCGTATATACTTACATTAGCAGGAAACAGATCATTTGACGATCTGCTATCAGGATATATCTGGTAAAATGTAAGACACACCTTTTCCTAGGAACGGTGATAGCAGATACAAACCTGCGATTGAAAAGCCTTCATGGAAGCTGAGCCTCCTGCTCAACATCACCCTTCAGGTCAGAATAAATTTCAAAATTTGCCTGGAAGAGTACCACCATTACTGATGCAAAGATGCTTATGTTGAGATGCTGAGGACTCAAAGGCTATGTTTATATTAGTGAGTAGTGTATGCTAATTGTCCAAACCAAATATCCACACTATACTAAATATAACTGTATATGGTTTCTCTTTGGTCCAATGGACTGACCAAACAAGTAGCAGCTGGGAGTGTACAGGCTGAACTCCTGAACACCTGGATTCACTTCATCCAAAAGGATCATAGTCCTTATGCCCTGTATAATATGAACCAAAGTTTAGAAGGTGGGAATAAAGTGTACCTGGGAATAAACTGCACCCCTACCTGAACTAAGCACTGGTATGGGTGGAACCCACAGAAAAATGGGCTGAGCTTCAGAGGAACGTTTTAGGCTTTGGAGGAGAACAAGGTCAAGAGAGAAATAAGAACCTGTTTACAAAGAAGGATATTATAAAGTTGAAGAACTGAAAAACATTCAGGAAAAGAACTCCTCATGGTAGATTGGAGACTAATTTTTTAGATAGAATTGAAAGAGACACTACTGACAGCAGACCTCAGTGATTAGTGTGTGACACCTGGCAGATTCTATCCTCAGTTACCCACTGATTCAACAAGAAGCAACAGTATTTTAAGCACATTTTTGATAGAAAAAAAGGACACTGTAAAGGCACAGGAAAGAAAAAATAATTTCAGTTAAAATGACATGAGTTGATTCAGTAAATTAAACTGAAAAATTAATAGTAACACATTTAAAACTTTCAATTTAAGATTTTTACATTTCAAAAGAGTCCAACTGAAACGAAAAATTAATGAGAGAATTCAACTACGCTAGAAAAATTTGGTGAATTGAATGAGTCAGAGACTAACAGCTCAAGTTTCTTGAGCTATTTTGAATCTGTATCCAACACATCTTAAAAATAAATAAATTAGTGACCTTTCAGGGAAGGATTCCAGACCTAACTGATTAATAATCCCAAATGGAATACAATGAACAACCAGAGTTCAGAAAGAATGGAAAGAGGCTGACTAGCAAAAACATTTCCCTCTTAAAAGGTCAAGAAGCTTAGCAATAAAATGAAAGCTATCAGGAGGAAAGCTGAGGTGGCTCTGCAAATGAAATTAAAACAGATAATTTATATTTCAACTATGAAAACAGAGAACAAACAAAGAAGTTAATACGCAGAAAATGGCGGTAATGACCCAATTTCTGAATTCTTTTTTTCAGCAATAGCTTTAGGATTTATGCCCAGCAGCAATATTTTTTTTTTTTTTTTAATGTATGTATTCTAGCCAAGCCTGAGCACGCTAATGTAAATCTATAGAACAGCATACATAGAAGTGAAACACATTCTGGAAGGAAGTTAGATTTCAATAACATGAAATGCTTCTGAATAACTGTTGAAATAAAGACCAATTAAACATATGAAGGAACCTGAGAAATGAGATGAAATACAGCACACTTATTCCAAAGAGATAGATACCAGATTCATCAGGCACAATCTCCTTCTTAAGGTAATTAATCCTCTTGACAAAGAAAATGTGCTACTATTTATCTGCACTTTGGCAATTCATTCTGTTACACGTAAAGCTGGAGAAAAATGGGGTTGGAACAAACATTATAAGCAGGCTGAATAACTGTCTCAGTGGGAGACAGAATAGGCTCTTTAAAAACACATAAAGGAACTCTAGATCTTGGGACTAATTTATTAAGTTTCAAGTGGATGACTTGAGTGCAAAAATAGGTAATAATGAATTCAGCTGATGCCAGAAAGGAACCGAGGAAAAAAAAAAAAACAACACTACATTACATGGGAAGAGATGAAGGTTACACGCTTCAAAAGTCAGAAGGATTTCCACAAATTATAGTCTCATCATCTGAAAAGAACTCATCTAGAAAAAGAAGTATCCACTATAAAAGTACAGGCTTAATATGATTCATTAATTGTGATCTGCCTATTAAAAAATGAAGTCAAAATCAAGGTACCAAGTATTGCATCTGCAATCCACCCAACAATTAAAAGAAGTTCCACTTGAATACAAAAGGTGGTACAACAGCAATGTAAGTCAAGTCTGAGAGAAAATCTTAATTAAAAGTCAAAGATTTTGATAAGACACACTTGCCCATGACTGGACAATGTCCAAGGGCCCTCCCACTGCTGTGTACTCATACACAGCAAATCAAGCATTAAAGTTATTTGCTGGATCAGAGCTGTATGAGACAGTACAGATGGTCAATTGCAAAACAAAAAAACTCAAAAACCCAAAAAACTAAGGGGCAAAGAAGGAGGAAAAAACCTCCAAACCAGAATTATGCATTTGGACTGATCTTGTTAACTTGGTAGTATACTTATGTTAATAACTCAACCTTACAGCACTCTAACTCTCAAAGGGAGTAAGTTCCACTGAAAAGAGGCTCATTTCAAAGACAATAAATATATCAGCAGACATATGGACTAGTCACCTATACCAGTAAATTCCAGGATTCTGCTGGAAGTCATTTCTGGTTGGGTTTTTTTTTCCAGTTGTCCTTTTCTTTTTCAACAACAAATTGCTGTTGTATGTTTCAGTTGTGCTGCCTGTTTTTGGATTCATTCTACCCCGTGCTACATCCACTATCTTTTTGGGAAGGTATGTTCTTCAATTTATACAGAAAATAATCCTCTGAGCAAGAGGGGTTTGGAAGTTTCTCTAATCTATTTCTTCTAGAATTTATTCCTCAGCTTTAAAGAGGCTTCTTTGGAGGGGTTTCAATGGATTGTTCTTCAGTAAATGAAGCTTTCCAATATTTTAGTAGGGTTGGGGAAACAGGAAATTAGACAAACAGGAAAAAAAAAGACAGAAGAAATACAAATTACAGCCTGTGTACTGTTTTTATTTTTCCAGTTACTCAAGTTGTGCAAAATATTTCTAGGCCTGAATTTAATACAGTGTTTTTAAGGGATGGGAGGGATACAGTGGAAAGACAACAGCAGCAAACACACTGTGGGGTCCCTCTGTGAGCACTACCTAAAGCATATACATTCACATCATGTTCTTGTGGTTCTTTATTTTCCAGAGATAATTAATAATAATACAAGTGATCAATTATTGTGATATTAAATGACTAACAGCATGAATTGAATTCAATTTTGTTCTTAAATCAATTCTTAAAATCCATTCTTAAACTGTGCAGCTGATCCAATGCTTGCATTATTTCCACATACTGTCGCACACTTCCAGTGAAATGCACGTTCAGAAGGTGAAGTAGCAAACATCGACAAAACTCTCTCCCATTCTTTATAGTGCCACACAAAAGGGCTGAGTACTACTGTGCCTAAATATTTCTGCATATTTCTAGGTTTAAAGTTTTACTTTTACACACAAAGCATTTTAGTGGCAGTATACCTATTTGTGTTCTGAAGACAAGCAACTTATTTTTCCCCACATTTCCAGAATGAGTAATATCTTAAACGGCACCACAAGATCAGATGGTGTTTATTCATTCATTATACTATTCATTCAAGTGTTCTGTGTTTATAGGCAAATAAAATGACAATAATTGAAAAAATGATTTTCATTTTAGTTCTATGACTCTGGTGTTTAGCCACAGAGAAGACTACGGAACAATTACCAGCACTGTTGGGCCCCAGGTCTTGGGAGCAAAAGTCAAGGTTGATGTAAACACAGACCAACCATCAGCGAAGGAAGAGTTTGTATTTAAACTATTACAGGAGCTTGACCCCTAACAAATCGATGGATTGTGATGTTATCCACCCAAGGAGAGGTGGCTGATGTTGTTGCAAGGACACTCTCCATAAACTTGGAAAAGTCATGGAGATCAGTGGACATCCCAGAAGACTGGAAGAAGGCTAAAGTTACCCCCATTTGCAATAAGAAGGGCTTAAAGGAGGATCCAGGAAATTACAGGCCCATTTCAGTCCCCGGGAAAGTTATGGAACAAATCCTCCTGGAGGCTATCACAAGTCAAATGAAGCACATGATTGGGAAAAGCCAGCAAACGTTCACCAAGGGCAAATCCTGCCTGACAAATCTGATTGTCTGTTATGACAAAGTAACCTGCTCAGTTGATGTGGGGTGAGCAGTGGACATTGTCCGCCTGGATTTCTCCAAGGCTTTCCATACTGTTTCCCACAGCCTCCTCCTAGAGAAACTGATGTGTTTCTATACAAGTGGTCTGGGGTGGGTGGAGAACCCAGAAGGTGGCCAATAGCTCCTTTTCAAACCATCAACCTGCCACAAGTGGGTCCAACGCTGTTTAGTATCTTCATAAGTGATCTGGATGATGGGATCATCTGTACCCTGATGACACCAAACTGAGTGGGACACCTTGGAAGGGAGAGCCACCCTGCAGAAAGACCTGGATAGACTGGAAGAGTGGACTAACAAGAACCTTATGAAGTTCAACAAGGACAAGACCTTACAACAAGTGTAAGGTCTTGCACCTCGGAAAATATAACCCAGGAGTGCAGCATAGACTGGAATCTACCTGGCTGGGGAGCAGCTCTGTGGAGACAGATCTGGGGGTAACGATGGACAACGAACTCAATATGAGTGAACAGTGTGCCCCTGTGGCAAAGAAAGCCAATAGGATGTTGCACCAACAAGGGCATCACCAGCAGAGACAAAGACATCATTATCGCACTCTACTCAGCACTGCTCAGGCCACACCTGGAATCCTATTTACAGTTTTGGTCCCTGCTATGCAAAAATGATGTGGACAGGCTGGAGAGGTTCCAGACAGAGGCCACCAAGATGATCAAAGGACTGGGAAGCGTGCGGTGTGAGGAAAGCCTGAGAGAACTGGGTTTGTTCCACCTTGAGAAAAGAAGGCCCTGTTCCAGCATTTCAAGGGTGGCTACAAAGAAGATGGAGACTCCCTTTTTACAAGGAGTCACATGGAAAAGATGACGGATAATGGCTGCAAGTTACTGCTGGGGAGATTCTGATTGGACACGAGGAAAATTTTCACAATGAGAACAATCAGCCACTGGAATAATCTCCCCAGGGAAGTGGTGGATTCCCCAACATTGGACACTTAAGATTCAGCTGGACAGGGTGTTGGGCCGTCTTGTCTAGACCATGCTTTTGCCAAGAAAGGTTGGACCAGGTGATCCTTAAGGTCCCTTCCAACCTGGTATTCTATGGTTTTATCAATTCCTTCTTTTATCTGACAGGGATTACTCAGTCTGATTAATATAAATTACAGAATTATGGATGTGCAAAAGGCACATGAACATTTTTTGTATGGAATTTAAGAACAGCAATTATAAAAAAATAAATACATAATAGTCCAAATTCTTCTTTTACTCCACTGACCTATATTAGAACTGTGAAGGGCTGGTAAGTGTAGACAACTTCCCTCTTTTAAATGATATTGCTATTTTCTCTTTGTGTAGAGCATTCTGCTATGCTAAGTGACCTCAAAACCTGTGAACATGAAGGAAGTTATTTCATGTTTTTGTTTATTGCTCAAAACCCAGATTTGTAAGACTTTCAGTGAAGACCTCTTTTTAATTTTCACTGTACCTGAAGTTAAAGCTCTCCAGCTTTTAACAGCTTTCATATAAATATTAATGATGGACTTTTGAGTGGAACAGTGAAAAATGCCTCCTCTTTTCAGTACAAATGTATAGAACTACAGTCTGTTTCTAATAAATGTGAAAGTTTAATTCTGTAAGTATTGAATACTAAGAAAATGTGATGTACATTAAATCTGCTGCTCGACCCACTGCTGTGCATCTGTTAGCTTGATGCAAGATGCCTTTGAAATGTTTAAAAGGCAGATCAATCTCAGTTCCGATATGCAGAAGTAAACTCTCTTAAGAAGGGTTGTAGATCAACTTTCCTAACCAATACATGTGGCAGTTCCGCAACGGCTTTTAACGGGTAGACAGGAGTGTGCTTGTCTACGGGGCAGTGAAAAAATGAAAATAATTCCTTGTTCTAAAGTTTGTGTAAAGCCCATTCCTTTTGTGAACTTATCAACCATGTGGACACGAAGAGAGTTTGAATCTTGACCAGCAATCAGGATAGAAGTTAAATTCTCTCTTCCTCATCCTCCAAGGAACATGGACAGAGCAGTTGGAAAGTCACCACATTCTTGGTGACTTTTTTGATCAATATAGCTTACCACTTACATAGCCACAGCAAGACAATTGACTTAGCAATGTCTGCTTCTACATATAACGCTGGCACCAGAGCTAGACCAGAAAAAAAGTCAGAATAATTTATGTTTCCATAACACACAAAAAGCGTTTTATATTTATTAAAATATCAAGTAGCAAATACTGTTGCCTTGCAGATAAAAAAAAAAGTAGTATCCAAAGTTCCTTATGTTCAATAAAAAGTAAGGACCATAAAAAGAATAACCACAATAAAAAGGTATATCTCTGAACCAGAGATAGTGGGTAAATTAGTCCATGAAGAACTGTCTGAAGTATGCTGTTTCATTTATATTAACATACTCAAATGCATGTTCCTTCTCTTGACATTGTCCACGGGCATAAGAGATATCTAATCCATTACATTGAAATGACAGCATCAGAGCTTACTACCAAAACTACATGGAGAGGCAAGAGCTCTCCAAGAGAAAAACACACCACATCTATAACTCTAGAAGGCTCTGCAGGATAGAAAAGTATCCTGATACTTGCTTAGTAATTCGCAAGACAATTACCAACTGCTGAAATTTTTCTTCAGCAAAAGGAACATCTGCGCTCTTCTACTACAGATTAACTTTCTGCAGGGAAGAGGAAAGACTCACAAAATAATCCATCTAAAAGAGTGAACTGTGCACTGGAAGAGGGAAAATATGGTAGAGTTCTTCCCTCTCTTCTCCTCCACTCTCTCAAAACTGTTCAAAACTTGTAAGTTTTTAGAAGAAAACAGACATGCTTAAGCTGTTTAATAGCTACTGGAAGGATGTCTGCACAGCTCCACTCAGAGAACAGAATCCATACAGAGAAAAGTCTGTGACTACTCCAGGCTTAATGTTTTCTTGTTTCCAGTGTGGGTACTGTAGCGATATCATAATAGTGCTAGTGTCACGTAAGCCAAGGCATGCTGTCGGGAGCTCTGGAAAGGTGCACTGCTGGGCTCAGTCTAATTTTATTAAAGTCAATGTTAAATTCTAATTAAGAACTCGGCTAAATCAGCTTTTACTCAAGAGAAGGATAAAATTTACCTTGACTGTTTCTGAGGGAAATTAAAAAAAAAAAAAGATAAAAATAAATTAAAAGGTAAAATTAAAAGACTGACGTGGACGGTCAAACACTGGAACAGGCTGGGGAATCTCTAACCATAGAGACATTCAAAATTCCCTCTAAGTACTGAACAACCTGACCAGCTTTGAGCAAGCAGCTGGACTAGATGATCTTCAGAGGTACCTTCCAATCAAAATTATTGTATTAGAGAAGGCTTTTACCTTTTAACATCTACAAAATCAGTGAAGTCCAGAAGACAGGAAAAATAGAATCCTCCCTGGCACCCAAGCTGGGTTTAAGAATATGGCTCTTGTTCTATCAGTAACAGAACAACATGAACATCTTTTTCCCTTGTGTCATTCTGGTTTTCCGTCTTAAAAATAAAGAATATTTTTCTGCATTTCATTATGATTCTACCTTCAGATACTTTGTAACTTCACATATTGGAGGTCTCCCTGACCCTTCACTTAAAAAGAGCTGTTCTGTACAAACCAGTTCTTTCAAATGAAGCTAAATTGCTTCCAGGAGCCCATCTACACTTAGGAAAAGGTGGGCAGGGAGGGAGGAGGACTGTTTGTTTGTTGAAGGTGGTATCAGTCAATTACAATTGGATTTCTGTTGTTACAAGCAGCAATTAAAATCTAGCCCCTTTTTTCATTTTATTGGATTTTAACATGACAGACTACTTGCTGCCTGATTACTTCTCTAAAATTTTTTTACTTGACGGGAACACGTTCCATCTTTACTCAGCCAAAACCACAGTACTTGCAAAACTACCTGTACTATCTGAACTTGTACAACATGGATGCTTCAAGAATTGACCGTTTTAGGAATTTAGAGGTTCTAATGCCTAATCTGAGCAACGCTTCTGTCACGACCATTTCCTACCTCCTTTTCTCCCCACAATAAAAAAACAAAAAAAGGGTACAAAATATTGTGTAAGGTTTTCCTTTTCTAATATCAAGGTAGGAACACATGGTATGCAAAAATGCCAGCTGTGATCAGCTAGGATCATCCTTGCAAATGTAAAAATTAGGACAGATGTCTTACACAGGCTAATAATTTTCCCAACATTAGTTTAGATATGATGTTGCCCATTTGTTAATGTGCTGCTCTATTAATGGAATTAAGATTGCTTTATACTGCTTCCAGATCTTACACTGCCAATTGCTAAGTCTTTTAACTAAATCAACATAGAAGTTTAAATTAAAGGCTTGAGAGACCCTTTCCTAGTTGCAGCTTCTGAGCAGACTCACTGCTTTGATGACCACAAGGAAGCTGTTTCATTAAATACATTCATAAAATAAATAACTGACTGCTTTATCAAGCATACGGAAATAAATAATTGGCTATTCCAACAAAATATTAAGAAGTATTTTCAATAGCACCATGATTGTGAATACTGTCGACAGATGCACCAAAATACTGCGCTGGTACTACTAATGCCATTCTGGATATCTTATTTAGACACCGGTATGATAACATGTATGAACTTTTTTTAACCAAAAGCAAGACAAATACATAATAATATATCACACAGCAAAGTGAATTTTTTTTATATATTGAAACAGCTACCAATAACTCTGGCCACTTTCAGAAAATTCGGACATTACAAATACAATCTTGGCAAACTGGACTTCAAACACGCTTCCAGATAGATTGAAGGCAAAAAGAAAATATATTTGCTGTGACTTACTGAGCTTGAAAGGGAGGGTTATTCTTTAAAACTGTTCTGCAAAAGTTCCATTTATTTTAATTAGACTCATATGAAAAAGTCATGTCAGAAAACACAGAAGAATATACTTTAATAAATGATATTTTTTCCTGCTTAGCAATAGAGGACTAAAGTGAATTAAGAATCTTGATATTTTAAGCATAATTTTTTTATGAAGAGTACCTTTATTTTGCATTGACAAATGTAAAAATGAATAATGGCAAACATGTTTTTCATTTAATTTCTGAAACAGACAGATCATCAGATACCCGTATTAGCTAGACCATTTGAAAAGCGATGTTTTGAAGACTGCTGCTGAATAAAGATCTGTGGTTATAAAACTGTGAAAAGTAAGTAGGGGAAAAAAAAAGGCTAAATAAGCACCACAATTGAACAAATATTTATATTTGATCTGACATTACAAGGTGTTCTATTTGAAAGATATGCTAAACAGATATAAATTCCTTCCTAAGGATATAATATTTGTTATGCTTAAGCCATTTTAAGAAGCTTTTAAAATAAAGGACGTGTTTAAAAAATCCAATTACTATAGTGGCAAATAATAGCATTATCCATTTCACAAAGCTTATGTAGGAAAACTATCTAATATCTGCCAATAAAAATACCATATTTCCCTTTTCACTGAAAACCTTTTCAAACTTTGAATAATTTCTTCTCAGAGAAGGAAAGAAAATTATGAGCTCTGAAAACCATCTTAATTCATTTTTTTTAAATCAAGCTTGCCCTTTGCCCTCTTCTTATTTATAGTAAACTTTCAACCATTTTAAAGATGCAGTCGTGAGCACACTGCACGATAAAAATTGTAGAATTTGTACCCAAATAAAAAAAAGACTGCTAATCCCTGCCCTGGGTAGACATACACAAATGCCTTCTTAGCCATTGCTGCAATTTGATTAAAAGCTGATGAAAATCTAATGAGAATTCTTTGCTATTAGGTCAATTAAACAGCAATAGAACTACCTCTGCAGGAGGCTCAAAAATATGTAATTGCTTTCTTCAGCTTGCTACTTGTCTCACCACCAGCTCTATACAGATCAAGCTCTGAATAAAAATCAGAACCCTCCCAAAACTACTTATATACAGACACCAATGGGGTGTTTAGTTTTCTCTCTCAAACCCAGTAAAATGGGTACAGATTTTAGTGTCACACAGTAAGAGCCTAATCCTAACAAAACTATTATGCAAAAGAACTCCGAAAATATAACAGAGATAAAGAATGTGTCAAGATAGAAGATGAGCACTGATTTTGTCAACCTAAACCAGAACTGAAATATCAAACAGTACGGTGTGATTCAGCTTTCTACATAAAAATTTATACGGCTTTCATGCAGACCCAAAAACTGAAATTAGCTGACGGCACTGGAGAATAAAGGAAGTAACTGCAACAACCTCAATAAGAGCATGCATCAGCTTCACAGGACAGACCCACACAGAATGACAAAACACGGTTCAAAAGCTTCACTCAAAGAATACTATCACAGAATTAAGGTAATTTAGGTAATCGGCCAAGGAATCATAAATGCAGTGCACAAGCCAAGGTTTTAAGAATTGGTAATGTTACTTTTACACGATACTGGCACTGGTAAGTAGTGTTGTTTAAGTAAAGCAAACAAATGTCTTTTCATCTTCTGAAAAAACAGGGATTTAAGGAAGAGAAATGAAGTGTCATCTAAAATTATGACAAGAATAAAGCAAATAACAGGAGGTATCTGAAGCAAGGAATAGTTTATGAAGACAGAATGTTACCACTTTCAAAGTCTGGAGGCATATCAAGCTCTATAGTTAGTACAGAACTGAACCACTAACTCCCATTAAATAAGAAAAACTAAGAATTAGTAAATTTGAATCTAACAATAAAACAATTAAGCTTGGTGAGCAATTAAGCTATGTCTCCTCTTAAAAACAGAATTTTACATTCTAATACGGTTAACAATGTTTCAGAGTATTACATGCAAGTAATCTTTGTACAAAATTAGCACGGAAATCTGGAACTGCTACTAACTCCTAGACATTGGAAAGAAAGTGAGGAGTTAAATTTCATCCAGATGTAAAGACAGCAGTTGCTAACTTAATGCAGGGCTGTGTTACAGTGAATTATCATGGTTGAATAAATCTAACAGAAGTGTTAGATAAGCACTTTTATGATTTCAAATTCACAGGAACGTAAATAAGGGCTAGAAAAATGAAATAGGAAAATATTCAATAGTGGTATTTGGGGGGAAAAAATCCCAATGTCAAATAGGTAAAGGCTTACAGAATCCTTAGTAAGCTTCTAACACTAGTAAAAAACAGAGCTTTACATTACACCACAGTGGTCAGTGATACCTTAAATAAATCAGGAACTTGGTGATCCTGTATCTGTACCTTTTTAATTCTTAGAATCTGACTGGTTTTGCTTACGGTCAGGGACGTAGCTCTAAGGAAGCGAAATTACTGACACATATGAGCAAGGAAAGACAGGTGAATCAGAGGCACAAAATAAAACTTACCTGAATTCATATAATGGGGCAAAACCAGAAAAGAATGTATGTGTATTAACTGATACGGTATCTTAGTAACTAGAACTTAAAATACTCTCTGCCCTTAATTTCGTTATTTAGTTGTGCACATTAACACTCCCAGTGTAGAAAAGCTAAACTCCTAGTAGCTAGTGATGGTCGAAGATACGATATGAAGAGTTCACACTGAAAACTGAGAGACGATGCCACAAATTCAGGAACATCTAAAAGGATATTTAATGTAGTCTATACTTCAGAAACAGGTCTTTAAGAAGGGCAAAGATATTTTTAAATGATTTAATGTAGTCTATACTTCAAAAACAAGTCTTTAAGAAGGGCAAAGTGTATAAAACTGCATATGGTAAAAACTAATTTGCTTTTTCTATGGCATATTTCTCCTTTCTGTCACTGTAGGAAAGCATCATAAATTTAATACTGCAATCAAAACCTCTAAATTTTTATAAACAGTGTTTTACAGAGATTATTTATTACATTATCAGTTCTACTTCTGCATAACAAAGTTGACAGATGGAATCATGTCATTTTATGACATCAATTTGCTGCTACATTCCTGATAAAAAGCCAGTCGGTAATCAAATTCAAACCACTGGTTCTTGCTACTCCAATTAAGATACGACACAAAGGGAGCTTTGAATAGATTTTTCTTTAAGACATAAGGCAGTCTCCTTTAACTAGTGATGGTCGAAGCTGAAAATAGCTCGAAAGTTCACTAGTCATGAAAAAGTTTCCTGGCCACTAAGTTCACTGCAAGTTTTATAGATTCCACATAAATAAAAAGGAGTGGTAGAAACTAGCCAAGGTCCTCTTTACCTGCCCAGTAGGCAAAGAGAGTTTCTTCTTTTGAACTCTGATGAACATCTGCTAATTTGTGAGCAGGAAGGAACAAGTAACAGAATTCCTTCAAAGACAGCAGTAGCGGGATATAACAGTAATTTTGGCAGTAATCAGGTAGTGGTAACTTCTTAGTAAAGCTGATAAAGAATTTAAAATGAAGGAGTAAGGAGATATAGGAAAAAGTTCAGTGGAAGAGTTACAGGCATGATGGAGAAAAGCACATGAAAATATCTGCGATCTGTTTTTGGAACCAAAACGCTCAAGAAAAAGTGAGATAAGAGATTACAAACCTCAAAGGTTTGCATAAACGGAGCCTAGACAGAAGAAAAACCCCAAACTTGCTTTTCACCGTATGAGGGAGCACTTTTCTACAAAAGGACACAATATCTGTTTATCAGCGGAAATTGTGTGGTACGCAACATTTTATAACATGTTCACTACAGCTGGGAGCCTGATGGAAAGAATTTTGAAAAACATGGCCACTCATGTCATTGCTCAAATCAAAGATGGTGGAACTTTCTAAACATCTGAAATTACTGAAGTGTACTCTGCTTGCAACTGGAGACTTATGACTCTGGCACACTGTCATACAGTGCTATGCAACTGCAATTATCTGCTATTGTAGACTCACTCTAGGGAGTGACTCTCTACGTATTTCCCCTCAAAATGAAATGAAAAGAATCAACTCACCACTTGTCCGTTCTGAGGATTTTTATGTGCATACGGGGGTCCGCGAATGTGATTCCACATCTGACCAGACGTCATAGCAAATACAACACACTAGAAAAAAACAGAAAAACGATATACTCATTTATTTACATGGAGGAACTGAATAGAAAACCATTCTGCTGGTGATGTTTGTTTTAGATACATAATTGTTTACCTAACCAGATACAGTATCTACCTCTATTTGATTTTTAGGATAGGGTTTTCAGCTGCTTTGCTCTCATAAAATTCTTAATGACTTCTGCTAGAAAATGAGTTAGTTCAGGACAGAGATTTTCAAAATCTCACTTGAAATAATCCTGTCTTTATGTGCACTTGGAATTGCCACATTTACACATCTATATGGCAAAAAACACTGATAGCAGGAGAAGGCATTCATTGCAAATATTCTGCAAACTAGCATTTGAGATTTACATAACCTTTCACGAAGTTATTTCTGCCTCTAATCTAATATAAATATTTAGCTTAACTGTTTGCTTTCAGATGTATGAAATGATATATAAAACAGTAAGGAAAAAACCCTCCAATTACCAAAAAAAAGTCTGTCCCATTTTATGACATTCTCATTGTGTCCCCTATATGATTGTCATTCTTTTTAGCTGTGACAAATAACAATTGTTGAGTTAGTAGAAAAGTGAAACTCTCCATGGAATGAAGTGCAGATTTAGGTTAGGGATGTAAGAAATCTGCAAAAACAGACATTAACTCTTGCAGAAGGTTGTACTGCAGAATCTACATGACAAACACCATAGTCATAGCAAGAGTCATTTTGACTATCTTAAGGAGGAAAACATAGTATCTTTTGATTACCAAATGAGAAGAACTGAAATGGGAAACTTGGATCATCTAAATATGTCTTCTGACTTATCGGTATAGATATGTTTATTTTTACTGTACATCAATATTCCCACCGGCAGAGCACAGTCACAGTGATGGGCCTACAGGAAAACAGGGGAGGGATTCTTGATCAGGGAGTATAGCAATAGGATGTAGGTTAATGGTCTTAAACTGAAAGAGTGGAGATTCAAATTAGGTATTAGGAATAAATTCTTTACTGTGAGAGTAGTGAGACGCTGTAACAGGCTGACTGGAGAAGCTGTGGCTGCCCCATCCCTGGAGGGGTTCAAGGCCAGGTTGGACGGGGCTTGGAGCAGCCTGGGCTGGTGGGAGGTGTCCCTGCCCAGGGCAGGGGGGTTGGAACCAGCTCATGTCTAAGGTCACTTCCAACTCTAACCATTCTATGATGATTCTATGATGATCATAGAATAATCAATTAAATCAATGATGATTTAAGCAGATGGGTAACGAATATAAAAATTCATGCTATGTTGGCTAACTAAACTAGGGTTTACCAAAATCCTTTAAAGGGTTTTCTTCAAAGAATATTTAGTAACACATTTGTGAAATAATTCTAAGATAGTGTAGCTCCATATCCCCATAAATGCTGCACTGCCACTGCTAGCAATATGACTTGGACAAACTTTGCAAGGTCTTAGGATTGAATCTTGTCAGGCTTTAATCCAAATCTATCTTGGCTTTCCTGGAGTCTTTTTTTTTAAACTTAGGTAGCTGAAATAGCAATTTTTCCAAAGACTAGATGGCTATGCCTAGTTTACATTACTTTTGCTTGTCTTTGCACAGCATAATAATTTTTTTTTCTATTCAATTTAGGATGAAATAATCATGACCAACATAATGATGTAATGTAGGCATAGGCTGATAGCAGAGACAGCAAAAGAAGAAACATGGGATGTAGTGCACCAATATGGAATGATAAGAAAGGATTATACAGGAGACCTCAAGCCAATAAATATTAACCAATGGTGAATTAAAGACGCACAGACATGCGACCTGGTCAAAACCAGTTTTAGGGATAACAAAGAGAACAAAGGACAACCACCTAACATATGTAAGACAATCCCCATTTACTGAATAAATTTTCATGTAAAATTTCAGTTGCAGACCAGTGAAAGAAGGTCAAAGTGTAAAAGTAGCCCCAAGTGGACCCTAGAGCAAGGAGGATGAAAGTAGCAGCATCATCCTCCTCCCAGCAAAGAGCCTGGAACCCTGACAACTCACTAGAGCATCCCCTCACCCCAAAATGAAGTCAATGTGTGATCTCAAGATCTAGAGAGAAATGGTGGAAGAGTAACCGTGACATCAGAGAAAGGGAAAGATACCAGGAAGTGTGCACGTAACAGTGTTAATTGTGCTGTTATTATTGAGACTTTCTGTGCTTGTAATAGAAAGAAAAAGGGAATAATGAAAAAAGTATGTTTTCATATCCGGTTTAATAATAATTCTTTTTCATAGTGTTAAGATTTCAATTACACTAAGAACAGATTTTTGGCTTTAAATATAAAGTGTATTTCATTTTTCCCTTAGATTTGGAGTGTAACAGTATAGCATTAACATGGCAGATAAAAGAATACTGGTGGTGATTATTAGCAAAGGGATTATGTTTTAATTAATAATCTGCAAAGAAGTGAAGAGAAAATATGCTTCCATTACTGGAAAAGGGTAACACATAGTTATTTCTATCCCTTGCAGATTGTTTTAGCAGTGAAATTTCTACTACAATTTTTGGTGATGAATCAGATAGGAGATAACTTATGTGAAAGTACAAGAGTGTAGAAAATGAAGATGCAGGTAATGAAAGTGAGGGGAAAGAGCTATTTTGAAAGGTCAAAAGTTAGCTGAAAACTAAAACATGGAAAGAGAACTCGCACAGAGTGCACAAACTGTGGCTCTCAAAGTCAGTTTTCTATGAAAAGTCATTTTACTGACTCTTAAATTACTGTATTTAATTTGCATTCTCTAGGGCCAAATCTGCTTCCATATGGAATGATTAAAAAAAACTCCACCTCTGTTTTTATACAGTCTATCATCATATACTTTATAACAGATAAGTCTCTCAAATCACTGAAGATCTTTAATGCTTCCCAATACAAACATACTATATTACAACATGGTAATCGCTAACAAAAAATGTCCAGGAGACACAATAGTGGGGAGAAACAAATTCCAAGTATATTATTGAAAAGGAAAGAATTAATAATATGCTTGTTTATCCTGAAGGCATCTTTCATATTCTTCCAGTTCAGACTGCCAGTGACCAAGAAAACTAATTTAGTACACGACATCCTGGATCCGCCATGATTTCCTTCCATCATGCACCTCTTTACTCTCTATTGCAAAATGACCTTTTCAGGATCCAAAAAAAACCATTCTCCAACTTCTCCCTCATCCTCTTCAACTCTTCATTTACTTTAAATATCTTAAGAAGAGAGCATTTCCATCATATCCCCTTAAGCAAGCATTTGGTATGCTACAGATAGCACTTGACATTCAAGCTCAGTTTGCTGTGTTCTATATTCTATTACAATCAACCAGGTGAAAAAAACACAAACACACTGGAAAATACAGACTTCTACTGTTTGTAAAATACACTTGGAATGCACATTATTTGTGGAATAGATGCATATATCTATGATACATCACACAGTTTCCGTAGGATCAATGGCTTTGGGATCCAAAATTTCTAGAATACCTTGTTCGCTCACCATTACTGTGAGTTGATGTTTCCCAGGATAAAACTTCACCTACGAGCAAGTAACTACAGCAGGTATTTTGCAAGGTGGTTGAATGTTTGACAGAAGATACATGTACTAACCAAGCATGATTTCTTTTTATGTGACCTCCCTGGAGATGTTCGAGGCCAGGCTGGATGGGGCTTTGTGCAGCCTGGTCTAGTGGGAGGTGTCCCTGCCCAGGGCAGGGGGGTGGAACGAGATGATCTTTAAGGTCCCTTCCAACCCAAACCATTCTTTGATTCTATAATCGATCTTATGGGTTCATATTGTATTTATTTAAATGGAACAATTCATATACAGAGAAATGTCCCGTTTCCGCAGCTTTCTTGGATCTTGTCAAAGGATGAAAACTGGAGAACAGGAGAAGATTCAAACTGAGGCACTTTTCTCTGAGCACATAGAAAGATTTTTCAGCTCCACTTATCCAGAGTTCTAGAGAGAACTTCAGAGTTCCACTTCAGCAGTTCTACCAGGAACACCCCTTTCATCCACCTGCTCCCTTCTTTCTCCTTGTCAGACGCCAAGAACAACGCTTTAACTGCCGTATGCCACCTGAATTATCAGGGGAGTTCAAGGTTTAGCTATTTTAAGAGCTTCCAGATTTAGGTAGCTCATTCTGCATCCAAATGATAAAAGCAGAGTAGATCTACATTATTGGTTGGTGTAGTATAGAGAGGGAAGGAACAATGAAGAGAGGGAAGGAACAATGATTTGCTACAACACGTTGTGGTTCCAGGACTAAATGTCCATAGGATGTCTTCAATAGCAATGACATTCACCCCTATGAGCACCCCTAGGTGAGTGCACCGTACGTGTAGACAGGACTGCTCAAGCACCTTGTTAAGAAACTGAAAGTGGTGCTTTCTTGGTGGCTTCACAGTGCATGACTTCAGCTTTAGTTTTGTTTAGAGGGAAACTGCTTCAAGCTAACCATGGTGCATTTGTGGGTCTACTACAAGGCTCCTAAAAACAGGCACAAGGTAAATAAGCACCAAGAGTCCCACCAGAACACTGAATCGCTAGCAAGACACTTTACAGGTCCGTGGGCACAATTACTTCACTGCTCTTGGTCTTGCAAGCTTTGTCAAATGATTTGGGTTTAACACGTTACTTTCTCTAAGGCATAAGTCTTCTTTAACACTATCTGCCAGTTTATTAAACAAAATTACTAGAGACCTAAAAAGCCATTTGGTATGCATTTTGAAGTAAAGGTTCCGACTAGCAGATACTATACAAAGCAGATCATTAGATTTCTCTCTGCAAGTTTAGACCCCAGAGCGCAGCAAATACTTTGCAACATAAGTAAAAATAATGAAATTCTAGATTCATTTTGGAATATAGTTAAATTCAAACAGTTTCCAAAAAAGGGGAGACACATGTAGGCAGTTCTGTACTTAATTTCTATACTGTTCTGTAGATGTAAGTTTTAGCCACTTCACAATTATTATTTTAAAGAAATGTAATCCTTTCTATTCAGTTTAACTTTGCTTTTGTACTTATTAAGGCTACGGAGCTGCAAGATCTGTACTCAATTTCTAAATAACAATCCATCATTTACTAGAATCTCTGTAAGAGAGATACAATTCAAGGACAGGGAGTATAACACAGGAGCAAAGAGAATGGGGGTTTGTATCTTGAAAAGGTTCTTTGCATCTTTAAAACCTCTAACTATGGAAAGAAAAGGAAACTAATAACCTGCATTTATTGCTCTTCTTTTGAGATGCCTATCTACTCACATAGAGGAGTCTGACTTTTTCTATCTGTATCTTCGAATAAAACACATTACTTTTTTATCCTTATTCCCAGATGGAGGTAAAGAAGCCACTAGTAGCCATGATACCCTTCAAGCTCTTTTGGAGCAATAAGTGATGATGAATGTACTGTACGGTCTGGGTACTGTGGAGTGTATCAGTGTATCAGAACACATTTCTCAGAACCATTAACTGTTACAACAAGAGTAAACACATGCTTTGTCTCCTCATTCAAGGGACTTGACATATTTTGCCCCATAGAGTCAACTCCTAGGCAGCTGCCCCCGACTCTGAGCACAGACTTTGCTTTCCCAGATTCCACAGGCATGCAGGCAAATCTGAAATATACACATAAAATAAAACTGAAAAAACTGTGCAGAAACCCACAGTGGCAGCCTAGTAAAGAAAATGCTTTTAAAAAAAGCCCTAGTAGTCCACATTCTAGCCAACTGAACAAATAAATTCTCAGCACCAGCACTGATGTCTAGAACGTAGCAATTCCTTATCTAAAATGTTAAAAATTTGTCCAGTTTATACCACTTGACCTTTTATTCTCTCTGCTGAAGAAATTAAGAGTCTCGACAAAAATCTGAATTGCTTCTTATCGGTATAAAAGAACAGAATCTTGCAAATATCTAAGGACCGAAGTCCTTCCTCATCTTTGTGCTAGCATGTCAGTGGGAAAAATATCCACAGATGAATAGTAGGATCTGAATTAAAGTCTAAAATAACCTAGGGGATACATTTTGTATGTTATCTTAAAAGACATCTTTTGGGATATTATGTACCGTGACTCAGTCATCCTGCTTTGGCATTCCAAAAGTCTTCTGGGTAATGGTGCAAGTAATAAATGCCTAAGGCCTACAAGATACTACCAGACTCTGCAGTGCTTCAATGAGGGGATGAAACCGCTAATAGCATTGCCGTTGCACAATCTAATGCTGAGGACAAAACCAATTCAAGTGTCTTGTGCGAACTGGCATTGGAATCGATGTGTGAGATAAAAGCCGTGGTCTTGCTCCTGAGAATATCAAAACCATTAGATGGAGTACTAAAAATCACATTCCTAAATATTCTCCCTAGTGCTGTAAATATTACCTATGAGACAACTTTTTGGTATCAATGGAGATATGAAATAAAAGTTCAGTCAACATTTCTGGGATCCTCTGTTCTCCTGCTTTCAAAACCAACAGAAGCACTTTATGCTGAGAATTTTTTTTTTTTATTTTTAGGATTTGCCTGATCATTCAATCAGGCAAAGAGACATTGTGCATTTTTCCTTTAAATAAAACCTATCTAATATTTGGGAGCATAAAAGCTTTTCAAAATAAAGAAGCTCTGAAAAACAAGGAAAAGAAAACAAGAGACTTATCTGTTTGCAATGATACAGTTTTCAGCTACTGAATTCCAGGATATCTATGAAAAAGTTTCAGTTGAAATTAAAAACGTTATTTTCCATATGGTTAATGAATGCTGACTACCTAGCAGTACAACACCTCCCCAAAACCAATCAAAACCCAAAACTAAAGGTTTTAGAAGAAAGCTCTTGTGCTTTCTCGGTTCTGCAACATCTGTAAAAAATGTCAATAAGGAACAAAACTATTGCAAATACTCCTGTCAAAAACATGGGTTTCCAGTAGATTCTGTGTGTCTTGTAAGGCTTTCCATGTTTAACTTCTTTTTTAAAGTTCAAAAAGGAAAAAATATTCATGAAGAATAGAATTCTTTAAAATTAAGTATTTATTAGTTATTTATACCATTCAGAAACTCCCCTTAACCAGACAACATCTTCTTCATTTTCCCTTTTAATAAGCTTTTATGAAAAAAAGAAGCTCTATGGTTTATTGGTACAAAAAAGCACCATGTAAGAGAATCATGACTACGCAATAC
Source organism: Rhinoptilus africanus (assembly GCA_013400135.1). Classification (NCBI taxonomy): domain Eukaryota; kingdom Metazoa; phylum Chordata; class Aves; order Charadriiformes; family Glareolidae; genus Rhinoptilus; species Rhinoptilus africanus. The sequence continues at coordinate 23,127 of VXBO01007124.1, forward strand.
CTTAGAATGAATGTATTAATGACTGGCCCTTTTATTCTGTGGATCTTGACATATTCTAGTCATTTTACAGAACTGAGGTCATCTGTGCAAAAGGCTGCAATCTGGAGTCCCTGCTGATTCCACCAGAAAGAACTTGTAACATGAACTTGTAGGTCTGAATAAAACCGAAAGGACTTGTAACCGCATGATCTTTGCCAAAACATCATTTTGCAGTACGGGGCTTTGACAACACTGTGAAGGCCAAAGAACAGTAATGATTAAAAAAGGGAAGCATCGGCTCAATGCCATGATTAATTGCTATATACTTTCATAGATAAGAACCT
>VXBO01007124.1:24738-72155 GCA_013400135.1 Rhinoptilus africanus
GAAAGTATCTTCTCATACTGTTGAATTGGAGCAGAACAGCAAACCATCGATATGACGAGGCTTTGAAAAGGAAAAAACAATTATATAATATATCAGTAACCTTCTACTAGCAGAGCTAAACTACAAACAGTCATGGTATAGCCCAGGTTGGAGGGGACCTCAAAAGACCATCTGGACCAAGCTTTTGTGGGAAAGGGAGCCTAGATGAGAAATAAAATATGAATGCTGCTGCACAAGAAAACTCATATTCCACCTACAATCCTAGCCATGTGCTTTCAAGAAAGGTTAATTCATATTGATACAAGTTCAGAAAAAGCCTTTAAAATGATGACGTGAATAGATAACCATTTACATGGAAAAAAGAAGAAAAGCTTGGCTTACGCTGTACAAAATGTGTGGACAAATTTTTAAAAAGTACCGTTCTCAACTAATATATTGTTAGTACAGAAGGAAGGAGCTCTAAGCTGTAAAATGCTGAACTGATTTCTCAGATTTTTCTTCTTCTGTCAGTCACAACGATGGCAGAGGAACAAAAACTTATCGATACAACTTAACTGTCCCCTACCGTCCTCCCCTGCTCTTTCCTATCTAAAACTGAGACGGCTGACTACGTGGCACAGTCCACATTTTTCATCAGTCTACTCAGTTATTTGAAAGCTATGATATAAATAAACACACTGCAATACACTATTAAGCATGTTAAACCCTAATTTGTTATTTATGGACTCAAGTAGCCTAATATTTCAAACAGACTATTTGCTAGCTTCAGAATTTCCTCAGAGTTAATACTATAAGATCGTCCTATTCTCCTTTAGGTTAACAGTGGAATGTTAAGGTCAGTACTACTGAAAACAGTTTTGGAAAGAATTCCACCTTTTTCTTTGTTTCTTAGTTCTTTTATCATTTTCTTACAAACATATAAAAGCCTTTGTTACCTTTCTTAACCTTTCATTGCTCTAAAGCGATACAGACTGACATTAATATCCACCCTAAATCGATGATAACATTACTGCTTTTACAAAAAAAGGGCAAGTTGAATGATAGCAGTGAACATTAGTAACACTTTTTATTGGAAATATTCTCTTGGTAAAGTTCAAACAAAGATTTGCAGCTAACTATCAGAGAATTTGCTAATTTTTAGTGAATCACTCATAGTAACTGATACCCACTGCTTATGAGAATTAGCCCCAAAGTCTAGATTATGAATCTTTGTCTGATAATACTCTTCTGAACAAAGTATTAATGCAATGGTTTTTAATTCACTATGCAAGTAATGAAGACACATATGTTAAGATAAGATACTAATAAAAAGCATATTAAGAAGGAAAATCTGCATACCAGAGCTGCCATGGCCCAGCCAGTTTTGTTGTAGATGAACTCTAAGTTATTCCTTCGCAGATATAACAAGCCACCAACAAGAGACACCAGAAGAGCCAGTGCAATTGTACCAGAATAATTAGGAGGCCTGAACACTCTAATCTGGAAAAGATAAATGCAAATACAGATCGCAAGTAAATGCATACATACAGATCATCTTCCATATAAACAAACAGGGAGCATCTGAAATCTGGTTTCAGAGTCAGAAAGACTAATCCATAAAGGTATACTTAAATAAGAAAAACAATGTGCTTCCTTTAATAAGCACATAATATGAAAAAAGGTTTAAGCATAATTTTTAACTGTTCAACTCCAAAACATTATTTCTTCAACAGATTTGCAGGTTGTGTGTGAATTAGGAGCAGCTACTTTGCATCTATCTGTTCTGCATAAAGGTTTGCAAAGCACATTTTACTCATTAACAACTAATTATCACAATACCATTGCTTCTTTTCATCCGGAATAAGACTGCATAAAATTTAACATACCACCTGCAAACTGCAGAAATTACCACAAGTACCATGACTACATTTTGTTTTCTAATTTGTTCTAGAACCTACACTTGAGGGGAAAAAAAGTGTTAAGAAAAGACCAAATTTGTCATCAGCCTGTCTCAGACTACAAAGATACATTTGGCTTCAACTTTTTAAATTGTCGAAAGACTTACATGAACATCTGTTCTGTCAGCTATCCATTTAGCTAGCTGCTCAGCTGCAAATCCGATTCTCTGCAGGTCAAATGTGTCAGCTCTCTTGGGTTTACCTTTTGGAGGAAAATGCATGAAAGTCGGGGCAGAGTTCATATTCAGCTACAGAGCCAGGAAAAATAGAAGAAAAAAAATTAGTAACTATATCCTCGAAAATGCTTACCCTTTATGCATAAGGCAACACAAGTCTAATTAGCATGACAAATACGATTTGCCTCCATACGTAACTCTCTTTTATACATCTTCATTTATAGTCCTACTAAAAGAGTGCTCAGAACATTGCTTCCTGTAGATTCTCTGGGATGTTTAATTACTCAGAGCATTCTACCCACAAGCTTTTCTGAGTAAGAGTATCTTATGCTTTAAAGTTCTCACGCACTGTAAGAACTTTCCTGCAATTAGTAAAACAGAAATCCCCACACCCATCCAATCTATTAAAGTATATTAGGTTTTAATTCCAGGGAAGGAAAGAACGTATTGAAATAGTTCAACATTGTTTCTCTTGCCTAGCTCTCACCAAGCCAAAGTTAATGAGGATAAATTATTCATCTAGCCTTCCACTGGCTTCAAGACAGACTATCTACTAGCAACTAGTCTTTTCTGATTCCAGGAAGGCCTAAATAACTAGCTTAGACTACAAAACTTGCCCTGGAAATTACATGACTCCTTATCTGTTGTTTTGATGCCACTGGAACTATTCACAATATATGTAAAAAGTCAAAAGTGATAAACAAATAGGTTTATATCTACATTTGCCACTCTAAATTTTGACTTTCACTTTGCAAGGTGGTATAAGAGAATAAAATTTTACTACCTAAAATTCCTTCATATTCAGTTCATCTCAGAAACAGTGCAATAAAACACATGAAAAAAGGAAAACTAACATAAACAAATTCAGGGGAAATACTTAAAGATGATGCAATATGGAGATTTCCAAATAACAAATGCAGAGTAAGCTTGTTCGTTTCATTCCTGCAAAATGAGTTAGCTTTATTACATCAGCAAAACATAGTATCGGATCAAGTAGAGAAAGGAATTATCAATAGAAATTACCACCTATGAAAATATTTTCCATCTAAGCAAAAACAGCCCTCCCCTTTAGTGAGCTGATGTGGAAATAAAAAATATTCTGAGAAAAGCTAAGACAACTGTTGTGAAACATTTTTAAGAAGACGTTTTGTAAGATACAGAAACCTTCTGACATTGTGGAGTTTGGGGGCAGCCAGTCTGCAACTGCTTTGTCATTTCTCTATAAACAGAGTAAAACTACTTGAGCTAAAATTATTTGAACTAAAATCTTTAAAGCAGAATCTTAAGCCATTAGTAAGCATTCTTTACACAATACACTCTAAGATGTCAATTGGAAGTAAAAATATTTACTATACACAGTAACTAGCCTTTTAAAAACTATTATATATTTTAAAAATAAATACTGAACTTCTCTCCTGAAAATTTTAAATCACACACTTCACCAAAAGGTGGTTAAAAATATAGAGAATGTTAAAACTTTTTAGCTTCAATCAACAAATAAATATTAGAGAAAAGCACATCACTATTCAGTATTAATTTTCAAGGGATGCGTTTTGTCTTGACTACTCAATTAAGGAGGGGTCCCTTGACTGTTCTCCAACAATTGATTTTTCACTCTTCATAGCCAATATATAAAATCCAAACCAGTCTCTTCTTTTTTCCCTGAAGAACTTCCAGACTAAACAAATATTACTGGAGTTGAAGAATACTGTATTATGTAAAAGCATTAAAAAAAGCTCTTTTAGTCAAGAGCTTTTTTTCCCTTAAAGATAAAATAAAGGAAATCTTTAAATGCCATTTTAGTTGCATTGCGTTTAATTCTAAAATATGACATTAACAATGCGCTGAAAAAAATTCGCATACATGTAATGTAATCTATAAACATTATAAACTACACTTGGAAAATACCAGAAGTGGCTACTTGTATAATCTGTCTTCACTAATGTCATAGAAACTGCAGTGCCTAGTGTTTTTAACCAGGAAAAATTTGTGTACAAATCAGAGTTACAATTCTACGCACAGAAAATAATTTGCCTTGTATTATTTGGCAAATCAATGTTTAGTTCTAAAAATTAAGAATATTTTACAGCATCCATTTACCTGTTGAAAAACATCTGCCCCTTCATCATAATCCACTATCGTGAAAAACAGTTTGTTTGAAAAAGCAGATGAATAGCGCCATGAATTAGCCAACACTTGATATTCTTCATTAGCTTGCCTGTTAAGGAAAAGAAACAAATGTACATCCATGTGGCATTCACTGGCAAAAAAGCTTCTGTAACCAGTTGCAGCAGTTAGATGAATGACACTTGCAGTGTGATTCTCAACATCCACGCTTATCAATTAGAAAATTTTCAGCTAGTGATGCAACACTCTCCTTCAAAAATCAGAAATGTGTAAAATCAAACTATACCAGAGGCATACCAAGATGATGTTAACAAAAAGTAGTGTTTTCCATATTTAAAAGTCTCAGAAAATAGGAGTGGCCAGAGTCACACCGATCTGCTAACAGATCCATGCAAGGACACGCTCAAATGGCCCTTAAGTACGGTACCAGGATTTACTTGCTGAAGACAAGACAATTCCTCATGCTGCACATAAGAAATCCTGAAACTAGAGAAAAATAACACAGAAATGTGACAGTAGTAATCTTCCTAAAAGAGCAGAGCCATGGAAGGAGCCACAGAAACTGCTAAGCCCTGGGGAAATGATGTCAACTAAATGAAGAGCAGGATTGTAAGTAGCATAATACATTCAAGATTATTTCTATAAAACTTGTTTTAAAATTGATAAAGCATAATTTTGCACAAACTTTTCTATCATCACTAGAAAGTCATATTGCTACTATTCAAATTTGTCAGAAAGCCTCCCCTTGGCTTTACTCATGGCTCTAAATTCAGGTGAGGTTTTTTTCGTTGGTTGGGTTTTGTTTGCTCATTTGTTCATTTTAAAAGGAAAACAAACAACTTTGCCCTGTTTGCACTGAGAGGAAAGGAAAAAAAGTAATTCCAGGAGAAGAATTCTGGGATCTTTAGCAGAAGAGACAACTACAGAACCATAAAAGACACAGGTTCTTCCACAAGAGAAATCCATACCAATGAATAATTCACAGAGGGGAAAAAAAAAAAAAAAAGAGAGGAGGAAAAAAAAAAACCCTGAAAGCATCCTTGTAGTACTTTTGGCTTTACACAGGCTCATTTGCTAATTATTTCCATATAACTAATTAATCATATCTGCTGTAGAGTCCAAACCAAGGTTCTACCATTTGGCAATTTACCTTTGCACGTGGTAAGATGCAGAAGTAGTATAAATAAATGTATTCCGCAGCTTTACTCAAAGCAGTATTTCTATAAAAGCAGTTCCATGTGTTTGATGGTGAAGAACACTACGTAAAATCTGTAGGTGCAGAAATCTTTTTGTTGCAAGAGCAGCTCTGCACTAAACAAATATAAAACATAGTGAATTTTGAGAGAGCAAAGAGGGGGAGGAGGATGACAGGGCCACAGATGTCGTAAGACCCTTCCCATTTCCTCATCACTATGATAAGCCTTAGGCATGAAATATATTACAGGCAAATCCAGCAGAGTTTTTCCGTATCAAGAAATACACGGTACACAAAAAATCTATCATAAATAAGAAGTTAAAGTGAGCTTTTATCAACTCTTAACCCCTCCAAAAAATAAAACTTATGAAGGACAACAAAACTCCACTTTCGCCTTTATTTCCTCATTGAGTAAAATTACTCAGTTACTACTTAACAAACTTATTCCATGGGCAAAGTTTGCAATTATTAAATAAAAAAGGTGATTTAGGCATCACATGGGTTACTTCTAGGACAGATACTACCAAGGAGACTAACCTATTCACTCTCCTCCTGAAGAGGGCACTCAAACAACATCAAAGGGATGCTGCAAAACCTGAAGTAGTATCTGCCGGGCACTGTTCTGCTAAACCTGCTATATTAAAGCCGGACCACTTTTATTATAAGAACAAGACAAAAATCACTTCATCTTGATGCCGTCATTCTTCTCAGTCTACCTTTCCCTTGTGATGAAACAGTATTTCTGGGAAATTCAGTTACTCCAGTCATGCCCCTACTATTTGAGAGAATACTCTTGTTCCCGTTGATCTCCATGTATTTTGCATCTTTGAACTATTTTGAACGAATGTAATAGGTAGAAAGTGTCATTTTGAAAAAGGTTGTCTTAGTTTTTTCTATAACAGAGACAAAGCACAGTTTCAGCCTCCCGCTGAAGAGAGGAAAACATTCTGCAATCCATCCTCAGAGCGGCTCTTGAGAGGTGTGGGGAAAGGAGAGAGAAACACGGAGGGGAAGGAATACAAAGTCACAGGATTACTACAAACAGAACTGAAAAACATCCTACAGTCCACTATACGATTCCCAATGGATAAAATGCTGATGCAATCACATGAATAACTTTCTGTAGCATGGGTTACTTCTTTACAGATACAATAATAGTAAAAAACAAAAAAGTGCTCGGCTGAAAAAAAATCAGCCTCCAATTAAAATCAGGCAATATGAACTCTGTCACTTCTTATCTATCTCTATCTATCCATTCATTTCTATGATGTAGCGTTAATTATATGAAATTATTATAATAATTATATGAAATGGTCTAACGGCATAGGGCAGAACTACAATTGGTATGAACTCATCAGAATAATGATGTTAGCTCTGCTCCTGTTAGTTTGACAGGATTTTTTGATAGACAAAAGATTTAAATGTTATTGCTGCTACAGTCACCTCTTAAGAATTTCATCACAACAGCAACACAGGAACTAACAACAACAGTAATATTAAACAGCTACTAGAGAACAGTGGCCAGATCAAAAGGAAAAGCTACTATTAATCTAGAAAATTCAATATACGGAAAAGTAAGCTATTAAATAAACGCTCTACAAAAATTTCTTCCATTACGCAAGAGGTGCTCATGAAATATTAAAAGTTTTATTTAAAAGCATTAATTATGTGGGTGTCTATGGCAGATAATCAGATTTGTATAGCTTGAGCTACATTAAATTAGATTAATTTCATTCTATTAGTCCAACATTATAGGAAGGAAAACACAAACAGGATATTAGGCAAAGAATAAAAGAGATCATGGAATTATTTGCCAAAGAAAACAGTAAAGTATTATTTTTTGGCATACTGTGGACTGTACAAAGCACTTGCAAATGTACACTTGGCAACGAATGCAGTACCAGGTCACCTACCTGTGCTCATCCGCCTGTTTAAAGTAAACTGTGATCCATGCTGCAATTTACCTCCAATACAACTTCTGGTTTTTATTTGGAATGTTTTTCCCAAAATGAAGAGAAGGGGCTAAGTGCATATTTGAACATCTCAGCATAGAGAAGATAATAAATTCAGAACGCTTATTTGCTTTTATTTTTGTTTCGGCTCACTCACAATGTCATGATGAAAAGCACTGAAGAATCTACAAACATGCCCAGAAAATTCACCACACAGAACAAAATGAAAAGAGCATGGACACTACTTGAAAACTACACTGTTTATGCAATCTAGATATCTATAACAGGAGAAAGCAAGCTAAAATCCATGCTATTCTATTTACAGAATCCCATGATATTTTCAATATTCTGCAGATGAAAAGAAGCTATGAGATCATATGTTGTAGAAGTTGCAAAGTAAAAAAAGTAAAAACTCAAATTGTGACCACAGGAAGAATAAGGAGTCTCTTATGATCCAGGTATAAAATTACTGCCCTGTTGAACAGGACTCATCAATACTTCCATCAAGGCCCTGAAGTGCACAGGAAAAGCAATTGCAGAACTTTCAACAGCTCCTTCCACAATTCCTGTTCCTTCTTTGAACAAAAGTTCAAAAGATAATTCACTCTCAGTACAGTTAAGAGACCTGTCAATGATTTTCTCACTACCCGCTCTTGATCAACCAGCAAAAACTGAAAGGCAGAGGATCCCGTTTCTTCTCTCTGATGACACCTCCTTGACTGTCAGAATTCTTTTTGCTGTTGACCTACTCTTTGATCGGCTACTTGAAAACAGCTTTCTGAGATATCTTCTTGAACAGGAAAACCAACAGAATTCCTCTCTTTGCTAGATTAAAAGCCTCCTCTCAAAGGTCTCATTGATAGGGTAGATGTTAATAAAATTATGTGGAATCTCTTCTCTCATATATTTTGTCATTTCCTTTCTCACATTGTGAGCCAACAGCAGAAGGCAGCTACATTCAGAGCTTGCTACAAAACACGTACGACATTAAGTGCAAAACTTACACAAACTATATGTTGAATTATAACTTACCTTTTAAGTAATCCTGTAATAAATACAGAAGGAATAGCTCAAGCAGTTGACTGAGCTCATTCTGCAGCAGGCTTTCTGCAGCAGCTACAAGGTTGTTCCAATAGATGCCATTAATAATTTCTGACAGAATTCAGCCTTGCTACTCAAATGCAACAATAGAAGTCTTTAGAAAATGTGTGTCATACCTGCAAAAGTGACCCATCTCCCTCACGTCATATAGATAAGTTTTACATATATACTTTATATGTGTATTTGCATACACGTATGTATTTATAGACACACACACAACTTCAGCTAATGGGAGTAATCAGTGCTTCTTTCAATATATCGAAACTACTGACGCTTGTAAAAATACAATAGTTTGGTCAACGTGGGGGTGAATAACGGCTACACAAACTCCTCTCTGTTACCAGCCATTTCTAGCTGCTGCTTGATAAACACTGTTTTTGCAAAACTGTATTTTCCAAGAATCTGGAAGCAGGTTTGTTACTTCCACAGTAAAATACTATTAAACATCATCCAGGACTGACACAAGACAATTTTCAGTTTGTGCAGTTTACAAGTTTGTCTCCCCAAGCTGTCACCTGCCATTACTAGACCCTTCCTTAGTTGCATTTCCCTGTTTTTCTCCTGATCATTTACGATGCTAATTCGAAGCTTTAATCTTGATTTTTCTTGACCTGGACAGGCTGGAGAGCTGGGCGGAGAGGAACCTTATGAAATTCAATAAGGGCAAGTGTAGGGTGCTGCTCCTGGGGAGGAATAACCCCCTGCACCAATACAGGTTGGGAGCTGACCTGCTGGAGAGCAGCTCTGAGGAAAGGGACCTGGGAGTCCTGGTGGACAACAGGATGACCATGAGCCAGCAATGTGCCCTGGTGGCCAAGAAGGCCAATGGCATCCTGGGGTGCATCAAGAAGAGTGTGGCCAGCAGNGATTTTGTAATGATTCAAACAGGCTCAATTACATCTTTAAAAGTAGTATTTGGGAATTCACAGAAATAAACAAGCACAGTAGAAAGTATGCAAAAGAAAATCCATTTGTTTCAGGTAGCTTGAAATTCACAGAGAGATGTACATGTCTAATTTACATGTTTTAACCATTATCACATAACAAACTCCTGTCACAGGTCAAGGTATAGAACCTATCCACTGAAACTCAGTATCTTTAGCCTCTGACACTACTACAGTCTTTTCTAGGAACACCAGTCTAAGGCTCTAAGGAAGAAAAAAAAACAACAACAAAATAAAATGTGCAATTTTTTGTTGATGGGCTTCAGCTGTTGGGGAAAAACCTCAAGTGATCAGTTTCATTTCTCTGACCCAGATTTCCCTTTCTAAATTAAAATATCCCAACAATGAATTTGAAAAATGAACCAGACAAAAATGTGAACAGTTTGGCAAAAAACAAGACATCTCTGATATGCACCTGTATGCAAAGCAGAGACGGTCACTTCTGCCAGGGAGATGAGAGCAGCAGAGCTTAAAAAGTAAAACAAAAGACCTCATATAATTTGCTTATGGTGCGATGAGATGGTACATCAGCAAACAAAAAAGAACAAGTTAATTATAAGAATGAAAGATGCAGAGGAACCGTCAGCACAGTGATAGTTTCAGCAGGCCAGAGCAAAAGCCCACGCGCAGATGAAAATCAAAGCACTAGTACTTGATCAAGTGGAGAAGGGGGTCATTGAAGTCTGGTTGGTAAAATGGTACTGATCCCTTTGGGAAAATGCAGTGAAAATAAAACGGGGGAGCAGATTGCAAAAGGCAAGACGACGAAAGCAGAGAAGCTGGAAGATAATTTTCACCCAAAAATACAATCAAGTCAGGCTAGTAGTTACTGTTTGCCTGGGTGCACTAGAACCTACAGGCTCTCATCTCTCTGAAGATGCTGTTGTCAGTGTGACCGTTCTTTTGGTCTCCTTCTTACATATATAAGTAATTTTTTTCAGTCGTATGACTGAATGATGTGGGTAACAGAAAAGTTAATACCTAAGAGTGAATACCTAAACACAAAGGAAAAAGGGAAGTTGGTCTTATATCCTGAGGAGTCACTGTTCAGAGTGAAATGATTTCTGATTGTTCATCCAAAACAAAAAAATCCAAACTGATTCATCGCCACAGTGCATCAAAGGGCTCTCCAGTTTCTGCTTCCAACGTGCCATTGCAGACTATATTCACCAATAATAGTAATAGCATGTAAAGTCAATTAGGAGTAGCTAAGCTTAATTTCCTGGGACCGAAATTGTTTGATTAAACACGTTTCCAAAAGTGCATGGAAAAAACTTTTCATCTTCAACAGTGAGAAACACATCCCACCCCTACCAATGACTTCACATTCGAGAGCACATAGGATATCTCATCTGTTATGGTCAATTCATCTCCCAATACCCGCTATGTCATACTGAACTTAAACAATTGTGTCAACAGGAAAACTGACATGTATGCTACCACTTACATGGTTGTGAAGGCATCAGATGGCTTTCAATAGATTTTTGGACCAGAAAATTGAAACTTGCTTGCCCACAAAGCTAGATGGAAGTGTTTTGGAAGGGACATTGCTTTAGGACAGACAGAATTTCCTTGAAAAACACTCCCGACCAGAGGCACTATTAACACGTCCACAGAGCTGCTGGTTTACAGAAGCCTTCATGTGCTAGGACTGGCTTGGTTCAGATAGCCTACAGACATATGTTCAAGTCCACATTTTATGAAAGTATTTAATTAAGGTGAATGCAGAACAAATCTCTGTCTCAAAGATGACAAACTGGTAACTGCCTTTTAGAAACACCTATAAATCAACCTAATTTGTTCTGGGCATAGCATAAATTACATTCAGTAGTGCAGACATCTGATAACTTTTAAAAATATATATTGAAAAGGGATAATGCCAAAAATTAGAAGCAAATTAAGTAAAGGGAAAGCGTTAAATACAACAACATGATGTCTATCAGGAACAAACAAGCCTAGCATTAAATGTTATGTTAAACGGGTAAGTTTCAAAAAATTGGGAAAGGACTCATAATTTTTCTCTAATTAATCTTTCTTAACATGATACATAAGATTATGTATCCTTCTGCTGCAATGACAAAGAAATCCTTCTCATTCCATTGGAAAAAAAAAATCTTAAGTTAACTTCTTCTAAAGAATACCTATCAAACATACAATATGCTTTAGTTTTACTGAAAAGTAATCAGCACCTTTGTCTGAAAGAATATATTTTTCATACAAAAGTTTCATCCAAATATCTGGAGTCCCAGGGACTTCTTTGTCTGTGGCCTTTCAAGAGAAAGTTGATATTATTTCACTTTCACAAATCATTAACTGTTAAGTGATTTACATGATTGATGTTTCAATGTCCTCCTTGCTGTGCACAGAAAAGCCTTGGGTTCTCTGAGACAAATTTGGTCAGCTTTCCATATGTACTTCTTGGCTATATGGGTAGGTAAGACCTTTTTCAAACATTTAAATAGCATGCCTCCTCCAAGCGTTTTAAGACCTGGCTAAGGTCACCTCAGGCAAGTTGTATCCAAAATTTGTAACTTCTCTGGTGTTAAAAAGGATGGGGGCAGGGGCGAAATCCTTCCTTTATACCTTCTAGACAGCATCCAAACTACACTAGCTTTCAGCAATGGACAGGCACAAAAGTCCTTAGTCCAGAAGAGAACTTGGACTGCCAACTGACTTTGCATTCACTTTGAAGAGTGCCAAAAGTGACACTAACTTTCTGAACGCAAGGAACTACCTCTCTATCTTTGGTAGCACAATCATAGAATGGTTTGGGTTGGAAGGGACATTGAAGATCATCTCGTTCCATGTCCCTGCCCTGGTGAGGGATATCTCCCACTAGACCAGGCTGCTCAAAGCCCCGTCCAGCCTGGCCTTGAACCCCTCCACCATCCACAGCTTCCCTGGGCAGCCATTCAAAACACATGCCAGAAAAGTCATGCTGATTTTACTGTAAGCAGGGGCTCATTTTAACAACACACATTCTAAATAGAACCACATGCAAAATCAGAAACACAAAGAATATAGTTTATTTTAAAAAGACAGGTACACGTGATCTCTTCTGGCCTCAAATAGGCAAATCTGCAATGGCCTGCTCTAATGATGATCAGCTTCCACTGGTCTTATCCAGAAGAGGATCCTATTTCCTACATTGTTCCTCCATGTCCTGTTACTTATCTTTGTATAATGTTGTGTTTTTCATGCTCAGAATTTGAGGTAGCAACAGCAGCACACAAACATCTTCTTTTCCCTTTTGAAAATACTGCACCCTTGTTCTTTATAAGCTGGACATTTAGAATAGGTAAAACACTGAAGTGTCAAACCTAGCCAACAAAGAGAAAAGACAAAAGCACTATTTATTTTTTTTTAGATAATCCTGTGGTGCATAAACTAACAAGGCACAATTTTTAGGGGATGGAGGGGGAGGGGCAGAGAGAGTATTAAATCTTGTGACAAAGTTATTCAAAGTCAAAGATTTCAGTCTAGGTGCTTTTTTGTATTTGAAATATGACATTGATTTTTTTTGTATAAAATTGTTTGGAAAATATTTTCATGAGTAACAGTTAACTTAAATCCTGGACAAAAGCATCCTCACAGAACACTACAGATTAAGTTAAAAATCTACTTTTCCTTTGGGCAAAGTGGATAGTGAATAGCTAACAATGAAGTAATGGATACATTTCAGTTCTGTATACCCTTTCAGTGCTCCTGTCCATTAATTAGCCATTGATTTGAAAATGTTGATTTTCCCAATAATGGTTTTATGTGCAGTACGATAAACCTCATTAAATTCCTTTTATTTCACATGAAAATGTGTATCGCAACTTCACATTTCTTTAAACAAACCCCAGTGAAAGCAGTATGTTGATTTTTTACTTCATTTTATGCTTAACGATTTTCAGTTGCTTCTGTACATAAATGGCTATCCTGGCACATTACAGGATGATGTTTATAAGCTCTTTTCCAGTAAACTATAAAGAGTTGTAAGCAAAATTATCTTCCTTAATAATGACAATATTTATGCTGTTTTCACACGCTCTACAAGAGAGCTGTACATAACGCAGGGAAAGAATTTTCTATGGTCTTCATAATGACAAATACACTCATCCTTATAAATCTGAACTTAGTGCATCTCCTGCGGCTTTATCTACTGGGTAGGAAAATACGGAATGATTTAAAACAATATGGTAAATTTTTAACTCCTAAAGTTGAACTCCGGCAACACAAAGAAGAAAACACAGCAACCAAGTTCTGGAAGTTTTAAAGAAAAAATTTCTTTGAATTAAGAATGTTGGGAAGCTTCTGTACCTCCTCCTTCACCTTCACAGTTCAGATATGGAGAGTGAACTCATGGGAATGTAATTTATAAACTGTCCCTCAAAATTGACCAACTCACTTCAATGAGAAAAAAATTAATCTATAAAGAAAAATCTAGTAAACAACCTATATGACTACAGTTATACAAGTTGATGTTTCTGTTGTAAATACCACGTTCCAACATATAAGAAATCTAATTAGCTGCTTCATTTACCAACTTTGTGTATTGTTAAAGTGCACCTATTTAAAACCAAGAAATGTCTTCNTAAAGTTAAAAATACAACTTTGTGTATTTAAAACCAAGAAATGTCTTCATATACAGAGTGTTTCATAGTTCTACGGAGTATTTTGCTGCCTATTTAATAACTGTTTAGAACTCCCTGCACAATAATCCCATCTATTACTAACCACAGTAATTTCTAATGCATATTTTGTCTGAAGAAGGTTTTATTAGCTCAATTTCTGATTTACTAAGGTAATTAAGTGCATGACTACCTTTCAGTCCCTTGGCCCTATTTCCATGTCTGTCATTAGTCATTTTTGGATTAACTTACTGAACTAGGAACTTGCAGAGAAAGACCTTGAACTTAGAAGAATACCAGAGATACTCTAATATGGATTCTAAAAGGAGGCACCAGAACATACCAAAGTGCAGTGCCAGACAGAATTCCACCATAAGCATGCCCTGGTGGAAAAAGGTGCTTGCGTGTAAGAACTCTCCGAAGTTGTGAAATCACAGGGCAACTCACATCTGCATCAGAGCCTTGGACACCTCTTAACTGAAGAAATCAGTGATGTGGTAATGAATCACTTCTGCCACAAAACGTCTTTGGGAAGATCATGGTCGACTGATAATAAAGCAAAGCGGATTTCTTAAAGAGACAGCCTTCCACAGTTGCGTGCATTTTAGTCAACTGTAATTTAATAAAACCCCAAACTGGAAAGGCTTCTAAAATTTGACATTTAGATTAAAAGGCAGTTGAAAAGATGCTGTAACAAACAGATGAGCCTGTTAAACAGAAAGCATCTATCCCATGCAAAGAGCAATCCTACTCGGTGTATTGCACATTGATTAAAACATTCACTTGAAAACCATGGTAAGGAAGATGAACAAGAGCGCAAAGGCATAAATTACCTGCAAACAGAACACTGCCGCTGCGGCTGGAGAGCAGTGAACATCACTACCACAGAGTAGTTCCGAGGTGGAGCCTTCACAAATCTTCGGAATTTGTCTCCGTTCATGCGGATGACTGAGCGCCTTGAGCTCCACTCCATCAGCTGTTCCACCTTCTCAGCCAAAAGATTCTGTAATTGAGGCAAAGGATGAGGAATGTTTAAGCTTAAACTTCAAGCACTTCATACCTACATTCTGCCTGTGCATCCTCAGAGCTCCTATGGACTTAAGCAGGATGGGAGCTCCTCCATATAGATTATAGTACAATTTAGTCTTCCACTTAGACAAGTAGATTTTAAGTATTTAAAAAAATAACGCAGTCTTAAACAGAGAAGATACATAAAATTGAATCACGCAGGTTGCTACTGAAAGAAAAGGAGTAGAGTACGGCTGACTGTCTAAATACAAGATACCAGTACAGCAATCGTTTAACTTTCATTAAAAATTGTAAGCTTTGGAAAATGCAGCAGTATGTTCTATTTATTATATTTAGTAAAAATCACAGCAGGATATTGTCAGTCACTCAAATATTAGGATGAAAGAAAAATGTAGCTATGAAGAGAGAGAAATAGTTATTACATTCAGAATTTCCTTATGAATACATATCATATTGAATTTAAATTAATATAAGTCTTATTTTTTGCTCAGACAGGAGTGTACTGTCTTACAAACCCATCTAGGTACATTCCATGATGAGATCAATGTTTTTAGTTGCTTTCAAGACAGGTCCTCAAAATATTTTGGCTGAAGTATAAGCGTGAAAGAAAAAAAAAAAATTTGCACATGTGTGGCTTTTCTTTTGCATGGGAATATTCCATCCCATGAATGATTTAAAAGCAGGCTATGAGACCTATTAAAAGACAGCCCTAAAGCTAAATACGTTCATCTAACTATTCCTACTAAAAGCTATTTACTTTTTTTTTTTTTTCCTAATCAAGTAAGAGTTTCAGTGAGGTTGCACTGACCATGCTCTAGGTGGATTGGTACACCCGCAGCGTATCAGGATCAATGCAACAATCCATCTTGGTTTAAGTCTCCCATTGCCTGCTCAAGGACACTGTGGAATCTGCCTCTGTTAAATAAGAGCTAAACTGGAAAAAAATGGATTATGATTTGTACAGCACCTGAGTGCTGACAGAAGGTGAAAAGGATATAGAAGGGGACAGACAGAATAGAGACAGAAAGCGAAGAAGGGGCACCGATCATAGAATCATGGAATAGTTTGCATTGGAAGGGACCTTTAAAGCCCATCTAGTCCAACCCCCCTGCCATGAGCAGGGACATCTTCAACTAGATCAGGTTGCTCAGAGCCCCATCCAACCTGACCTTGAAAGTTTCCAGGCGCATCTACCACCTCTCTGGGCAACCTGGGCCAGTGTCTCACCACCCTCATTCGAAAAAAATGTCTTCCTTCTATCTAGTCTGAATCCACCCTCTTTTAGTTTAAAACCACTACCCCTTGTCCCATTGCAACAGGCCCTGCTAAAAAGTCAGTCCCCATCTTTCTTATAAACTTCTTTAAGTACTGAAGGGCCACAATAAAGTCTATACAGAGAGCCTTCACCAAATAAAAGAGAAACTAAGTTCAGAAAACTGGAAGGTGTGAGACCTCTGATAAAATACAGTTAGTGACAGGATACACAAACTCACGAGGGTCCACTGTGGAAAGGAAGAACAAACTAGCTTAACAAAATGGGGACACTGGGAAAAGAGAACATGACGACAGGCAAGGCAAAGATAAAACTCAAATGCTGGGCAGGAACAACTGAGCAAGGAGACAAGGTGGCTTTTCTAGGACTTTTTAAAAATACTGAATGAAATAGAAAAATTAGCTCATCAAATAACATTCTGACAAATCAGTAAGGCTATAAATAAGAGTAAAGATAGATATGAGGAGAAGGAGGAGTGAACTACAAGGATAAAGGAAAGTTATATTTGCCTGTCAGATCTTCCATCTTAAAAATTAGCAGAAGATGCCCCTTGGAGCTCCTTATAAGCCACAGCTGGTCAGCAGAAGTTTTGAGTCCAAAAGAAGGTTTGATCAGCATAAATCAGGAACAGCTCGAGACCCTATTATTTGACCCTATAAAGCCTTTAAAGAAAAATATCTTTTAGGTTTTCATTCCTATTCGCAGAATTTGGCAGAGATTTGTGATTAAAAATTAAGTGAAGGAGAGATTACAACTTTCTTTACCACAAGAATACCAATGAATCAATTTTTCTTCTGCTAAAAGACATGGTTTTGGTAGTTTTGCTTCAAAAAGATATTACACAAGTTCTTTTCTTTAAAAGGAATAATAAAACAGATTACATAAAAGTGAAGCCTACTCATCTGTAAGATTTCCTTGGATTAGCAGTGCCTGGATTAAATCTTTCTGTTAATTTCAAAGGACTCACCAGTTTTGCATGAGGCTCTCCAGTTGGTAACGTGCAATAAAACATCAGGAGCTAAAAAGGATGTGTACTTGTGCTTCCAAAAGCTTTAATAATTGAAGTAAAAAGATAAACCCAAAGAGAACTAATAAAAAGACCCAACTTTTAAATTAACACAGGAAGGATGCATAATATCCTACTTGGTACAGAAATCCAAAGACTTTTCAGAATAGGCTTTATTCAGAGAAAAGAAACAGAAACCCATGAAGTTATCATTAAGGATATTAAAGCAAAATTGCCTCCACTCCTTCAGATTCAGCCATGTACAACGACGCCTTCATAGAGCTCTTGTGCAATACTGCGAAGTTCGCCATAATGTTCTCAACCACTTTTATCTTTTGTTTTGCTTTTTCTAAATACAGTAGGTAAAAAGCTAGGAACTAAACCTAATATGTTTGCTACACTAGGTAATCCAGCTAATACTTCAGGAGTACAAAGTCGCCAGATACAATTTTATTACTTGCTTCACTGGAATCTGAAGAAATCTACTCTTTTCAAATAGAAAGTTATCATTGAACAGATTGAAGATAATCGCATATATCATGAAACATCCTGCTATAGGCCAGATTTCTCTTAGTTAACTGACTGCACTTAGATATACTACCACTTTTTAGTCCACTTTATTCCAAAAAGTCTCTTCTTGCAGAGTAATTGATAGACGAGACCTTGGGACTGACAGCTCTAGAATTCACAATGAAGTCTGCAGAATATCCTGTACGTCATGGCTTTCTGATTTGTAACTTTACAGATAGATGAAGGTCTGACATTGTTTTGTCATAATGCTGCTGAGTAAGTTATCAACGTTTTCCTCATCTCATTTAATAATGAAATCCAAGAAATATATCTAGTGTTAAATGAGTTTCCATTTTAGCTGTGCTTTCAAGTTGAGTACCTGCGTTCAGGAAATATGGCACATTTCAACATTCCAACTGTCTACTTCAGCTTTGGATCAAAAAGACACCCACCTTTCAGACACTACACTCAGAAAATTGACCAATCTGTTAAATGAGGGGGGGGAGGGAAAAGTATATTTTTTAAAAAAGTGTTCAAGCTAGCAGACTGGTCCTATGGATTTCATAATTTTGAATGTAATTTTGATATTTTTATAAGAATTTATTTTTTTAAGATAAAAGTGTATAAAAAAACCCCAGATTGTTGAATAAAGGTGTAAGTATGAGCTCTACCTCCAGTCAAAAATTTTCTCCTGTGTAAAAGAACTGTGCGGAAAAGTGAAGAAAAATTGACAGAAAACATTTAGAAACAAAAGGCAGAATGTTCCCTATTACCTTAATGGAACAATAATAAAAACAATAATCTTTTAATACCCAGGAAAGCATTGTTAGAAGATACAATCATCTATCCCAAATTATTCTTGCCATGAAGGTACTGAAAATGAACACGTCCTCCAATAATTTTCTTTTATCATTTACCATCCAACTATAAAAACCATACATAAAACTGTCACCAAAGTGAATCCCCATTAGGATTCTGGACACTTACAAAAAAATTTATTAACTCGCCTCTTTCCACTCCCTGGGGAAACTTTTCTGCCAGAGAAAATGTGGAAATAGGAGAGGATGGCTAAATGAGACTCACTAGACAAAAGACATCTTGTGAAAACTGAGACATGAACAATTGTTACTCATACACAGAAAATGAGACACACTATCTCATTTTTGGCGTAGACTGCTAATTTTCTGCTCCTTTCCACAGTCTATAAAGACCTCACATTTGTTTAAACCTGTTTATTTACAGAATTCGTTTGTGAATTTACTAGCTTTATGTTGGTAACTCACGGGGACTGGTTAAGTTGAAACACTGAAAAAAAAAACCCCAACCCAAAAAGCAACCAACAAGCATAAATCTGAGAACAAAAATGCTTCTTTTGTGAAGAAAATTGCAGTTTTGTTGGTGCAAATGACTACAAACAGGTCAACAGATAACAGTCTACTGATAATAGCATAGAGAACATTTAAATCAATGGGCGAAGAGGCAGCCATGTATCATTTACTTATTTTTATTAGCTGATGTCCCAAGCAGAATAAAAAAACAGGTATGATCTATGTGTGGAAACATGAATGCTAATACCTGTAAACCAAGGAGAGCTATAATACTACTTGCTTTTCCTACACTATTTTGTATCAAGTGAAAATACAAGGCACAACAGCATTTTTTCAAAACTAAATAACCTTTGAAAGCATAACTGAGAAAATCCAGAATCCAGGAATTTTCTGATGCAACAAGGAAAGCAGGTCTTTATCTAGGACAGGGAGTTCTCCATAAACAGATCACCTACGAAAATTATCTTTGCTGCTGGAATAGGGGCAGAATCATTGGTATTTCAGCCTCAATGCCCTTAAGCTGAAGCACAGTCCCCACTGAAATAAGCAGTTTGGGACGGCAACTCTAAATAATTCTGCTTTTGTTCCTACAGCTAGCAAAAGATGTTTCCATTTGCAGTTGTCCGTGTCATTGTATCGAGAACAAAGCAAAAGAATAAAGTTAAAGTTCATCTATTATAGATCTCAGTTTCCAGCGATGTGATGAAACAACCATGCCACCTGTCAAAAACGTAGGCAAACGGTGACAAGTTCTGAACTAGAAGATACTGGCAGGCCTGGCTTCTGGCATCCGCACCTGAAGCAATTCCCCAGTAGGGATTGCTTCCCAGTGATCCCCCATATCTCCTCTCCGCTTCTTAACCCAATAGAGCTTGGCATCTACAAGCTTTCCCTTTTGTACTCTGCGACTAGCAGATTAGCTACTCAAACCATAGCTTTATTTATTCACTCTCCCAAGACACAGTGCCTACAAGACAAAGCATAAACAACAACCACCCTGTGTACACACATTTTGCCTCACTTGACTGTTAATCTTCCTTGGCCAGATTGTCTAAATTTTTTTTGGCCCAAATGAAACCATATCTCTTCGGGAGAGAAAAAAAAAAAAAACAGACACAACAAAAATCCACCAAAAAAAAAAACCAAACAAAAACTCATCCAGATTTTCCTAAACGCTGCTTGTTCAGCCTGTCCAATGGATGCCACTGACATTTTCAAGACAAACCTCTTATTATTAAAATGTAAAAAAAATATTACGATTTAAATACTTGTTGATTCAGATTTGTTGATCTGGGAAATATACACTACAGCGAAGTAGCTGGAGAATGGCAAAGGGAAGTTTCTCCTTGGTTCTCACAAAAGTTTTATCAGATTGTCTTTATCATATAAACATATTTCTGATGTGTTTACATTACTGAATATGTATTTTGAATTAAGTTTCTTCTTTAGATCTCCTTTCATTTACTTTGCCTTCAGCCATTCTTTCCTGATGAAAAATTCAAATTCAGTACAGTAGCTCAAATTTCACAGGTTTTGCAGTGAAAGAAATAAAGCAAGGAATTTCTAATTAATTATTTGACACTATATTTGCTTCTGGAGAGAAATTAACTGTAGCTTTTGTTGACTGTTCCTCAAATTACCATGTTGCAAAAAAAAGGTGGCTTGACTTCCACGTTTCCTTCACGTGTATCTTACCCAAAACCAGCTAATGTAGGCTGAATGACACCCCTTGATGAAGACTCTGCTTTTTTCCCTTATGTCCATCAAAATCTCAAGAAAAGTTAGCTTTGGAGGTAATTATTTCAGGACAACACTTATTGTTAAAAAAAAACCATACCAAACACAAAAAAAACAAACAAGGTTGCACTGATAAGGCATGTGAAGTATCTCATAAGTCTCTTGATCTGATGTATGCAGCTTAAATTCAATTTGTTTTGCCGGCATTCTATTTTACTTAGACTAAGAATAATAGTACAGAGAAATTAATTGTACTAATAAATGCATTTCAGCAGTAGGTTGTAAGAATAGTTAACCCCTCTGAAAATGTGCCTGATAAACATTCACAGATATGTAATTACTGACTCCATTACACTAATGGCAGAAAGACAGTGGAATTAACATTCAAAGTGTTGTTACAGCCTATTTAAATTTACAGTCATTCATTCCTCTGCTGTCCCTTGTTCACTTGATGCCGGGATATAAATGTAGTTTACATTAACAAGCTATCAGTATCCTTGAACATATCAAAAATAGTTTTATCATTCATAAACCTTGACCAATAATATTTGCATATACTCATGTAATTTTATGTACTTATATCGTGCCGTACACACTGAAAAGGGAGAAGACAGAGGACTTCTTTCCTGCCCATGCTTCTAAACAAGACCTCACACGACTCATGGACTTGAAGGTGCTAAAGAAGGGTAATTTCTTTGATCTGCCTAGATCTTCACTCTTCTCTCCAATACTTTCTAGGTTATTCTGGAACCTGGCAAAAAAACATATTTCACTTTTATCAAAGTTTATTCCTCTTCAAAGTAAGGCATGCAGCAATAGTAGCTTTATCCAAAATATTTATTCCCTATTTTGAACTTGTTTATAATCAGGAATAGAAACCATGGTCACATCAAACTTGCAAACTTTGTTAAATGCAACTTCTTGATTCACAACACAAGAAGCCCTAGGTCTAATTGATAACTCCAGGATTAAGTATTTGGATATTCCAGTGAGCAATACACTTTCCTGCAGCAGAAATTAGCAACATTTACATGAAATTCTGGAGGCATGAGGAGCACGTTACAATCTGTTCTGCAAGTTGTAAAGTCATACACTAATTCTTCTATTGAGAATGGCTGCATCAGTACTGCAAATGTTTCCCTCCATGTCCTTCTCTCCTTTGCAGCTTTCCATGACGTTTCAAAGGCTGGTTTTTAAACTTAAAAATAAAAATGAAAAAAAAATAGAGAGAGAAGAGCATGAGTTAATGCAAATATTACTAACTACTAATATACACAGGAATTTGTTAGGATCCTTTTTTCCCTTTCAGATAATTTATTTATTTACAAAAAGCCATTGCCTGAACATAACTGAGAAGCCACATAAGCTGGCACAGTATGGCTGACTGGATAATATGCTCCGTTGACTTGAAGTCATTTAGCTGTGACTGAGGATTTGCTTCTTGGAATCAGACACCGATTTTCATCTTTATGCAAAATAGCCTACATTTTGAGGTATTAAGCCTAAAAATGTCCTTTTAAGGCTGAGTAGATAAATGAACAGAGAACTGAACGTACTGAGTTTTTTTATTTTAGCCTGTAAGTTGCTCTATTAGCAATTTAAGAAAAATCTAGTTGATTTCCTATTACACAGAGCTGTCATTTTCTGATTAGTATACAAGAAATGAATAACATTAATATTTTTTTCCACTGTAGAAAATGCAAGCTAGAAGGTAACCTGTGTAATGGTTTCCATGGATGTATTTTGTCCAGATGATCATGGAGTACAATCCAAAATTGAAAATTTCTTTCAAAGTATAAGAAATTCGTCCTTTTTTTGTAATCGATACTTTTCAAAATTTTCACAATTTGTCAAAAAATACATTTTTTAAATGAATGTAAGCATTCATAAAGTTTACCTAATTCAAATAAAGTCTGTAAAGGCAAGAGAGTAGGACTCTAGTACTGTAAACAAGCACACAGTTTACTTCAGGAAAGAGAACCCCTACTGTACTGCATTAAATAAACACAAGTTAAACCATTCGAGAGTTCAGAGAAATAAGCCTAGGTAAGATGCCTTATACAACTATAGGCTTCTCCCCTACTGTTTTATTTTACTTTTTTTTTTTTTATAAGCATGGAAGTAATTAAAAACATAATGAGAAATATCAAAAGGATGAATTATGAGTTAGAGAAAAGGCACTATAACAAAAGCGTCAGTTAAACCTCAAAGTACATTTTGCTTAGGTCACCTTTAAACTGAAAGGATATTAGTCCCAGGAGAGCATAATATAGGACAACCAGGATGATTCCAAGAGTACTCGTTATACAGAAAGACTAAAAAAGTTCCATTTATTCTCAGTGGAAAACACTTCAGGGTGACCTAGCAAATATATTGCAAGAGTTCTTGATTAAAAGACGGGAAAAATCCTTCGCAAAATATTACAAAGTTGCAAAAAAAAAGTTAAAAACAAACAAAATTCTGCACAGATATATAAATTCAATAATAAAATGATCAACCTCCTAATTCTAAATGACTGCATATTTTTTCAGTATTCAGAACTTTCAGATTCCTTGGAACTGGATATGACCACACCTTTTAGAGTGCTAAATTTATGTTTTTTAAGTAGATCCTTCAAGTTAATTCTATGCACAACTGTTATTTCACAAATACAAACTCCTCCTAAATCCAGGAACACATCTCACAGCTACAGATTATCAAGGCATGCAGAACATTAACATACTCATTCAGCCTGCCATTTTCAAATATTTCTCAGTTTTAGGTAAGACTAAACTTAGCTAAGACAGCCTTTTAAACTAATTGCTACTTACATTGCCATTCTGAGCTTCAGAAATCCTTCCACATATCCCTCAAGATTTTGTTATGAAAATCAGCTTGCTGCAATACTCATCTCACAGCACTCAGCAGCCAGGCTGAATTTACAGCAGAGAATTATGCATTAACTACTGAAAGCCATTCAAGAACTATTATATACTTTGTGTACCTCTCCCTTGCTACAAATAATATTGACTTCTCAGATATATTGTTTTTTAAAATTAACACAATGTTAATCAAGTAGCTTTTGACTCCATTCTTTTCCCTTCATTTCTTTAGTCGAAATCAGCAGGCAGCCTTATTTAAACTACCTAGATCATTTGAAGCAATGGCATTTCTCTATAAAAGCAATGGGTCAATTGTACAGAAAGATACAAGTAATTTATCCTTTTTCTGCAAAAATGTCATTTTTCTGTTGTTTTCTAAGGCTAGAGTCCAAAGCGTCTTTGAAAAGATGAAAGAAAGGTCTCTCTTTCCTTAATTATATCATGTTTGACTACTCTCAAGCAGTATTTGTAAAGTTGAACATTGATCCCAACAGTGCTACATAATCAACTGTTCCCTGCCAACTTTACTGCAACTTTATTTTGTCCATCTGAATCTCCTTAAAATAAGAGATCTATTAAAAAAATAATAGCATTACACAGTAAGCCATAAGAACGTAATAATCCAGGATCAGGTTGCTCATATACTGGATAGTTTTGTACACACCAGAGCATGTAGCTCATGTACGATATATGGAATGAGGAGATGCTGCCCAGGGAGAAATGCAAATAACTTACATAGCACAATCCTTTAAAAAAATCAAGCAAGCAACCAAACAAAACCTCTTCAGAATAACTTGTGTGATACTTCCTGTATTCATAAGAGAAAGGCAAGAAGAAAAGTTGTCAACGTTAACTTGGATTTTTTCTTTTGGGATACAATACGGGCAATCAGAATGCTGACTTTAAGTCTGAACATGAAGAAAACAGTCTGCATTTCTCATCTAGTCTGCTTGTAGGTTCAGTTTACAACTCTAGAGCACTTTCACAGAACCACTGAGGTTGGAAGGGAGCTCTAGAGGTCATTTAGTCCAGGCCCCCCTGCTCAAGCAGGGCCATCTACAGCCAGCGGCCCAAGACCACGTCCAGACACCTTTTAAGTATTTCAAAGGAGGGAGATTCCACTCTGGGCAACCCTTGCCAGTGCTTGGTCATCTTCACAGTGAAAAAGTGTTTCCTGATGTTCAGATAGAACCTCCTGAATCTCAGTTTGTGCCCATTGCTCAAATCCCTCCTGAGCCTTCTTTTCTCTAGGATAAATAGTCCCAGCTCTCTCAGCCCTTCCTCAGAACATTTTCAATCTCAGAACATTAGATTGAAAGCACGATATTTAAAGGATGCACATGACAAGATATAACTTTACTGAACAGTGGTTCCACCCCCTTTTTCTGTTATTCATGAGCGTAAAGCAAGTTCTACTCTGTAGAGCAAGTAGCATCTAGAGAAGCGGAGACTTGAACAAGCACAGACACCAACAAAATTGCCCTTTTGTTCAAAGTGAATGCTAAGACAATATGTTCCCTGTTTCATGCTCAGGTTATTCAGAGACCTTCATTACTAGAAAGATGCTTCCTTTCCTAGCGATATGTACACAGTGCTGTCGAATTAGCGTACCACCACTCCTTTTCCCTATGCCTTACCTGCACATTCAGCTGCATATTTCTTGTATGATAAGATTTTATGCTGAAAGTTGATATAGCAATGACAGTAACACCACACAGAGGTCAACCACTTTAGAAATCTGAGGTCGCTTTGCCTCTAGTGGAACGCTGGCAACACATTACAATTTGAAAGGGGACAAAAAGCCAAAAGAGCAGCAAAGGTTTAGGGTATTACTGGATTTTCTCTCTGAAAATTTAAAGCACTTAAATGGCATCCAGATCTTTTTGCTCTCTGTAAACAGGGATTCTAGAAAGACATTTGACAAAGCCATTGATAGCTGAGCTCTCCTCACTGTGGAATCACCATAGAGAGACTAATCCCCCAAAGCCCTGAAGTGCTGTGCTGCCACCGAAGAATTACCCAGCAATCCAGCCAGACAACCGAACTGTGGGTAATGCTCAAATAGAACTTTCTTCCTCTTCAATTTTCTAAGTTATTTCAAACACCAGGTTAAAATACAGGCGCTGTATTTTCAATCACTGAAAGTACAGAAAAGACGACTAAAGCGCTACAATGAAAACAAGTTTTATTTTTAAAAGAAGCTTATGAACTCCTAGTTATGGAAAGAACATCAAGACTTTACAGCAATTTAGATTCTAAAGGAAGGCTGGGAAGGGGCAGGACCATGTCCTGTGAGAAGAAAGAATGCTGAAAAGAAATTAATTCAACAACCATTTAAAATGCATATAAAATACAATAAAACTCAGAGATGCTTTGGTTCCATAAATTAGAAAAAACACACTGGAATGAAAAGGAATAAAAGGGCAGAAATTAAATTGTTATAAGGGCACTTAAGCACTGTTTGGTAATCAGAAATATAACTGCTTGAACAGAAAAACAATGAGATCTCAATCAAACATACTGAAATAATTTTGACAGAATCCCCTTAAGAATAATGAAAGGAATTTTTTTTATTATTTTTTTTTTTAAATTGTTATATTGAGGAATACAACAGTACTTCACCTTACTTTTTTATTATGGCACAGACAGTTAAAATGAGGGTATATAACATAAAAGAATTTTAGAGGAAGCTAAATGACTTCTAACTAAATGAACAAATCTGCAGAGTTCTCATGAATAAGCTGCTCCAGACAAGCACAGAAAGACCAGTTAAGCTGATCTAGAGGCCACATAAAACATCTAGTTGAAAAACATTCTAGGCATGAGCACGCTCTGGCTACTTCATCTCCCACAACTTAAAAAAAAAAAACAACAAACAATCAAAGAAATCACCCAAAAAACCCCACATAGGCAGTTGTCATGGATTTGCCCTTTTACTATTCTCAAGGACCTACTCCTTATTGCACCTTTACTCTTAGTAAGAAAGGTTACCTCGCCGATTAGCAGACTGGGAAACTAAAAAATAAAATTCAGTTTCTCATCTGCCTCTTCACAGCAACTGAACAGTAAGCAAATTAAAAGACTAATGGCAGAGTAAAGATGTGGTGGTGCTAAGCAATAAACACTTTCTATCCTGTGACAAGCTAATTAGGTACTTTCTGAAATTACACATCTAACTATGTGCAAACTAGTCTACGAACCAATTAAGAATTCCAAAGATTATAATCACAAAGTTGCAGGCAAAATAGTTATCAATCTTTAGAGTGGAAAAAGTTATTATTACCAAAGACACTGAAACATCTTCTAACTACCTACCACAGATACAAGTTGCATTTCTTCCTTAAAATTCCACATGTTCTTTACATTTAACCCATAAAGCCAAATACTCTTAGGATTAAGTCTCCAATGTGCAAGCGCGGTAGGAAAGAAATAAATGCTATGTAAAATATCATCACTACTCTCAGTACACAAAAATGATAGCTCTTACATCTGCTGAATCTGGAGTCATCAGGATTAAAAATAACTGCGGGTTTTCCAATAAAAATACTAGATTGAATACTAGATGAAAATGCCAGTTTCAAGACCTAAACAAGTCAAGAAATACTAAATTTCAATTCTGTAACATATCCAGTACATACCGCTGATTAGTCTGCCTTTAAAGTGAAGGAAATCAGAAGGAATACTTGTGCTTTTGAAGTGTAGGGTGTTTAAAGATAAAGAAAAGGAAAGAAAAAAAAAATTGTCAATTTGGGTTTTGTGGTTGATTTTAAGGAGTTTGTTGACACCGAAAAATGAAAAATATAAAAAGAGAAAGGAAGCATAAATATAAAAGTTGACGTTCCACAGACTTAGCCTAGAGATTTGCTTTCAAAGCAATTAGAAGGAGAATTCTGTGAAGCACTTTCCCTAATTATTTTTTTTCAGCTGAAGAATAGACATGACTGTTCCTGTTTATCTAAATGCACTAAGATACATTCTCAAGTCCTCTGTAGACCCCAAGACCATCACTGCAAGGACATAACAGAGGCTGCACCAGCTCAGGCAGAAAGTCAGCCCAGTCCACATCCAATAACAGACTCCCACAAAACATTATGGGAATTGAGAAAACGTATTGTATATACGAACATATATTCTCCCAGCTCTCACTGTTTGCATCTCAGGGACATCCTGAGGTAGAAAATGCTATCTTTGTATTTAAAATAACTCCACAAAGGATAAACACTGAAAAATTACTGAAGTCAAAGGCTGCATTATCTTTAAAGAACACATCCATTCGTATGCGAATAAAATTCATGCAGCTTCTTGTCTTGGTTAGCANTAGTTAAAAGATAGGCTACATTGCCATTATTATTTTTTAAAATAGCACAACGGTCTAAGCTAGAAGAGCCACACCTTCCTACTGGAAGGAAAACCCAGGAAAACTGAAGCAGCAGCTGACCAAAAAAAAAAAAAAAAANCTAAACAAGTCAAGAAATACTAAATTTCAATTCTGTAACATATCCAGTACATACCGCTGATTAGTCTGCCTTTAAAGTGAAGGAAAACAGAAGGAATACTTGTGCTTTTGAAGTGTAGGGTGTTTAAAGATAAAGAAAAGGAAAGAAAAAAAAAATTGTCAATTTGGGTTTTGTGGTTGATTTTAAGGAGTTTGTTGACACCGAAAAATGAAAAATATAAAAAGAGAAAGGAAGCATAAATATAAAAGTTGACGTTCCACAGACTTAGCCTAGAGATTTGCTTTCAAAGCAATTAGAAGGAGAATTCTGTGAAGCACTTTCCCTAATTATTTTTTTTCAGCTGAAGAATAGACATGACTGTTCCTGTTTATCTAAATGCACTAAGATACATTCTCAAGTCCTCTGTAGACCCCAAGACCATCACTGCAAGGACATAACAGAGGCTGCACCAGCTCAGGCAGAAAGTCAGCCCAGTCCACATCCAATAACAGACTCCCACAAAACATTATGGGAATTGAGAAAACGTATTGTATATACGAACATATATTCTCCCAGCTC
The DNA here is from genome assembly GCA_013400135.1 of Rhinoptilus africanus. NCBI lineage: Eukaryota > Metazoa > Chordata > Aves > Charadriiformes > Glareolidae > Rhinoptilus > Rhinoptilus africanus. The sequence continues at coordinate 53,546 of VXBO01007124.1, forward strand.
TCACTGTTTGCATCTCAGGGACATCCTGAGGTAGAAAATGCTATCTTTGTATTTAAAATAACTCCACAAAGGATAAACACTGAAAAATTACTGAAGTCAAAGGCTGCATTATCTTTAAAGAACACATCCATTCGTATGCGAATAAAATTCATGCAGCTTCTTGTCTTGGTTAGCAGCTAGCTGAAAAGATCCACGACAGCTATTTCAACTTATCTCACATTTAAACATTCTAGTTTTGAAATCTGCATTCTTTAAGGTCAATATTAGCACACCAGTTAACCATGCCACTATCCAGCATCCCATTTCAATTCCCAGTAAACCTAGTTTTTCCTCCCCAGTAGAGGGGGAGGAAATGCACCTCAGAAACCTTATAGCCTGAAGAATCTGCAGAACCAGTTTCCCTACAAAAAGTTTGCCTTTATGAGTGAGGTGGTTTTAAGTACTGCATTTTATCCCATACAACCCTACAAGAGCCACTTCCCTAGTTCCCCCCACAAATGCTACATCATGAATAATAATAATGAACTTGCAAAGTCAGCTACCCAATAGAACCGGACAAAGTGAAAACAAACATTTTTAGTTAAAAGATAGGCTACATTGCCATTATTATTTTTTAAAATAGCACAACGGTCTAAGCTAGAAGAGCCACACCTTCCTACTGGAAGGAAAACCCAGGAAAACTGAAGCAGCAGCTGACCAAAAAAAAAAAAAAAATCACAGAACAGTTCTGATCTATTCATTTGTCAATTTAACATTACAAACTCATTTACAAAAAGGACCTTAGAGGCAAGGTAAGAGACAAGACTCAGAGACCAAGGGAGAAAAAAAATCTTTGATAAGCTTACCCTTCTTCAGGAAGCAGGAGGGGAGGCAAGAGGGTGATTCTTTTGATAGATTAACAATAATTGCTATTGAGAGGAAGATTAGAAAGACCTAAACAGAATTATAAGATCTGATAAATAAATGCAAAGATCATCAATATGTTTAGCAACAAAATTGGTGAATATGCACCGAACATGCAAGAACAAACAATAAATCACTTCATTACAAGGAAAAATGCCCATCAGGAACATTCACATTGCTGGCACCACTTTAAATACAGTCAATTAGGGAGATTTTCATCATTGAAACTTCTTAAACAGTCTTAAGACGTCAGAGAGAAAGTAGATACCGCTTACTAGCTCATTACAATTTTAGTCTGGCACAATTTATAATCCATGTATAATGGAATCAGGGTTTCATATTTCATGAACTGGACACTAAAAGAAATAAGTATCTTTTCTACAGAACTGTACTATTCATTGTGACAAAATTGCCTTCCCCCTTTTTGGGAGGAGCGTGGGAACATCAATATTAGCATTATGTGCGTGCATATCCCTAAATAAAATTCTCAACCTCCAGAATTAATTTTTCCCCCTCTATATTTAGAGGAAAACAATTACAGAAAAAACCACTCTCATTCCAAAAAGTCTAGAGGTGAAACTTAAAGTAACAGGAATTACATTCAGATTTAATAAATCCACTGCAGACACTTCAACTCCTCCCCACACATTTTCAGCGAAATAATACATCAGTGACCACAGGGAGGAGAAAGCATCACCAGAAATTAGATGCAATTATTGTCCTAATCCCTGCAGACACAAAGACCGAGAACACACTTTATCTCCATTTGACAGAAACCTATCCTTTTACAAGAACACCACATGATTTGCTATAAAATTTTAGGTCTGAATCACATTTAAAAATAAGTACATGAGGCATTACTTTCTAATTTACTTTCCTGGTACATAAGTACTTATCTCCCACTCCAAGAATGTAGTTCAGCTGAATTGAATTTACTCTGCAAAGTAATATAATTCTAATAAGGAAAACATTTATAAATGTTTAAAATTATGAAATGTATACAGGACATAATCAATATAAAAATGAAAAATAATGTAGTTAAATATTCTGCACTATATATACACATGGACTTACATATGCAGGACTGAAACTGGGTGAATATTAATCAACCATACAAATGGGTTGCTTTATACACACAATCCAAACAGCATTCTGACTGAAATCATCTGATTGCCTGACACATTGTTCAGTTTGGCCAAATATCCAATATTTTAATGTTCTGTGGTAGAAAGTGAGAAGAGATGCTTAATATTTTTCTGAAAAAAATACTGCTTTGCCAAAAACTATGCACACATATGGTTCAAAAGACAAGTAAGAGTACAGAAATGCAAGTATTTAAAATGCCGTAAAATAGAACAGACAGGGCTTGTGGTCCAGATGGCTTTTTATCAGCTCTTTGTAAAAGAGGGTGAGGAGAAGTGATCTGTAGTGTGACAAAGCCCCTTGGCATATACACAGGTCTGCCTTCAGGATAACTTATCAGAATCTGTAACACTAAAATAAAACTTCGTATTTATACAAAACCAAATACCTCGTTTGAGGCATGTAACAGTTCCCACTTAAAAAACACCCACAGTTAACAGAAGAGGAAAATTTACTCTCCTGCTACTTCTAAATGGCATTTAAACAGATTGGCAGGAAGTAACAAGATGCAAACAAAGCAGCGTTCAGACAATTAAACCTGCAAATTTAAACGAACACAAGAAAATTCAAGAAAGTGTATATTTTAAAAACATTAACACAAAAAGCTACATACCAGAGGCAAGCCAATGCTTTCACAGAGGCTGCAGGTTTTAGAGGAAAGTTGTGCCACAGAGAATTCAGTTCCTGAATCAACTGTAGAAACATCTCAAAGCCAAACGCCATTACCTGCTGATCTTTCCTCATAGTCCATACTACCATTAACAACAACTTTTTCTCTTTTCCCCGTTTCCATCACTCATTGACATGAAAATATTCAGTTTTCCTATGGAAATGAATGAGAAGAATGAGAGGAAAGGACCACTGACACTGACAGCAGATCGGGCCACCAGAATTGCAAGTGGAGCTCAGAGAATGGAAAAGAAAGGTTCAGAAAGCCATGGAAATTCTTCTTCTAGGAAGACGAGATATGGAAGATCTCCAGAAGATATTCTAAAAGTAACACAGGATCAACAACAACAGAGGGAGGAAAGACAACCTCGAAAATGGTCGAGAGCATATAAGCATAAAGGATGCAAGCTTCTGCCATTCCCACAGCATATGGTTGAATAGTATACTCTAATATATGCCATAAAGCTTAAAGAAGCAAAAAATTACATCCAAGGCCTTCAACAAAAGCCTGTAAGAATCCATGGCATCTTTATTGAACTCATAATTGAATACACCTTTTACACTGCAGAACAATGTCTTTCTTCTTCTCCAATATTACAATGATAAAGAAGTTGGAGACCAGATGTTGTTATCCAGGATACACGCATAATAGCGTTGATTTCATTATGCTCTTAATTATTTTTGTGCAAGGACTTATTATTTTAGTATTGTTACTATTTATATAATGAGAGCACTGAGAAATCCTAGTCTAGGAGCAGAATTTATTTGTGCAAAGTACTAAAGAAGGACGTGACAAAGGCAGTTCTTGTTCCCAAGAGTTTGTAATCTACAAATCAAAGAAGATAAAGCAGATCTCATTTGCTTACTTATGTATGTCTGCACACAGAATACAAAACACCAATGAAGACCATGGGTTAACATGGTCCACGGTTACTTCGACACATTTATTGTCTAACCACTGCCAAGGTTCTAAAACCTTGGCAGCAAAACAGACTTAAAAAGGGATTTAAAAGAACAGAGTCTTTTGCAATGCTTAGTGAGGTGTTTCAAAAATATTAATAAATTTCATCCATAGATACTTGGTTTTAAGATTTAAATGATTGGACAACAAAGAAAGATGCTGCAGAATAATAAAGAGCGGGAAGGTGATAAAAAAAATTGCTTAAGCACAACGTGAGTAAAGTATCTTCTGTAACTTTTGTTTACTATTCATATTTGCAGAAGTAAATGGTATGTCATTTGTCACAAAAATTGAAGGACCAGAGCTAGAATACAAACAGAAGACAGATGCAGTAAGTAAAATGCTGTCATTTTTGTAAGTTTTCAAAGCAGCCTTCGCTTTAATATTCATTAACTGTAGAGACCCTTTATTTTATCCCTGAAGCCCTAATTATTGTGAACCCACACTGTCATCTGCATTTTTTTGCAAGACTGCATCCTCTCCCTTTTTAGAAAACTTAATTAAATCTTTAATAAGCCAGTATAAATGTAAAGGATGTGGAACACAAAATATCACCTTATGCATATTTATTAAATTTCTGCAAACCCTAAAGCATTTCTCCCCAGATTAATGGTATGGAAAAAATTGATTTCGGTTTACCTGCCAATTTCTTTTCTTGTAATAATTGTATCTGTTAGCTCTCATGACAGGGACCTTACTACTAAATACTGCCTGGATATAGTCTCCAGAACTTGGTATCATCCCTACAGCCTAAACCACAGCTGATCACTTCCTCAGGTAATTGATTAAAATAATGCTGTTCTAATCATTGTGTGAAATTAAGCGTGAAATCTACCCACCCGCAGCAAGTGGACAGCCCTGTTTATGTATTCTTACTCAAATACTGGCATATCAAGTGGTCCAAGTTCATCGAGGAAGTTATCAATGACATTCAAGTGGTGGTACCACCATACAGATAGGAGATTTTGTATATGGTGATAGCATAAGCACAATTTCTAAAACTACTTATTCCAGATAATTCATTAGACCTCTTTTGACAAGCAGAGATGGTAAGATAGATATGACAGCTCACTGAACTGAATACTGATGGTTGCGTATATGGAAGTAATCCTGTCCTAACAGCAAGCGTTCCTTTCACCTAATACTTGTGTATTCACGTCTTACAGGGGATGGAGGAGTAGGGAAGAGGAGAGAGGACAAAACAATGTTGGAATGTTCTAAAGAAGAGAAAAACTGCACTAGTTTTGGAGAAATTACATTAACGTAAAAAAAAAATTATCTTAATTCCAACTCTGAGGCTTGTGATGAAAACCCTCTAAGTGAATTGATTGATTAGACATCAGCACACTGCTGATTTCCTCAGGTTGTGGAAAATTCAACGGCTATGAAAGCATGACTTGCATTATTCATACGGTCTGACACTGAGATCTACAAATGGCATTTAGAACGTCAGCACTTAATTTCAGTGCTGAATACTCTGATAAAAACATTCAGCTTATATTCTAACAAACCGTACCCAACCTACTTCCAAATACCCCAAACCCAATGATTAACAAGATCGGAGCCTATCTAGTTTGTCACTGCAATGCACTTACGCTTTGTTGATACAAGTATGTGGCACAGAGAAAGACGACACGGCATACAAAGGGAACCGCAAACCAAAAATCAGTTGCAGAAATTGCGTTGGTTAGAGGTAGTTTTCATAGCTTAAGCCAAAAAGAAGTATTACAATCGCTAAATCTAAACGACAAAAAATACAAAATAATTAAATCCACAAGTAAATTAACCAGAAGTTAACAAAGTATCTTACAATACAAAATTTGCACAACATCTCTTACTTCACTTTGCCAAAGCTTCAGCGTTCACCTGTCAAACCAAATATAAAATTTTCTGACAGATGAGAGACATCTTTCTGAACAGATCTTTCTTCCTATAAATAGTTTTAGATTGTGGTCAAGGCCACCCTTAATGTTTCGGCTCAGCCAAAGACTGAATTCAAGCCTTTCACTTCCAGGTAGATTACAAACATTTGTTGTAATTCTTTCCCAAATACTTAATTATTTGTCAAACATATTCGTCAGCACTGATACCAGAACTGGCTATAATACGCTATCAATGGACTCATCCATACCAGTACTATGTGCATATGCAATAATGTCATCAGCTAATTATTTCCTCAATTGTTGACTGAGAAATCACACTCGCCCTCTCCACCACAGCTTAGAATTGACATTCACTTTCCCATGTCTGTCATTATTCTCCCCACTCCATGACCACAGTATTCCAGGGTCATCTTGTAAAAGTGACACTCACACTTCCCAGTCACGCAGAGCAATCAGACGGATCAGTTCAACACACAGAACTAGTGCCCCAGTAGTTTTTAATGGTGGGAAATAACCCACGTCATGTATAAATCTACTCGCCTGTCTCTGAGTGACTGATGGAAGATGACCAATATATTCAACTGAAAAAAAGACTTCTAGAATTGTCTCATTCAAAATCGTCACATGAAATTAGCATTTCTTATTCTTAGTTACTTCAAGATCTAATGCCCTGGGGAGCCTACCACTCACCACAGCACCATCTCTTCTATCAAGATGTAATGCAGATTCAATTACAGTGCTTTTCAAAAATCGTACATTCTTGATACTTTTTGTTTCTAAAATTTTAACCATGAGCATCGTGAACTTTGAGTTGGACCTTCTCATTTGCACTATTCTTCACGTTTCATTTGATCTGTTGTCACGGTGGAGATTTTACACATGGAATGCTCTTTTGTGTTCTATGTCTCAGATAGTTGGCAACTTTCCTCTGGATGTGTAAGACCTATTCCATATAGGTTTTTTTCTACTCCAAGTTTTCATCTTTAATAAAAATACAATATAAAGAGCTACTTCTTCAAAATAACGACAGTTCACTTTTGTTACTAAGGCAGGTTCAGAGTTAAATTATGATTTGGGAACCAGGACAAGATTCTCCCATTCAAAACAGAAAACCATATTTTGTGTTAATGTAATCCACTGTTATATGATCATGGGTTTAGATCAATTTTTCAAGAAAAACTGCTACTATACTTCAAAAGCAGTGAGGTTTTATACTGGGTTGATCTCCATCACAAGCTTATTCCACATTCAAAGGACTACATCATGCACTCACACAGGCCATCCTAAACACTAAAATGAACTGTCACTTCTTTAAAACACAAAAATTTTGGCATGCAATAAATAAAACCAAAACAAAGATCATCTTGCTGCTTGTTCAAGGAAGTGGGTTTCAGTCTGGTTTTGGTTTTTTTTAATAAAGCTTCAGAACAAATGGCAGGTGATTACCTTGCAAGCGACGTCTCTTTACCAATTGAAAATATTAAGCTTAAATGTTTTTCCCCATATATTTAAACCACTCTTAACAAGCACTTTCTGCTACAGTTCATTCATGGTAACCTATTACAGTTATGCAGTCATGCACTGAGCAGCTTTTGGACAAAACTCACAAAACAGTGACATTTCTACAAAAATGTTTTTTCCTGGAAATTAGGTCCAGGTAGATTGCGGAATTTTCACATCTGTTTACATTTTGGACCTTTCAGAACTACTACATACAACCAGGAATCCCAGGTACACTGATCATGCATACACAGATCCAATGCACGGTTCATACATCCATTGCATATACGTTCAGTACAGAATTTCTAATGAATAACTTTATGGCGATATTGCATCTAAACTGTACACTTTTACAGGGTTATAAAAATGTGACATTAAAATTTCCTCTTCTCAGTTTACAAGCAAATGAAAAAGTCCGTGTAAAATTAAGAAGTGTATTGCAGATAATCTGTTCAGGGAATGCAGTCATTAGGATTTTCATCATTAGAGTACATGTGCTAATTAGGTTTACGTCAAATGTTGGAGTGCTAATGTTCCAATGGATACAAACTGCAGTGTTCTACATAGACATACAGTTCACAGGACTACAAATTATCAAATACTATATCCTGTCTCCTTATATTCTCATTATCTCTGATTATTTTTTCCCCACAGCCACAGTAATCCATGGGCACCTTACAAGTCTTTAGAAAGATGCATAAGAGCCATGCAAGCAGAAATGGTCAATTTTGATACAATAAAAATAAGCATAAGTTTAGAACTATGGTTTTTAAAGAGTCACATTTCATACACGGTGCAAGAATCTGCATTATCTAACTAGTCAAAATAATTTTTTAAAGAATCTCATACTTGCTACAAAATCTTGAACTTAGAGAAGCAAAACTCAGAGGAGTGGTTGATACGGCAGATGATTATGCTGCCCATCAGAAGAACTTCAACAGGCTGGAGAAACCAGCTGACAGAAATCTCAAGTTCCACAATGGGAAATGCACACTTCTAAAACTGGAGAGGAAAAACCCATGCACGAGCACACCCTAGGGGACCACCGTCTGGAAAGAAAAGGAATTTGGGATTCTGGTGAACAACAAATTGAACACTGAGCCAGCAGCAAGCCCTTGTGGCAAAGCAGCACCCTGGCCTGCAGTAGGAACAACATCGTGAGCAGGCTGAGGGACTCCATTACTCCTTCTTCAAAATAAGTCAATGTATCAGTATTTAATATATCAGCCTGTATTATGCTTTTCAAATGCATAAAATTTTCATTCCAGTTATTCTCATTAAAACTTTTTGTAGTTAGTGATGACTTTCGTTTAAGTTGTGAGAAGAATTAGTCATCTAGTTGCAATGTTGAAGAATAAGGCCTATCTTATCTTTAATACTTCTAAAAAAAAAATCTTCCTCTTTGCATAAAGTACCCATTATTGAAAATGAGTATAAGTAGCTCAATCTTTCCTTAAGAACCAAGATTATCCTATGTATTATATAATCATGGTTTAAAGAGTGGAAGGAAGAGATCTCCAGAGGTCATCCTGTTCAACCTCCTCCTCAAATCACGGCTAAATCATAGCCATCTTCAGGAGTTACACTGGGTTGCTGAGGGCCTTGTCCTCCAAGGACAGAGGCTCCAAGGATGGAGATTCTGCAACCTCTCTGGGCGTGCTCTTCATTGTGAATATTGGGGTTTTCTCCCCTCAATAAAATCACCTTCTTGCTGCATCTTGTGGGCCTCACCGTTTGTCCTTTCACTATGCAAAATACTAGATTACAGATAACACGTGCATACCTCAAGTTTCACGGGCAAAAGATAAGGAAAAAAAAAAGAGAGAACAGCTCTAACCTTTCACCAATTCAGAAACTGCATTTCTTGCAGAAGCACAGTTGTCTACAAGAGGGAAGAATCTCCACTCAGAGCATGTCGGGTATAAAACTTACACCATCTGAAAAACTGGCTAAGTCTGACATGCCATGTCAGCTATCTGTGTGCCAGTATACTGCGTAGAAAGAACCAACCATATCTTTATTGTAACAGTAAAATGCAGTCCAGTTTTGCAACCTTCAATCTGTTTCAAGACAAAAGGGTAGTGCCCAACTCAAAGGCCAAATGACCACAAATTTACTCCCAGCTTAATCTTACTTACGTGCTCTCAGTCTCAGAAACCTGAAAGACTTTGTTCACAGTTTAAGAACATCATCAGTAAAAGGTCCAAATATCAACTGAATGATCCTGAAAGAAATATACCCTTCAACAAGAGAATGGGCTTTTTCACATCTTAAATAGAGGCCAATATTTTGGTAGAGCCTTGGTACAGTGTAGGGTGGGAAAAGGAGAACCTTACTATTAACAATGCTGACCCTCTGTGAAGAATATTTTTTTTTTTTCTGAAGAATGTATTTCCATGCAACACTGTCTAAGATATGGAAGTAAGTATTCTAAAGACATGAACAAACCTCAACGGAGGTGGTAAAGTCATCATTGCAATCAAATCTGTGCATGCTAAAATGTAAGTTTGAGTCTAGACTGATTTGGCAGTTTCTCTTCATTCAGTACTCAAGGCTAAAAGAGAGAAAGAAAAAAAAATCTACTGCCTGCCACAACAGGTTCTTGTAAATGAAAATATTAGCTATGCAGCAAGCTAGCTGTAAGGTGTTTTGAACAGTAACTCTATTAAGGAATTCAGAGTGATGTCTAATGGACAATCCTACCCTAGATGGTAGGAGAAAAGCAAAGCACTCCCTTTCTTCGACACCAAAATACTTGGCAAAGAGTAGTAAAATGACAAGGCGTGAGCCATACGACTTGCCTGAGCTCCTCAGCCAAGCTTGTCAGATTAGAAATTCAGTTTCTTTGTGTTAGCATATGAATGAACATAAAGACTAAACAAACTATTTTGTGCATGGTTTTACCAATCTCTGGATTAAGAACACACTCCTGCAACAGAAGGCATACACAGCAGAATTTACATCTGGTAAAATACTCCCAGTTTGGGGCCAGGTCAATCTTCTCCAGATACAGCTGTAACTACTACAGATCTAGATTCCTTAGCAGCCTCATTCTGTAAAGCACAGAAAGAGAGGTGCAAGATCTAGGATTGCTGAATTAACCATGACCAAGCATTCCTTAGAGAGAGATCCATTAGCAGAAAACTTTAGACTCAAGAAAACCAGAGTTGAAAACAGCCGAAAGGTGTGAGACTGTGGGCTGCCAAGGGGGTAACGCTTTCCCGCCCCAGGCATCCATTTGCAGATGCTTCTGAGGAAATAAATAAATAAATAAATATCAGGAATAGGTGATCTCAACCTCAATGAGTTAAGCCATTCTTACCCATCTCGTACCGAGATCCCAGCTGATTTGATGTTATAAAATATTCAAAGCACAAGGTAGTTTTTCACCACTGCTCAGAAAGGAAGTAAAAAGAAAAAAACCTTTCTTCTGATTATCACAGTGTGGAGCACAGTTTGCTGTTCTGGAAAGAGATATCATCTGAACCATTTTCACTCAACAGACCACAGCAACAGGACAAAAAGCACTTCCATGAGGGCTCTTGTCAATAAATGGATAACACAAGAGGCAACGATTAGAGATTAATGAATGAGAATCATCCCTTTTATAGATCAGATCTGAGAGTGATCATGATGAGATCAGAATCCATTACTAGCTTTGTGCATACCAGGGAATTGCAATGAGGACTGGAGAGGAAAAGAATCTAAGAGAGATCACCTTTGCTTTGACAGCATTTCACACCATGTTGTCCCAGCTATTTTTCTTCTTCAAGTGTAGCAAACAACAAAAAAAAGTTTATAGAGATAATTCATGCAGCCTATTTTGAATCTGCAGGGAAGAAACACAAACTTAAGACCTGTGACTCACAATGAAAACCTTCAATCCAAAGCCAAGGAACGTAATAAATCTCAAAGACAAAAGGAGGTCACAGAGAAACAGAATTGTGAATCTCTGAGAACTTCTTCACTTTATGTCATGATTAGAAAAGCCAGGTCCAACGAATTAATAAAACATTTTATCTTTCAGATTAACAATCTGTGTCAAGTATCTGTAAAGCTAAAAGTCCTTTAGCATCTTAGATTTAGAAATAGTCATAGTGGTACTTGAAGAATTTATCCTCGCTCTCACTTTGCAGAGATTGGAAACACCAAGAGAGCACATGGAATTTAAATATATGCCAACAATCAAACCAGTATTACTAGGAGTTTTCACAGAGAAAACCTGAATCACACCAGATAGCAACTCGAAAGCAAATTTTTAGTATTTCCTTCTGCAGTGTAAACCACAAGCTAGCTTCCTAAGATGATGATTTCATCAACCTAGAAGTAAATGGACGTTTTGATTTTAGGGAAAGTTGACTTCTTAAAAGCCCATAAATTAATAAATAAATAGTCCTTAAATTTCTGTCTTCGCTTGTAAGGGGTACAGGCTTTGAAGAAAAGCTGATGTGAGGCAGAAACAAATAACTGAAGTAAGAATCAATGTAACATTCAGTGTCAACTCAGCAATCGGGAAGAACTCAAATAGTGGCTGACATCCGCTGATGGAAACCAGGAGGAAGGATGACCTAACTTGTCTTGAATGCTGTAAACTGAGCCTATTTGGGTCCTGACTGACAGGATATATTTGCATAAATACCAGCACTAATGCACACATGGTCTCTGATTTTAGAATAGATCATACAAATCACAGAAAAGAGGAGATAAGTACCAAATAATGAACTCAAACCCTTGATTCCTTTCCACATTTGTCTCCGGATACCGTAATAATTACAGACATGCTCTCCTCTCCCACTCCAAACAAATTCAGAGGGATGACACTGAGATTCTGGGGGAAATAAAAAAAAATAATCCAAACAATACAGATCTCTTCAGATACAGCAAAATTTGACTCATCCCACTTGGTTATTTCATTTACTTCTCTCCTTTAAGGAGAACAAAACGTGACAATCTCTCTTAGAACAACAGATATAAAACAGATTGTTGAAACAACTTTTAAAACCCATCTGTACATACCAAGAAAAGGAGAATATCAAAAAGAAGAGAAGGAAAAAAGAAAAAAGAATAAAATTATTGAGAAGATGTTCAAAATATTTCAGAAAAACACAGGAAACATGAAAACAAAGGCTATAAAGAAAATATATAGTTAATCACAAAAATGTGACAAAAAACATATGAAGGTAAAACATCACATGGAGAAAAAAGTAGAACTGTTGTGATTACAACATGAAGAAATAGAATAGAAAAAAAATAATGCACTGTAACACTGAAGGGAAAAGAAACACAACATAACACAGGAAGTGAACGGAGGCAGTCTGAAATTTGACTTTGAACAGACTTAGAGAACATTTTTTGGCAGAAAATACATGAGTAACTTTCCCCAGGGCAGTCACAAACATTCCAGGATGGAATTTGTTGAACAGGCATCAAATGTCCATCAAATATGAGAATATTCCATTTCTAGAGAAAACAAAAAAAGCTAACAACAAAAACCTAAAAGTAAGAGGAACTAAATGGTAAGAAGCAATCTAGACACACAAAAAACCTCAAAACAGTTGGGATACAGGAAGGAAATAAGTAGACTCTCTGGTTAAGCAGAATATGAGCACAGTCACAGGAAGAAAAAAAAAGAAAAGTAACTGTGTGATGCCTTGAGACTGCAGCTGGTGACTCTGCATTTTACAAAAACTCAGGGTGTTTGGAAGACAAGTTCTACCTTGAAAAACAAAAGAAAACACAGGGGAAAAAAGACAACGGAAAACTGTAATGGACGAACTGAAAGTTAGTTCTAGAAAAGTGAAAAATCTGCAAAATCCCTATCAGAGGAAACATGAGGTTATTACAGACTGACCTACTACTATGCTTCTTTTTTTTACCTACAGGTTTTATATACAAATATCAAATGACAACATGGATACTACATTGCACCAAGAGAATTACACAGAAAGGGGTAACAAGAATAAAAGGAAGATAGTCAATAAAAACAGTCCAAATAATGAAAAGATGAATCATTTTCTGATCTGAAGTCATTTAAAGACAACACAATAAGCAACAGCTGTCATAGAATAATTGCCTTACCTACCATAAATTTAGGAAAGAATTTATTCTGAGTACATAGGGGAATTTCAAGGAGAAATGATAGGTCAGGATGACTACCACATACATGAAGAAGAATATCTGCTGAGATGGTAAATTTATTAAAAGATCTAAATATTATCTAGAGGATGAAGTAACTTGAACTTGGAAATGCCATTCTGTAGCACAGAAACATACCTAAGATGCACCCATTACATACCTCTAGTTCCACTTAAACCAAGTTACTCTATTTACCGCAGGAGTAGCCTACCGATTGGACCATTCCTTAATTTGTTTTCTAAGAATAAGCATCCAATAATTGAGACTATGCAAGGACCTGCAGCAAGGAAGAATATCAGATCAAAAAAACCCCAAACCCCACACCCATTTTATTCCTTGCGAATGCTCACTTTTGCCGTTTGTATGGTGCCATTAAAAATAAGGCACACCTCTCCCCATCAAACCCGTAGCGTTATGTGGGTAACTGTTCTGCCCTATCTCTCTGGAAGATACACAGACATATTTCTGACCAAAATTCTCAATGGTCTAAATTTCCCCTTTCTACAAAATAATTAAAAAAAAAAATAAGAGAACTCTTAGTAAACTACTCACCCTTTTGTAAAAATTAACCCAAGAGAAAATGGTTTAGAAACTAAAATATTTATACAGTTTTAACAGGAGAAAAGGATGACTAGAGTAACTAAAGCAAGGGAAGAACAGGGATATACCCTGAATGCAGAAGAAGCCGAACTGAAATATAAGGAAGAGATTGGGTTATTTCCATTTCATATCTACCTTATAACAGATTAATTTTTTTGTGAAAAATGCTAGGTATAATGTATCTGACTACACCTAAGACAGGAGACATTCTGGGAGATACCAAGCTGACGAGGCCATAAAGAATATTTCTTTTCTTTTAGACAGTTGTTCTCAGAAGTCCAAAATTGAAGCACAGCCTTGATTTTCCTTAAAAAGAGGATTCTTTACATAAAACAGGAATAGCACACTGGTTTCTTCATCCATTATAGAAGGAGTATTATAATACATTGCTTCATGTGAGTATGTATCTATCACACATAAGATATCTATTATTGTCATATACTCAAAAAATTAATGCCACTTTGTGCTTTGGTAATTTTTTGCAAATGGCAAGTTTAGATTAAATTATTTCAAGTACTTGCTATGTGATCCAGCACATCTTTCATGCGGCAACACAGGCGATTCAGCAGTACAAAGATATCTGACCGCAGTACACTACAGCCACAGGAACTGCAAGGAAGGCGAAGAGCGAGAGCATGGGTGGAACCGCATGGACAGGTCGTGTTCAGCACAACACAGAACATCTGACTCTCTCCACTTCACCAAGAGACCATTTCAGCAGCCACCAACCTAAGCGTAAAAGCGATGCTGCTTTTCCCTGAGAAACTCCTAAGAACAAAGGAGTAGCCTATACAACTGTATGAGACCTTAGATCTGTTCACACTGCACTATTTTGACAACTTTACTGGGTATTTACCATCACCAAAGTGAACAGAGTATTGGAGACAATGATCTGGACCAACCCATTTACATTTTGATGTATGACTAGAGAATTAATTCATAGCTCTTTGGCAGATATAATACAGTGTCCTGTCAATAATAAATACCTAGGGCTATATGTATTTTCATTAGCTTTACCATACGCAATACTTGCCAGCAAAAATGGTTTGATTAGAACTTTTTGAACAATTGGACTCCAAAAGTTTCCTAAGAGAGTTCAGAAGTGATCTGCTAATGTAATTTATGGCCCTGCAAATACTAAAGAATTAGAAGCCTTCATCTAAATTATCAAATTGTACAATTTTTACGAATTGTTTATTTTTGTATTGTAATTTTATAGACCTCATACTGCTGCAGCAACAATTTGCACATCTTCCCATCAGTTTGTAAGTGTGCAAGACAGGATTTTAATCCATTTTTCAGGGTTAAACATACATAGGCCATGCACCCAAACAGCTGAATCTGAAAGAAATAACTCTCTACCCTTGGTGCACATGCTACCTAAGGCACGTATTTTTATCGACAAAGAAATTCAGAGAACAAGTTATTTGCACTGCAGTCAAGTGTAAGCTGCCCGCCTGCCCCTTAGCAAGGGCAGCTGCAAGACACAGAGATGCTGTTGCTTAGCATGTGGAGCTCCCAGGGAAAGAGGCAAATCTACAACTAGGAATACGCAATGGTTAAGTTAAATAATACATATTTGAAATTCACCCAAAACTCCAACCGGGAAGATACTGGAAATGCAGAGGAAAAGGAGCCAACAGCAGCCCGTGACCTGAGACAACAGTAAAGTACACCATAGTATAAACTGAACATTCAGAGGTTTGGAGAATTTTTCATTTTATTTCAGAATCAGTTTGCTGAAATTCTCAGCCAACTCAATACAGCTATGAATAATAAACCATTCAGAAAGGGATATTTGAAACAGCCGAGCATATACTTTCTCACAACATAAATTCAAAGGTGCACTTTTCTTTTAAGAGGGGATGCACCGAGCATCCATTTGAGAAATTTTTTTGTATAATATTAATTCATGGATATCCACCCTCCCACCACGGTTTTTGGGCTGTAGGTGCATTCCCAAAAATCTGTATCAGTGAAATGCAGAAACTTCCTCTGAGCTGCCTGTATCACAACCTACAGGTCAGAATGACTTTTTGCTATTGCTTATGGCTGTTCATATGACTGCCCTATGACTTCTGGAGCCACACTATATACAGCAGTTATTTGTAGTAGTACAAGACTTGACATCTATCCCAAACTCAAAAATAATGGAAACAAGGAAAAATATAGGCAATATGAAATTGGAAGAGAGCCCACACACCTTTCTGCTCTTCTTATTTGTACTCATAAGAATCTGTGTAAACATAACGCTCTGTTGTGAACGTAAAGACACAAAAAACTACTGTTATTCATTTAAAGAAAAATTCGGTACTGCAGTGCAGCAATCTTTCTAACTGCAAAAGAAATTCATGAAAATCTACACCTGCAGGGGAATTACAGAGAAAAGTTATTCCTGGCATTACATCAAACTTCTGAAGAATGCTGAGACATGCTTGTTATAATATTTCTATTCTACAATATGATTTATAATAATACCTGTATTAACCTTTAAATGAGAAATCAGTTGCAGTAATTCCTCATGGAATTAGAAAATACGACGCCACTGACCAAGTGGAGCTGAGTTCGACTGTTACTGTATCTTCACTTTCTAAAACACTACTCATGGATATCTGGAAATCAGCCGCTGCTGATGTAAAAGCCTGCCTTACATTAGGCCAAGCATGGCATACTTTCCATCGATACTGGTATGTAAAGGGGAAAATGTATCTTATGTTGACAATGGAAATTTATGCAAATGAGATATGCTGCCATTTTGGCCATCACTCAAATTCACAATTAAAAGATCAACCCCTACCGCTTTTTGCTAATCAGACAGTTCTAGAAACCTGTTCTATACCCTATATCCATAAATTGCGTTAAGCGCAGCAATCAATGAACTGTCCCAAAACTCACGAGATGAAAACAAAAACCCCATGTTCTTTTATCTTGCACTGAGTGAATTCTGCACCATCAAATCATAATTCTAACTTCATAACTGCAAAGTCTTGATTGTCTTGATCTCAGAATGAATGCCCTGGATTAAAAAAACCTCAATACGTTAGATGCTATTGAGCAAGCCAAGTTGTAATTAGCCACTTCTACATAACCCAGCCTCCCAAGGAAATTTCTCTGATGTTACTCCCCAACCCCACTCTCATTGCTATCAACAAGAGAATACTGATAGGAGGCCTAGATTTAATTCCTAGCTCTGAGAAATAATAACAGTTAGAAAGGAAGTGGCAAATTAGTTTGGCCACTTTGAAAGGGCAGAATGAGATAGTGCGTAAGATTTGGACAGACAATCAGTTTTCCGTTCTATATCAGCATTTTTTATTTTTTCTTTTTTAATTTGGAAAATATACCACTTCCTTCTTTCCAAGCATCATTTTAGTTTTCTTATTCACATCTCTGGCAGGGATCTTCTAGACAAGATGGATAGTTGGTATTGGTATGGAAGTATTTCCCTTCTCTTTCATTCATTTGGTTATAGGAAGAGAACCATATTTGACCTCCATGGCAGCTATGTAGTCAAAACCCACTGGGCTTGTCTTGGTACATGACATCTCCATTATGGCAAAGAAAAAAAACCCCAACCCTGTAACCAACTTTATATAACTGAATTGGCTAATCAAGAGATGATATACTACGTAGCCCAAAGAGATTCCAATACGGTGCTTAGACTTCATGGAAACCATTTTGTAAAAGAAAGTGAGCACTATGGCTAGAGTTGGGTAGAAATAGATAAATAAGCATCCTTGCATTAATACATTTTCAAGATTGTGTGAAAGATTCTGATGCCGTCGAAGTTTACATTCTGCACATTATTTTTTTTCCCACTTCAAACAGACGAGCAGGAAAAAAAAAATTAACATTTGTTAAAACTGAACTCCAACAAAACCATCACTGAGATGTAAGCAAGATCTGACTCAAAAATTTGATTTAATTAAACTTATCCATACAAAAGATGATCTCAGAAGGCAGGTGGGGAAAAGTGTGTAATTATAACATTGCGTTGGCTTGCTGAATGTATGCAGTGAAGAGTTTAAAGGAGGAAGGAGGAAAAAAGTGCAGGATCAGATGTCGCCTCCAGTATTTGCTTACAGTGATTCCATATCCAACCAAGAGCAGCAAAGGTACATGAAAGTCACTTTCAAAAACGGTTGCCAAAAAGAAGTCTTTGCAAAAAGGGCTGTAACCCTTCTGCTTAGCTCTTATTCTCTCTTACCTTTTTTCATGAATGTTATCTACATTAATTTAACCCAGGGCCTTGTTTCAGTGACGTGAAGCCTACAGTCTTCTTAAAGAGGGAAGGAAAGAGGATAGAATACTCGTTATCCATCCTCCTTTATTAAAGGAACTGCAAAATATTACTAAAGGAATCTACACCACCAGCAGGTCCTCGGCATCTTGGAAACTGGTTTTAGAGAAGTTCAGAATTTCCTTCAATTCATTAGTTCACATACACTTTTCTTCACAACTCAAGTGGTATACAGAAGTGATGACAAAAATCATTTCTTCTTTGGACTGCTGTTTTAAGTATTTTGAAGCAACTGTTATTACAGTACGTATGCAATATCACACGTTCATTCATCAAGCAGCCAACCATCTGGATGTATTCTTGTTCCTACATTTCCTTTAAAGGTAATTTTTAACAATGCACGACAAAAAAGTCATTGATAAAAGTGTTAAAAGTTACAAGGGAAAAAAAACCTCCAGGCTTTTCTTTTCAAATATGTTACTATTAAAAAATCACAGATAATGATTCAAAAGACTTAAGGGGAAGTTGGTTTTGTTTGATCATGTGCACCCATGTATATCTGATGGACTTTTATTG
>VXBO01007124.1:72403-91317 GCA_013400135.1 Rhinoptilus africanus
CCCCAAATATCAGTCAACCTCCCTTACTGAACGGATGTGTATTTTATCAAAGACATACCTACAGCACTTTATGTGGACAACAGTAGTGACATAACCTAGTTAATTTAATGGACAATATACTATAACACAAGAAAGGAAAGATTCCAAAGCAGAACACTGTCCTATACAACATGCCACCCCCCCAAAAAAAAATCAAATTAATAAAAATTCTACTTCATAGAAAGGAAAAAAAAAAAATCATAGTTTTCTCCTCTGCTAGTGTGGAGGGCTGACCCTGACTATCCACCACACACCCACCACTTCTATCACTCCCCATCTCAGCTNTTAATTTAACCCAGGGCCTTGTTTCAGTGACGTGAAGCCTACAGTCTTCTTAACGAGGGAAGGAAAGAGGACAGAATACTAGTCATCCATCCTCCTTTATTAAAGGAACTGCAAAATATTACTAAAGGAATCTACACCACCAGCAGGTCCTCGGCATCTTGGAAACTGGTTTTAGAGAAGTTCAGAATTTCCTTCAATTCATTAGTTCACATACACTTTTCTTCACAACTCAAGTGGTATACAGAAGTGATGACAAAAATCATTTCTTCTTTGGACTGCTGTTTTAAGTATTTTGAAGCAACTGTTATTACAGTACGTATGCAATATCACACGTTCATTCATCAAGCAGCCAACCATCTGGATGTATTCTTGTTCCTACATTTCCTTTAAAGGTAATTTTTAACAATGCACAACAAAAAAGTCATTGATAAAAGTGTTAAAAATTACAAGGGAAAAAAAACCTCCAGGCTTTTCTTTTCAAATATGTTACTATTAAAAAATCACAGATAGTGATTCAAAAGACTTAAGGGGAAGTTGGTTTTGTTTGACCATGTGCACCCATGTATATCTGATGGACTTTTATTGTACATTCAATTTCCTCTGCTTCCATGAAATTTCATAACGAATAAAGTTTCATAAATCCTTTCGATTATAGATTTAACAGTGCTTTTGCAGATTGACAAAACCTGTCATGAGCACTTACAGCACTTTTTATTTCCAAAATTAAATTAACTAAATTTGACATGTACTGCATGCTACTAATAGAGGCATTAAAATACCAAAATCATTAATATTAGGAGAGCTGAACTGCCTGAAAGGTGGACTTTTCAAGTAACCTGTTTAAAAAAAAAAAAAATAAAATCTGAAGGCTTTTAAAGCTTCTGAATTTCAGAATTACATAGCACAGAGGGCACACCAAAAAAAGGACTGTTACTTTTTCCAAGAAGAATTTGTGCTGTCATACCTCAAAAACAATAAAAGCTATTTATTTGCTTAACAGAGAAGTACCAAACTTTACATTTTATAAAATGGACAAGTAACAGAAGAAGATTGGGCAGAGTTACACAGGAAACCAGTCACACATCTAAAATTTGATTCAAACTTCTCAAGTTGATGCTTTAACATTAGGGTCAGTCTTAGGAATGACTCCCTCTCAAGTGGAGAGGGTGAAATAGCAAATTATATTTTCCTACAAGGATATTAGAAAGTAGTACCTTGTTCCATTATTTCACTTGAAATTAGTGAAAGCTCATTTAGGTTTGAAGATCAAATTATTCTCAGGATGAAGAAATTAATTGTGANAATTAATTTAATTTCTCAATAATCCAATCAGAGTAGGGTATTGAGAAATAAAAACTAAAACACCTTCCTCCCACCCGTCCTTTCTTCTTGGGCTCAATTTCACTCCCGATTTCTCTGCCTCCTCCCTAAGCAGTGCCGGGGGATGGGGTATGGGGGTTGTGGTAAATTCATCACACGTTGTCTCTGACCCTCCTTCTTCATCAGGGGGAGGACTCCTCACACTCTTCCCCTGAGCCAGCGTGGGGTCCCTGCCACAGGAGACAGTCCTCCACAAACTTCTCCTACATAGGTCCTTCCCATGGGCTGCAGTTTTTCATGAACTGCTCCAGCGTGGGTCTTTTCCATGGGGTACAGTCCTTCAGGAACAGATTACTCCAACATGGGCTCACAAGTCCTGCCAGCAAACCTGCTCCTGTGTGGTCTCTTCTCTCCATGGAGCCATGGATCCCACCAGGACCCTGTTCCAGTGCAGGCTTTCCTTGGGGTCACAGCATCCTTTGGGCTTCCACCTGCTCTGGCATGAGGTCCTCCACAGGCTGCAGGTAGGCCTCCACGGGCTGCAGAGGAACAGCCTGCTTCACCATGGGCTGCAAGGGAATCTCAGCTCTGGCGTGTGGAGCATCTCCTTCTTCACTGACCTTAGTGTCTGCAGGGTTGTTGCGCTCACATATTCTCACTCCTCTCTCTTCTGACTGCTGATGGTGTTGCACAGCAACTTTTCCACTTCTTAACTATGTTATCCCCGAGGTGCTACCACCGTCGCTGATGGACTCAGCCTTGGCCAGCGGTGGGTCCACCTTGGAGCCGACAGGCACTGGCTCTATTGGACATGAGGGAAGCTTCTGGCAGCTTTTCACAGAAGCCACCCTTGTAGCCCCTCTGCTACCAAAACCTTGCCACATAAACCCAATACAGCTAGAAATGAAAAATTTTAATACAGACGGGTTCAGATGACACAACTACCTAATCACAAAAGTTTGGATGCAAGTTCAGACCGCTGATTTTTCTTTCTCTCCTTTCATCATACACTAAGCAATCCTCTTTTTCTTTCAGTAACATATTTCAGTAAAAAAGATTCCACAAGCAATTAAAACAAAGTTAGAAATACTAGGAAATAAAGTAAGTTTTGAAAGCATCAAAATTAATTGAGTGTAAGCTCCACCTTTAAAAACTAGGCAATTTGTATAATGTACCCATTATCCCAGTGTTAATGTATGCATCAGAGTATTATGCATCCTAATACTTTTTTCAAACTTCTTTTGATCATGGCTGATGTCCTCATTGTGAGAAAAGTCTTCATCTATCCTGACATTATTTCACTGCCATTTTATTACTAATAATTACTCATACATTCTTTGCCATCTCTGACATTTATTCTCCATAGTTTGATTCTATTATGCCATCCTTTTATTGGTCACTTTCTTGTCAGAGTTTCCTAGCAATTTCTATTTCTCAGGAGGAAAAAACCACACAAAAATGTGATAGAACCATTAAATTCAGCATTCTTTTCTGTGACTAGTACCTCAATGTTTTCAAACAACACAGCCTTTTATAAAGTTTTCCTCTTTCCTCTGTCAGCCAAGCAGATGAAGTTCTTGCCTACTTGCAATTACCCATGCATTAAGGGACAGAACTATTACACAATTCCTTAAGCGGGAATTCCTTTCATCGGAATACTACCATCCTTGGTAAGTCATTCAGTCAGAAGACAAAGGACATAGCATGGTGCTAAATTAATGAATGGATTCTGTGGTGCAACAGGAGGCAGACAATCTCTGGCGATAGATAAAGCCCTTAATCCTTTTAACATAATTACTTTGTAGTTTCATATCTATTTCTGAGTAGTTTAAGACTATTCATAGAGACCAGCACGTAATTTTCATCTAAATAAAAAAGCGCAATTAAGTAAGACTAAAGCAGAAGTTCATTGTTGAATGCTAAATCAAGATGGTACAAGTGGTCAGGAAGCTTTAAGACAAAACCTAATTGTTCAAACATGTTAAGAAACAGCCGTTTTAACACCCACACCCAGCATTAAGTTC
The DNA here is from genome assembly GCA_013400135.1 of Rhinoptilus africanus. NCBI lineage: Eukaryota > Metazoa > Chordata > Aves > Charadriiformes > Glareolidae > Rhinoptilus > Rhinoptilus africanus. The sequence goes on from VXBO01007124.1 coordinate 76,072, forward strand.
TGTGTTGAATATTAAAAATTCAGGTACTTCTTAATGGATAACTCAAGAACTCATATTGAGGAAACTGGAAGTGGAATTAGTATCTACATTAGAAAAGTAAAAATTTTATGTATTTACCAAAATAATGTTGCTTTCTCAGAAAAACATGGACATATCATGAAGTCTAAATTTTGACCTTCTGAAATTAACTTCCAAAATTAACATGAAGTCACATTTCTAAAGGTCTATGTATTTTTTCTTCTTAGAAAAAGTGACAAAATGATGAAAACCAGATGAAAGTGTCTCCCTAAACTCATTTTTAAAGCATGCTCTTTAACTCTTTGTAGACTCAATATTCACTGTAAAGACTCCAGTAAAAACACGTTTCCTCCAGAACAGTTTTACTCTGAAAACAGCTCATTAAATTAAGGAAAAGTTCCATTTTTAACTTCTTGGGAGAAGTACAGACTTCAAATTACTTTGGAAAACAAAGCTGCTGTATCAGCTAATGAACTCGTAATTTTCTCTCTCACAGCCAAGCAAGCATGAGTTCTGCATGAGAGCACAAGACAGTCATTGCTCAAAACACTGATGCTGCTATAACTGAACAGCTTCAGCTAGATTTCTGAACCACTTAAGACACATGCCAATAGACTAACGCACTAACATAACAGTCATTCTATCACTTGAACACGGTGGAACAAGTAGAACACAATAAAGATTAAAGTTCTACTTTCTATGAAACTACATGTTATCTGAATATGCAATATATACTTGGAATTAATACCTAAGCAATATAGCTCACTTAAGACTCCTGTAAAATGATCAAGGTTGAGGCGTCAGCATATTTGTCCTAAATTTATGAAGGGTCTGAGGATGGAAATATCATTCAGTTCTTACATAAGTGGAACCATCTCCATCAGTACCATCACTGATGGTATGAAAGGTTGCTAAAACTCCAATAACAATATTTCAACTAAACGGCTAGAGTGGGATAAATTCAGGCCCCATTGTTTTCTGGTGTAGCTCACTTATTAGTATTTTTTCTACAGTACAAAATATTTTGCACTAAAATAAACATCAGTTTTAGTGCCTCTCCCCCATCTAGCATTCCATCAAAACCAATATGGTGATATTTGACCCCATATAAACTAAACCAAATACCACTCTAATCGTGTGCTGTACTCTCTTTTGCTTGGTATCTGTAGAGGTAACACGGTATTTAGTTAACTGAGGAATTCTGATCTACAGCTATCAGGAACTGAGACCAGAGCTAGCAATTCCAGATTTGAAGAGGCTCCTCCTGCCTGCCACCAGGTACTTACAACCCAGATTTTGTGTAACGTCCCGCTCCCCAACATTTTTGTAATATACACACAGCCTAGAACAACAAAAGAAAAATACCCATTTGAGCACGTTTAAGTTCCCAGCAAGGTCCCCATTACTTCTAAATATTCAGGGGCTGGCACTTTGAGCACTGGGCACAGTGCGCTCTACATTTACTTCCTTCAGCCACCTCCACTGACAGTTACAACTGAGAAGGTGATTAGCGGTTTAATCGGAGAAAGTAATCGTACAGAGGTTATCCTGACTCTCACTACTTAAAAGTAACCTTGATTTCTTCCACTGCCCTCCGTGTGGTCCCCAATTTATACGTTTGGCAGGCAGCACTCATGTCCAGATGGTAGACTAGTAAATCTACTTGAACAGATTGTATTACAATGTTTTACACTAAACAGTTATTGGATTAAACGTATAAACAGTTGTGGGAACCTGGGACTTCCCTCTTCCAAACGATCATCATTCAGCTAGAAAATTATCTTCCCTCTTGTCGCTCCTCTGTGGCCCAGTGAATCCTGAAACCTTCTCTGAAGCTCCGTGCCTGCGCAAGAGGACAGTTTGACTAGATCGATATCAGCAAGGAGCGCAATGAGAACAAATACACCTGCAGAAGAAAAGAGCTGGTGCTGAAACCTTAACACCCACACCCTGCTGGATTTTGCTTCAAACTAATTCTAAATTAGTTCCAAGGACTGAATGTGGATCAGTAATTGGAGTGCATTACCTGTATTTCTGGAGTGAAGTTTAATTTCAGTAATAGAATCCAGTTCACACACTCAAGAGACCATTTCAGAGTGCAAACAATGCCTTGCAGGGGGAAAACAACTGAGTCGCTTCAGAGCGGCAGCCTGCTTTTTGAATTAAAACAATAATGCAGACCACCTAAGAGGATCCAAGAACAACAGACAGCCAAGTCTTTAGGGTACTTTATGTGAAGCAGGATATCATTTCCCAGAAACCAAATGAATATCAACTGATCCCACTATTTCAGCTTCCCAGACACGCTCTAACGACAATGCTACCTCATAAAAGGTTGCAATGTCACATTTCATTGAAAAATTAAATCCTACTGCGAATATTCATAGCAAACAGTGACTTAAGAACACCTAGTTTCTCTGCACAGAAACAAAGAAAAGAGAAGAGGAGGCTCAGGAGAGACGTTATCGCTCTCTACAACTACCTGAAAGGAGGTTGAAGCAAAGTGGGGGTTGGTCTCTTCTCCCAGGTAACAGGCAATAGGGCAAGAGGAAACGGCCTCAAGTTGCACCAGGGACAGTTTAAATCGGATATTAGGAAAAATTTCTTCACTGGAAGGGTGCCAAGCATTGGAACAGGCTGCCCAGGGAAGTGGTGGAGTCACCATCCCGGGGGGTATTTAAAAGACAGGTAGATGTGGTGCTGAGGGACATGGTTCAGTGGTGGATATGGCAGGGTTAGGTTAACAGTTGGACTCAATGATCCTAAAGGTCTTTTCCAACCTAAATGATTCTGTGATGCTATGATTCTGTGAATGGGCTAAAATACAAAATACCAAATCATATTAAGACTGACCTCCGTACGCGCAAAAGCTGAACTTCAGATGTCGATTAAAGAAACTGAATAATGGTAGCAGCCTCCAGAACAAATACGCAGTTACACCAAAGCATCTTAGATGAAACTTTTACTCTGAAAGCTACATTATCCATGAGGTCTGGGTAAAGCACTTTGATCATTTACAGGATCTAAGTTTAGAGTTATAGGAAGACAAGAACTCACAGCTGTCAACACAAAGGGAAATGTAGCTATTTCATATAGACCAAAGCAAACCAGTGTGCGTGTATACACGTGCATACATATAGATATATAAAAATCTATCTGCATTTACCGATTTATCCACCGTAGAGGAAACAAATAGCAAAATGACAAAGCCTACTGTGCATTTTAACTGGAAAATGATTAGCAATTTCCCAAACCAAAAAAAACCACCACACATAAAGGAAATGAAAACCAATGATAATATCTGGAGCCTGTCCAGTGGATATTAATTATGTTTTATCTTAGTTTCTAAACAAATTGCCCACTAAAGAAGTTAGTGCACTGCTATCAATACACAGAAATCTGAAGAAAACTTATAAACATAGCCAAGAACTTCTTTCCACGTCTAGCTTAGAAGAGAAAGTGTCTCAAACAGAAGGAAAATATTTACACACTAACTTCAGTTCAGCATTAATACGCACAGTTCCTGTCAATTTCTAAACAATTTCTGCCTCACCCACTCAAAGCACTGTCACATTGACAATAACTGAATCCACCTGCTGTGGACAAATAAGAGGCATAACAGTCCTACATCTTGAATTTAGATTAAGCTCACTGAAACTGACGTCCTCCTTGAAACTTCAATGAAATTCCTGCCATTCATGTCCCAATTCAGCTGGAAGGTTTGGTTTGGTAGAAGTCAGGCATAAACTGAAAGATGAAAAAGCTTCCAATTAAATCCATTAAAGCTGAACCATCATACGGTTACCAAGAGTACAAACCATGACTGAAATATTTAGAAGTGTGATGCAAAAAAAGTATAGAATTCAGATAACTTAGCACTACCAGTTTCTACCCTCTCCTAAAAGATTTAAGGATCCTCACTTCTGAATACATTTCATCATTGAACTTGGCTTCTCTAAAGTCATAATAGTTAAACCTGATAAACTTTTTTACTATTTTTAAGGCAAAGTCATGTCATGTTTCTTTAAAGAAAAAAAAAATACAATTAGAACAACTTCCTGAATTAAATTACCAAATATCACTATCTGGATTTTGTGATAACAATTACTGCTTAACTGTAATAAAAGGACACACCTAAATAGCATGACCACAATATCCCTGCTGGATCAAAACCCTATTTGTTTGGATGATCAAAACTTGTATTTTTGGAAGTGTTTGTATCTTACTGTGTGCTTTTTAATATATTTACGTGCAATTTGTGTGGCATCACATTTCACAGGCATTTTGCCTCCAATTTAGATCAACTGCTTATAGAAAAGAAAGGTGATCAGATTCAACATGCCTACCTGATCAGACCACTCATTGAGCAAGGCACATTTCAGCATGAGATAAGCCAGAAGAATCTAGGACACGGTGAGAGAACATGCAGGAGAAGACTGGCTACTGGTGAAGTTTTATGTGCCATTAACAGCAATTCCCTTTAAGGCTGGTAGCTGATAAGAATTCTTATCAACTTCAGTCAACCATCACCATAAAGATTGATCCACTTCAAACTGATTTTTTCAATACTCAACTACTAGATTCATAGATAGCCTGAAACCCTTCTTACAGTGTAATGGCAGCAAAAGTAGTTGATTAAAATCCAAAGCATTTCTTTGGAAATTAGGTCAGAAAGGTACAAGCGTAAGAGCAAATAAAAAGTTTCACTTCTTCATGCTTTTACAGTAAAGCACTGCATTTAGTAACATTTTAACCTATATATATATACCCATTAATTCTGCTAGTATAGTTATTGTAGTAAAAAAAAAATCTTCTAGGACTTTTTCAAAAAAGGCAAGGCAAGGTAACATCTCAACAAGCTAATAGCTTGTTGAATCCAATAAAGCTAGAAAAAACATAAATCCCCAACAATTCATGTTGTCTTAATTTCAGACAGCTTTAATATTTTTTATTTTCCTATATGCACTTTTTCTGCCCTCCAGCACAATAATAAGAAAAAAACCCCAACTTTATGAAAGAAGTGAACTTCAGCAAGTTGCCTGTGTTTTCCAAAAGACAGTCTTCAGGGAAGCAAGTGATAGGGTTTCCATTTAAGTCACCGGGATGTATAATGTTACGCTGGACGTGGGGTCTGCATGTTTAGCTTATCTGCTTTTCACTGGCTAGATCCCTGGACAGAAGGTCATGAAGTTCATTAACAACAGGCACGTTCAACTTGTAATTCTATTTCATATCCAACCACCAAGTTGCATAACCTACATGTAAAAAAAACACTCAGAGCAGTAAAGGAGGAGGAGGAAGAATTCTCAGTGCTCTCTAGGCACCTGAACATGTCCTGCTCTTGAACATGCCAGACTCCATAGTGAGATCAAGTCTATGGCCCCACTAAAAAGACTGACAAAGTAGGTTGCAAGCACATGAATTCCCCTAGGCATCCCATCTCAAGCACAATCTGAAAATATCTAATTAATACTTGAAAACATCTCAGTAAAAGGCATCGCAGAGGATTTACTTTAAAAGCATGCTTGAAACCAAAATCTTGCTGTGTGCGTTTGTGCACTCTTCTAAATTTTAGTGTTTGGCCAAGCAAGGAGAAGTGGGTTCAATGTAATCTTCATCAGCCTAGAAGCATTAAAGTCCCATCTCAGAAGAAATCCCTGACACCATATCCCATAAACCACAATGAAAAGGCATGCTTGTACTGCCTTACATGATTCAAACAGAAACCAGAGTATATACCACCTTAACAATAAATACATCACCACGTGGAGAAAGAAAAAAAAAAGCAATACTCTGATTGAATGATTACATTCTTATTTCACTTTTTTATTGTTATCATTTTTAAGGACCATGTACAAAGCCCTCATTGAAGAATTAGTATCCAGTTATCACCACTACCTCCTCCAGTAGCTGAAGTCTGTCCAATACTTACTGTGACATCTTCCACATTAGGAAATTATACCAAATTCTGGACAGCACAGACTGTGCAGCCTTACAGCTCTGACTTTAGCATCCCAACTCTAGAGAAGGACAAGATTTCAGAAACATCCTTTTGCATTTCTTATTCCCTAGTTCAAGATCACCAACTATGCAGAGTGCTGGTACTGCAACCTGTGATGGGGTGCCCTGCTCCTTCCATTACTAAGCTGCTCCAGATCGCCTCACCTCCTCGTGGCTTGAATTTCTCTCTTTGGACAAACACCAAGACATATGCTGGTACAGCTAATTTATTCCTTCACTATACGTAGCCCGGGCCCTGCAACTTCTAGGGTATCTAGAAAAATATACATTACCTCCATCAGTCAAAACAGATTTCTACTTGTATTCAAATACCTCCTTTATACTGTTAGATAACCTTGAAAAAGCAAGTAGGGAAGAGCTGTATTTCAAAGCATCCTGTCTGCTCAGTTTTATCATCCCTTACATTAATCTCCCTTGCAGAATCTGAGTCTCTAGTTATGTCTTTTATAGAAAGCTGAAGATTCACATTGAAATACTTTAAGAGGATTAAAAATAAAAATTATTTTAAGTTTCATATTTTTAGTATATCAGTACCCCAGTGAATTTAGTAATTACGGATTAAATGCAATTTAGATTTCATCCTAATTTACTACTAAAAGGAGAAGAGGGTCATATGGAGTTGATGATAACTATGAGAAGGGAAAAGAACAAAATATTTTAAGCAATAATTCGAACCACTGAAGTAAACAAAGACAAAGCAGCTACAAGTACCAAGAAAAGTTTAAACAGCACCAACCAAAAAAAGATACCTCTCAATTTACTGTTAAAATAACCATGTTCTTCAGCAAAGTGAAGAAAAAATACTGCAATACAAATATACCAAATCAGTATTCTAAACAGACAGACTCCTGGAGGACAGTGCCTTCTTCAGTTAAAGGCTTAACTTCAGACTCAGACCTCTGACACTGACAAGATTTAAGAAACAAAATACACTTAAAAGCCTGAAAGTGTAGTCAGCAGGACCTGATAATATCTCATATTAAGGAAATTAGCTAATTAATTAGCTGAACGACTGTCAATTATTTTCATGAGTCATGAAAAACAGCTTAAGTATCAAAGCACTTCAAAAAATGATCAAGCTTACAAAAATGTTTAGTAGAAGTTATAAAATAAAACCCAGAAATGAACCTGATACTTTAAATAGGTTTTTTTTACTATATTACCTACACTTTTGCTCTACAAGCTCAAAAAATCTCCATTGAAGAGATATTTACATGGCTCAGACATGAACGCATACACATCAAAACCTAGAAAAGTTAAAGAGAAATTAGTATGAAAGATTCAGGATTAGACCCTGTCTTAGTTGGCCTGTATAAGGCAAGAGGAGAAGGAAAGTAACTGAATGTGCTAATTTTGTAATAGTAGAGGAGTCAGCAATAGTGATATGAAATTACTAAAAAGCTAAATGAAAAGAAGAGCAGAAAATAGCTTTTATCCTTCAAGCAGCAGATGCCTATAACTTTGAGCAACTCTGTGAGCTCCAAATGTCATTCCACAAAGGGACTGCACAACTGTAATTATCACTTAGGTTATAAACTTGATATACAATTTTTTTATGCAACACAGCCAAACTCTGCTAAGCTTAACAACCAGGACAACTGAAATTCAAAAATAAGTTGGTTTAGACTCAGAAGAAAAGAACAAGAAAAAGTAACGGAATGGTATAACTAGGCTAGGGAGTGCAACTGCTTAAGAGGAATTTGGGGTATTCTAAAATGGTATTATCAGATACAAACATCAGAAGAAAACAAAATCCTAACAGTAAATCCCATTAGGTGGGAGAACAGTCGCCCCAGAGAAGTGATAAAAGTCCCACCACCACTTCAGTAATCATGAAGAAGAGTGCTGTCACAAAGAAGTCCGCACTGGTAAGAAGGCAAATCTTTTCCACCTCAAATTTCTGGGACTATTTCTTTTACCAAAATATTGCCAGGGGTTTGGTTTGGGGGGTTTTTTTTGGGTTTTTTTTGTTTTTTTTTTTTAATTCTGTTGTAAGAGAAGCAATCCATTCAATGCAAGTTCCAATTTGCTTATCTTCCTTAGAATGCGAAGGACTTGTAATAATAGCATATGAAAATATGAGTTTCTCTATCTGAAATGTAACTTTGAGGACCACAATCCCTCATTATTGAAAGGTCTAATTTAAGAAAAAGAATGGTTATTACATTTGACATGCACACAAAACATTAAAGAAGATATTACATATATGATAATATCTCATCGCATTAGATGAAAAGATAACAATATTTTTTTATTTTGCCTGCATTCAGATTTATTAGAGCAAGAGGCGTAAAAGCAATAACAGGTAAAGTTCCTTTTTCAGTTCTGGTCATTAGCTTAGCCAACAAAACCTGACCTCCAAAACACTTTTAAAAAGGAAGAGAATAAATCTGAAGATCCAAAACAATAACAAAAACACCCCAATGCTTTCCCACTCTAATTGCACTGACTGGTTTTTCCAGAGCACTTGGAACTCAAGCAGACACAATCTGTGTTTTCCATGTGGTTGCACAGGATGTGCTGTATAAACGGTTATAGAACAGAAGAGGGGAAAGATCAATTGTGCCACTGATCTGTCTTATGACAGCAAGGATGCCGAATGGAGCCATCTGGGACAGAAAAGTTTCAGTAATCCAATTACAAAATGCTATCAGGCTGCTGTAAGCATCCTTTGTTTCACTTATTGTATGCAATCACTGAAGACATCAAGGTTTGCTATAGAGATTTGTTAAAATAAGAACTGCTGGTTAATTTCATCAAGTTTCTGCAAAACTTTAGTTAGGAATAGAAGAGGAAGGTTTATAGAGGTTTTCGTGGCTTGTAAAAATCATCAGAAAATAAAGAATTCTTGCGAAGATTCTTTTTAGGACAGAGTAGAGAAAAACATGTAGCATTGCATTAAAAGAATTTTACATTTTCAGGCATGACTTAATGCTATTATTTCACTTCCAACTCGGGACAGTTATTTTAAAGGTTTAAGCATTGATTGAAAAAAACAACTTCTCTCTCTATTGCAACAATAGACCAAATGGCAAATTACACAAATGGATATAAACCCTCCACTTAAAAATACACCTTTAAAATTGCTCGAAGCTGAATTTATAATCAGGACTGGGTTTCCCTTCAAAGAGTCAACCTTTGCCACGTCTCAATTTTTGATAAAGTTTTTAAAGAGGAGTCTATACTTAGTACAGCTGCCAAAGATTTTCCTGCATGCTGCTGCAAAAGCAAAAATGTGCAGCGCTCCACAGTCTGGATACCAAACCAAAAACTGTAATGATTAGAAGACCAAAAGGACTTCATATTCAAATTTAATGTTAAACAAAATTTCAAGACAAAGAGAAAAAAACTTAAGTTTTAATTATCACTACTTTGTTTAAATAGTATCAGAGATCCCAAGAGACCAAGATCCTGTCTCTTATACTATACTGAACCCTTGCTGAACACTCCTGATTCATCATACATCTTTATTCTTCTTTTTCTCTCCCTCTACCACATTTCTCATCATTTCTTCCTTTAAAATAAATATGCAGGAAGGACATGGATCAGAAGGAAAGAATGCTACAGATCACTGAAAAGAGCATCAGGAGACACAGGAAGAAACTAAGTAGCGCCCTTTCCATTTTGGAGCAAGAGAGACCAGCGCTGTCAGCTTTGCTGCATGTATTTTTTTGGTGCCATAATCCGCAAGGATGAGAACTGGCACATTTACGGTAAAACACCATCACGAATTAGACTAGGAAAGGCATTTTAAGGCAGAAAGTATCATCCTAGCTGCAAGGGAAGGAACAGTGTAATAATCATCAATAGCCTTGAATAAACAAGGTGGGCTTAACATGTAAACCCAAAGGAAAACAAGAATGAATGGTGCAGAAACAAGAGGATCCTGCCAGTCTACCCCACTAATTTCACATAAAACAGAGGAAAGTATGTTCAGGACTGAAGATTCTCTCAGAAAAATTATCACATTTAATATTCAAAGCTTTTAAAAAAATGCACAGTTGCTTCTATTTATAAGAAAAAAAAGTAATGCTGGAAAAACTGTCAAATGCTACCTTTAGTCCCTGTCCAAATTGAGAAGACCATGCATCAAAGAATAATCTGTTCTTTATGGTCATCATGAGGACAAGAAGTAACAGGCTCAAAAATGTGGGGACTGTACACACAGAAATCTAGGTTAGATCTTTGGAAAAATAACCAATTCTTTTAAAAATAAGACACAGTAACAGGCTGTTGTAGAGGAAGCTGTAGAGTCACCACCATCAACAATGGCTTCTAAGGGCAAATCAGATAGACATTTGGCAGGAAAAGTAAAAGTACAGTTGAGCTTTGGGATAAAGGATCATTTAGATTGTCCTTCCAACCCTGTCTTCTACAATTTCTCACAGTTGCAGTAACTTCGACACGCAGATGGGGAAAGGGTGAGAGACACATGGAGGAAAAGGTAAAGAATAGGGAGAGGGTACCGGTCTTGAAACACTTCAAAAATACTCAGGCAAATTAAGACATTACAGAAGAGTACGATTACTACCACGTTGTTACATGCCATCAGCACCTTTTTGAGTAGATTTAAGCTCAACAAGATACTTCCACTTGAAAGAAGCTGATACGTAGGTCTACACAGTCAGAGTGCCTGTATCAGATTCAGCAGTAATGACAAACTTACCTACAGAAAAATAGCTACTCCAATTGCATACAAGTGGTTTAATTAAGCTTCTGAATCATCTACCTGAAAGCTCAAAAATAAACTTTACCCTCTACGAGAAATGCTTTTAATACTGCAAAACCAATGTTCTCCTCCTTCAGTGTGTTTCAGTAAAAAAAAAAAATCTTATTTATCTATATAAAAATAATAAAATGCCCATGAAAAGCAATTTATAATAAAAAGCCAAGCAGTATATTTCAAAGTGCAATATTCTCATTCTGATTCCTTCTAATTATTAATAGTTCTACCTACTTAGAATTTGTATGATATATAAAAAGCATGAAAAAGATTGAGAACATGCCTCACAGAAAACGCATGTATGTTGAAACAAGCATATTATCTCAGACGCTGTGGAAACAGTCAATTAGTATTTTCTCCCATGACGAATACAGTTTCCAAGAGTCCTTCTTCAGTTACTTGCTGCTATTTCCATAATCAGGGACTTTTTTTTTTTTACTTCAGTAAAAAGCAGTCTTCTCAAATCTAGTTAGCTCTTAAGTGCGAGCCATGGTAGAAAGTTATGGTGTTGCTCTTCTACTAATTTCCAAATTATATTTTCTCTGTGGTCATTTCAAAACAGTCCAGTGTTTTCTACTGATCTCCTCAGTAGCTAAGGCTGTCAAAGGTGTCCACTACGCAGAAAAGTGAACAGTAGGATTAAAGAGAAGCAACAGGAATGTTTGTTTGTTTACATATTCACATTGCCATTTTAGAAATAGCTTCCGTGACACCAGATGACTAGTTATCAACTGATTCAAATCCATTCTCAACAGCTCTTTCTATTTTTACAAATTTAAACAAATTTAAAATGGACTTCAGCATATTTCAGTAACTTGCCACAGGATAAAGTTTCTTTAGTTATTATTAAGAGCATTTTACTGCATAAGACAATGTATTTTAGTAATTTAAGAACTTGTATATTTTCCACTTGAGATGCCGCTACAACATAGTATTTCACAGTCAACACAGCAAGTTACACTGATGTTCTCCAGTTTCCCGGACTCATCTTTCTCTGCCAGCAACAAGTCCTGCAAAAACAGCTAAAGCCTTAACATGTTCCTCTTCTTTCTGCAAATTCATTATTTCCACCTTCCAGGTTCATACAACTAATCCAGACACCTCTAGTCATTCAGACCTTAGGCATACTTTTCTATGTAGTCAATGCTTTAGAAGAAAAATAAAATTAAATTAAAAATAAAATCATTGTTTTCACCAAGGATATTTTCCTTGCTTAAGCTCTAATTCCAACACCTCAAGTTTTTCTCATTTTGAAATATTTCACTTTCAAGTACTTTTCCAGTACTCAAGGTTTTCAAAAAAGTTTACTGGGAAAGAAGTTTCCTTTCTCTAATCCTTAACCTCTCCTTCCACACAACCACCCCAACAAAGACACATCCAAAGCAAGCAGTAAAGAGGAAACGGAGATGTGACACTTTTTATCTCATGAGATATACATTTACCCCTACTACATTAACCTCCCTCTGTCAGTGTTCATTTTGAAACAGTTCACTGTATGTTCAACCATTTCCACAACTTCCATAAAAGCTATGGCAATCTTATCAGTCTTCGTATAGAAAAGCTTAGATTCACTTTACACATTTAACCCCCATCATCTTTGCCTTTTACCACTGTGCTTCTGGACAGCATTGTGACCAGGAATCTCCCATAGCACAAGATCCTGTGCTCTTTCCATTCATATAATTTCCCTCAGAACAGTTTTAAAATGTTATTTCCAAACTGCTTACTCACAGGAAAGTTCAACTTTCATCTTTCACCTACAGATGGTTCCCCCCCGCCCCCATATATATTGGGCAAACTACTACAGTTTTCAACGTAAAGTTGGTAGGACAAGAAAAGGAGCCAGACCTCAGCTGTAACATATACAACACAGACACATCAAAGCAATACTCATAACATCCATGCAATGTGTAAAACCCTGAAAATGACTAAGTTACACTTTCCTTTAAGCTTGCATTTAAAGGGAAGCAACCAGTTACAATGTTGCACTAGTTTCTGTAAAGATGCAGTTGTAGCTACAGTATGTCTACATAAAACCAGTGTTTTGTCTTTATGAGCAGTATTTAGTCCGTTGCATTAATAGAAAAATATTAAACAGGAATGAAAAATGGAGGTAAAAAGATGCAGAAGACTAAGAACTCTTAATTAATCAATTAAATCAGTTAAAAAGGAAAAAAAACCCTGAATAATAAGATTTATGGAGAAATAACAGCTCAAACTGTAGTACCAAATGGATAGGCAAAAAACATCCATTTCAATCCTCTTATGTACCACCTCTGCAGTAGGACTGGGAAACTTTATAGAAAGTAATTGCAGATGTCCATTTTAATTTGCCATTATTTACTTGTTAGGAAAGGATTACATTTAAAAAGGAATAAGGATTATTTCAACTATCTTGGTAGCCCAGCTGGCACGCCACATAAAGGTGTCAAAAGTTGTAATGCCAGCACATCACAACAAGAAAGAATCAAGTGTGTCTAACATTAAACACGTTTTATTAAAAAAAAAAAAAAAACCAAACAACAGAGTTTTGAAAATAAGTTAAATTATATCAGCAGAAAAGCAACACATTACTGCCTACAATTTCTTTCCAGAAAGAGGGGAAAAAGAGAATGCCTAGAGTGAAGGTCTTCGTTTTTTTAATTGATACCCAAGGGATTTATCTCAATGATCAAATTATTATTTAAGTTGGTAAAACCATAAAGACAGATCTCTCTTTAGATACTTAAATAAGGATTTTACATAGTAATTTCGGCCTTTTAGAATCATAGAACACCCTGAGTTGGAAGGGACACAGGAGGATCATCAAGTCCAACTCCTGACTCCACACAGGGCAACCGAGAAGTTAAACCATGTATCTGAGAGCATTGTCCAAACGCTTCTCGAACACTGACAGGCTTGGGGCCATGACCACCTCCCCGGGGAGCGTGTTCCAGTGCTTGACCACCCCCTCAGTGATGAACTTTTTCCTAATATACAATCTGAACGTCCCCTGAGGCAGCTTTAAGCCATTCCCTCGAGTCCTGTCACCACACACCAGAGGGAAGACAACAGCCCCTCCTTCCCTGCTCCCCCTCGTTTTACTTCTTCGGCCTATAAACCTTAGTCACCTATATATATAAGAAAATTGAAACAAANAAATTATATCAGCAAAAAAGCAACACATTACTGCCTACACTTTCTTTCTAGAAAGAGGGGAAAAAGAGACTGCCTAGAGTGAAGGTCTTCGTTTATTTAATTGATACCCAAGGGATTTATCTCAATGATCAAATTATTATTTAAGTTGGTAAAACCATAAAGACAGATCTCTCTTTAGATACTTAAATAAGGATTTTACATAGTAATTTCGGCCTTTTAGAATCATAGAACACCCTGAGTTGGAAGGGACACAGGAGGATCATCAAGTCCAACTCCTGACTCCACACAGGGCAACCGAGAAGTTAAACCATGTATCTGAGAGCATTGTCCAAACGCTTCTCGAACACTGACAGGCTTGGGGCCATGACCACCTCCCCGGGGAGCGTGTTCCAGTGCTTGACCACCCCCTCAGTGATGAACTTTTTCCTGATACCCAACCTGAACTTCCCCTGAGGCAGCTTTAAGCCATTCCCTCGAGTCCTGTCACCACACACCAGAGGGAAGACAACAGCCCCTCCTTCCCTGCTCCCCCTCGTTTTACTTCTTCGGCCTATAAACCTTAGTCACCTATATATATAAGAAAATTGAAACAAACAAAAAATTTCAACCATCCTTCCATTTGCCTGAGCAGAGAGTTCAAAGAGCGGATGCGTTGGCAAAACTGTTCTTTCCCCTCCCTCCACCACCACAAAGCATGAGTTTTCCATCGACACTAACAGAAAATAGATGTAAAAAAAGAAATAATCTACAGATTGGTAAGAAGTTATCTCATCCCCTAAACGAAGTTTTAGAGAAGCTGTAAAGAGACTGTACTGTCTGTCCTAGCACTGGGTATGAGAGATGCTGGCCTGGGGTCAAGGGCATGCTAGAGAGAGGGAAGTTTATTAAGCTCTAGTAGCACTGAAACCTGAAAAAGGTCCGTACTTACGCTACCTATAAAAAAAACAAAAAAAAACCCCTTTTGGCACATTTCCATATTGAAATACTAAAGTTGCTGAAGGCAGACCGCCACTACTGAAGCAGAATTAAATTCGCTCCTTCCTCCACGTCTCTCTTTTCCCAGGAAAACCCCCGAAGGNGTGGGGAGGAAGGCAGCCCCATCCCCTCAGTCGGGCGCGATGGCGAAAGAAGCGAACGTGTTCTACCTCCTTCTTTTTCTGTCCTCCCCCGAGCTGGCCGCAGAGGAGGAGGAGGAGCAGCAGGAGGAGGAGGAGGCAGCTCCCGGCCGGCAGGTGCAGCAGCCGCCGCGGTGCCCGCGGACCCAGCGCCATGTTCCCCCCCGCCCGCCGCCGGCCAGCACCTGCGGCCCCGCTGCCCACCTCCGCGCCGCTGATTGGGCCCGGGCT
>VXBO01007124.1:91772-139512 GCA_013400135.1 Rhinoptilus africanus
AATGCCAAAGACCCATCTTTTCTACACGTTTCATACACTTTTCAGATTTCACTAGTCGCACAGAAAGCCGCCTTTGCAGAAAATTATATTAATGTAATACACTAATACAATTAATTTCAATTTAATTCCCAGAGCGTTAACCATGCAGCTTTAATTTGATATTCCTGTTCATGGTACAGTCTTCATGCATATTTTTTGCCATGAAAGCACACACGGCAGTGCATAGGCTAGGTAGTGTTAACTTAATGAGCGTATACTTAATTTCTTCATCTCTTTTTTTCCTAGAATTCCAAGTACTCATACTACATTAATTATTTACATACATCTGTGCTGAAGACTACAAAGACACAACTATTCATTTCTTCAGATATTTTGCTATATCACTCAAAAATTTTACGAATTTTGTAATCAGAACACCATAATAAAATAGAAGGCTGTGGCACTGAGAGAGTATTCAAAAGTATCTGTTTATTTTGGGCACAGAACGTTTAGATGGTATTTTTTGATGGTATAAGTGAAAGGAAAGCATCTCTTCTTTCTTTCCTTAAGGAATGACAAAGGAATATAAACCTGGAAAAGAAATGCAGTGCTGGAAGGGGAGATTAATGGAAAAAGATCTGATCTGATCGTTTTGCGTTTGTTGTGTTCCTGTTCTTGAGAACTAGCTCTATTGGGTTGGTTCTGTCATAAAATTATAAAGAGAGTTGGTATTTGTGATAGTGTGCATATATCTGCTCCAAATAACTGTGTACATGTGTTTGGAATGAGTGTCCTGACCTTAGAAAATAGAACATTTTTCACTACAGGGATGCAAATGCAAGACTCTGGGACAACAATTCTGGGCAAATGACTTCTTAAACTTTAAGAGAGAAAAAAAGTGATGCATGCTTTTCCTGTAAACTTAAACTTTCCTGCAAGATGTGTCAAACAAGACTATTTAAAAGGCTACCATAGGCTGGAAGACTATGCTCTTTCTCAATATTACATGAGCCCTCCCAAGACATGATAGAATAGCCAGCGAGCAGAGCTGTGGGGGTTGCCTAGAGTGGATTATCAGACCCAAAAAAAGCAGCATGAGGCTGAGGTAGCGGAGACGGGACAAGTGCAGGAGCCAGCAATGGAGCTAGGGTGCCTCAGACAATAGCAAATGGAAGCAGATAGTGGAGAAAGTAGCTGCCCTACATGTGGCTCTGGAGACCAGGGGTGCAGTGAAGCTTGGCTGGGGAGAGCGAAGGGAGGAGCAGGTAACATGAATATGGCAAGTCAACAGATCAGATTAGCTCAAATCAGACCTTGCAATACAGACAGGCTAAAAAAACTTTAAAGAGTGAGTGAAGATTATTGCATGAGGGGAAAACAGTAGCCTAACAGTTCCCTAGAAGAAAAATGCAAACTGTTTAAAAGCATTTTATTAGCACTTTATCAATTAGTTATTCTTATCTTGCATACCTACTTTGTTAGCTTTCTTTTTCTTGTAATAAGATGTTCTTTGTATGCTATTTAATTTGTATTCATGAGTGAGGAAAATCAGCTCTCACAGAACCAGAAAGTTTAACGTAATTATGCAAAGGCTTATAGGTGGAACTCAAGGCGGTGCTTTTTTCTTTCTAAGTAATCCCCTTAAATTGAAACCTGATCTTTCTTACAGGTAGTCAAGTCCTGACAGAAGACTTGTACAAGTTAGACAGCCATATCCAGCCATATAAAAAAGAAGTTACTGCTCTGGTTATCAGGTATTGTCTGCTACTTCTTCGAGCCACAATCGGTTTTGTTTAGGGTATTTTTGTTGGAAACTTTTTTTTTTTTTAATGGGAAAAAATTTCCCATTAACCCCCAACATTTTCTGCAGGGTTACAGCATTACATCCTATAAAACTTGACACCCATCCAGCAGCGTGGGTTTTGTTTTTAGCAAGCCCATCACTGGAATGTTTAGTTACGATAGCAGCCTAGCCCACTGAGAGAAATGTCATATGAGGGTTATCTGCTACAGCTTCATGGAAAAATGAATTGCATCTCTTAAGTACCATTTTGTATTGAACTGACATGAAATGAAGCAGTTTGTCCATTTTATTAAGCTATGATGAAACATCTCAGCTCTGTGAATGCTTACGTGTTCCCTTAAAACCAATGATGCTAAAATATTTCAGTGTTTCTTAGTTAAAATTTCAAGGCTATGAAAAAAAGGTGAATTTCACTGTGATTTGGGATCAAAATAATTAATGTGTCAGAATTTTCTGCAAGAAATCCAGAGTTCTGTTCTAACTCCTAGATGTGAAATTTGTAGAGGTAATAGGCTTGGAGGGTGATCCATGGTAATCCTGTTCTTTCGGAGGTGGGTGTGCTGTGTAGGTTATGATACAGCCAAATTGTCAAAGGCAGTAGCAAGGGCTGCTTCCAAGAGAAAAGATCACAAACTTCTGGACAAATATAGTTTCTTAAGGACAATCTTTTACTACATTTATATGGTCATATAATAGTCACAGGTCAGAAGGTTCAAACTTTAATGTTGAAAGATGGATTTACTCCTACAATCAAATGGAAAATATTTTCTCTTCTGGCTTTGAGCCGTCAGCCTTCAGAGAGCTCTTTTTCATTCATGCCCCATTGATCTCTCTCTAACCAATGAGCCACATCACAGCCAAGTCAGGTCTGAAGGGTAGCGTACTGACTTATATTTTCTTCTTTCTCCTATTAAAGATTAAGAGTGCAAAACAAAACTTAAGAGTTGCTGGGAGATGTCGCCTCCCAGAGAGGAGAGAAGTTCACGTTAATCAATTGCTGTCATTAATAGGACTGTTGCCTGTCACAGATGTGCTTTTCAAGATACTGAGGCTCTTGGGTTTTGGCTTTGCACAAGTCCTAATGCATGCCATTAGTTAAAATCTGCTCATGGTCTATGGTTGGCAGTACTGTAGCAGTTGCTGATTCCTCTTCTGGACTTTGTTTACTCTGAGTAAAGAAGATAAAACTACCTAACTACCTGTCAGCCATCCAAGCTTACCAGTGAAGAAGTGGACTACTATATTCCTCCTTTTTTGTTTGGTTGGTTNTTTGGGTTTTTTTTTCCCTAAAAAAAAAAGAAAGGCAACAGTGTACCAGGCTGGTAATACTGAAAATACCTTCTTAAATTGAAACCACGCCACTAATTTTTTTCATCCTGAACAGGGCACTGATCCTTTCCTCATGAATACAGCTATAGCAAGCACTTGCAAAGAAGCATGCTGTGTTTGCTGTTGCACATAAATTCTATTAGCATGCTTTATATATATATATTTGTATATATCTTTTATAAAAGATAAGTGATAAGAAACCAGATTAACTACAAAACCTCATACTGTCTTCACTTTGGTATTTTTCATTACATTTAATTTTAATAAAGCTCTTATTTATGTGTACAATTCGAGTGATGTAAATTTTTCTATCATTGTCCTATTTCACTGAATTCAACTAAGATTCCAAGAAATATTATACAAAAAATTACTAGATGGAATTGAACAACAAAATAATTTACATCAACACCAACACACCATACATTTAAATTTCATTTGGTTTGCAAACTTTCCTTTTGCTTCGCTCATAAATTAATTTCATATTATTATGATGAATGCATTGCATGTTATCTTGGATAAACAGACTTACATACAGAATAGAATAATCCATATATTCAGGAAAACTAAAACAGCATAACCAAGAATTTTCTTAGTACATATTCTATTTAAAGATAAAAATATATATGTAGATGCATAGAAGTCTATATCAGCAATGCGGGTTCTTATATTTGAGAGGAAGACCAAAGCTCAGATTGCTGATTTGTCTAATTTTTGCACCCATATTGATAAAACACAAGTAATTATGGTTAGGGATCCTGACCCTTGTTAACTCTCAGGCTGTTAACAGTACAGCGGTGGGGTAGGGAGATGAGGGTATAAGCAACAGGGATGATATTTAGTCTTCCTGGGGTTGTTCAAACTGTCAGGCACTAAGAAACGTTGTGCAAGTATCTCTTGGGACTCCAAAAGAAACATTTTATAAAGAAATGGAAGGGGCTGAAAAAAAATGTGACAGGCAGGTAAATAGCACATAGTGCTGGTAAGCTAGTATATGCAAGAAAACCTTTAAGCAGACAGAGCTTTTATCTATCGAGAAAGTATCGATGTAGTGTCCATCTCTTTTTATGTGCATATGTGTGCTTAAATAGTAAATCAGGAGAAGAATTCATTATTATGTATATCACACTTTTGTCTTCATAGTTGTATTTTGAGTGGATTTGGATTTAGATTGGTGTCTCAGCCTTGTCACAAACCTGCTTTTGGTTTGGTTCTTTAATGGGGTTTTGGCTATCTTATTCTAAATGTTACTTTATCTGTAAGCAGTGGTGTATAATCTATAATATCATAGAAATATTTTTAACTTTCAAGAAAAGTTACAGATGAACAATATTGGATTGTGAAAGACTTGAGTTATGAAAGTGAAAACCAAAATTTTTAGAAAAGATGTTTCTATTCCCCAATAAACAGCAAAATCATTTGAAAATAATTAATATGGTTTTTAACTACTCTGTAATAACGGCAAATTCATACAATTTTTCAATTGACATTAAATGTACATAAAATTCTTTTGTCTTTAAGAAGTTTGCATATTCAATAGCTTAAATAGGTTAGAAGGATATATATAGAAGCTATATACCTGATCTGTGGATTAGCTGTCCAGTTCTTGCTCGTGAACATCTGAGCTGAAAAGCTTTTTGAAATTTTCCATTGTTGGCAAATAATAGCAAAATGAAACTTAAAAACTATGCCAGTGGTCACCTGTAATTCTTAAAAGAGTCACCATAACCCATTCCCCTCTCAACAGCTATGCTATTTTGTATGAAAACTCAAAGTTTGTCATTTCGTTATAAAAAAGGATGTGAAATTCAATAGAATATTGTGAGTCGGAAGAGACCCGTGAGGATCATCGATTCCAACTCCTGACTCCACACAGGGCAGCCTAAAAGTGAAACCACATATCTAAGGGCATTGTTCAAATTCTTCTTGAACACTAACAGGCATGACATGAATTTCAAAGTGATCCCTGCCAGAGATATAGAATGGATTCATGTCACTCTGTTTGAGTTAAATTTTTCTAAACTGATCAAAGGTACCAGTTATTTTAGGTAACTTTTTTGAGGGATCATATGAATCGCTCTTTGAGAGCACTTATTTTCATTGACAGTATAGGCAGCTTATCTCAGAGTAAACAGTAAACTATTGGTTTGTAGAACTTGGGACAAATGAGCACCATTCATGGAAATATAATTGATAAATTTAATATTTTGTGTGAATGAATGGAAAGTGATCTGCATTTTGAAGTACAGTGACTAGTTACTTCCCTGAGAACCCTGCACCTTGCGTTTCCTGATGGTTGCCTTGAATAGGAACTTTCTCTTGCCACACAAAGCCTGGCTTTTGATTTCTGGAGATATAGATGGTAAATATATAGTTGGTATAGGACCTATGAGGAAGACAGGAATATTTGTAGGGACAAAGTACACAAAACCTCTAAAAATTCGTAGTATTGAAAAATTATAGTCCCAGTTTCAATTGTTGTCTTGATAACTGTCATGGTGGGTGCTAATTTAGGGGTGTGGTACAGCATACCAAGCTCACAGGTCATTTTTCACTTTTTCTTGAAGATCATAAAAATTAAGGACTTGTACAATACTTATTAGTCTTAGGTATGACTATTTCATTAGCAAATTAAAAGAAACAAGTATGAAAAAATCCCAAGTCAAGCAGCACAGGTGGTTATTTCAGTAACAATCTCTTTTACGTGCCTCCCTGTGGAAAGTTTTAAATAAAAATGACACCTTTGAGAATGCTAGTTATTTCTTCTCTAGGAAGGTTAAGACAAACGTACATCATTTCCTCATCAGTAATGAGTCTTCTTATTGCACAGTATAAGGTTTAAAATAGAGTATTAAAATGCTGTTTTACTTGAAGAGACTAAATATTTGCTAAACATCAGTTCAGATTGTGTATTTTTCATGTAAGAACAGATTAATGTTTAATCGGTCAAAAGAATATAATTTAAGGACCACTGAATATTGTTTACATTATTGTGGCTAGTCAAAACAATTTTTAATTGCTAAAGGTGAAAAGAATATCAGATGGAAGTGAAAAATAAGTGTTTAGTCTCTTTAAATAAGCCATTACAGCATTAGTAAGCTGCAACAGCAACATTTCAGTTATAAATGATCTTGTAAGGAATGATGTTAAGATAGAATTAACATACATTCACCTAAGCGTACTCATAGGTGAACGCTGATAGCACACAAAATTTTAGTTGCCCCTTTTTAGTACTCATCACTTTCAGACTTTTTTGTGTGAGTATAAAAAGTCAAATTTTCTCTAGAGAGTATGCAATGAATGAAAATACAATAAAGGGCCCTAGACCATGGGTGGATAGGCAACATATAATCCTCTTTAAGATCCTAGGAAAAAAAAATATTCAAAGAGGGAGCAGGATTCCGCTCTGTAAGTAGAGTTTCTGTGATGTTTATTGTTTTAACCAAAACAATTTTAGTTAAAACAATAAGAACCAGGTTTCAATAGCTCTCCCTATGATCTAGCAAAATCAAATTATTCTAACAAGACAAAAAGAAAACATGGTAACTTACAGTAAGGTGCATCCCTCCAGCATAACAAAAATAGACGTGGATTGAAGCTTTTTGTATCTGACATTTTCAGAGGAAAAGGATTTTGTAAGTTTAACTATCTTAAATATTTTACTTAATAAAGTAAGCAACAACATAAATATGTAAATTATGATATTCATCAAGCATATGAGGATAATTTTAAACATCTGATATTAAGCGAAGGTAGTGGAAACATTTTAACGACCTATAATAATCGGCGTAAAATATTATAATTTTCTTAATGACTTCATTTGCATCCCTATGGATATTTATTCCTCACAGAAAGCAATTCTAACTTACTGTGGATAGCAAATGACACTGAATTTCCTAGGCTTCCAGCTATTCTTACTTTTAATGCTAATGTTCCTGAAAGGTCACATATTTCAAACTACTGATATGTCTCCTACTTTGTATTTAATATGGGAGAGATTTTTGCTGATACCTATTTATCTCCTAAAAAAACATATCAGTTCCACTGGGGACAGGCCTTAGTCACCCTCTTGAAAGTCTTTAGGAGAGATTCTCCAAGTGGGAAGGCTAGTAGATGATGCTGCTGGGAAGGCAGCTCGGTTTACAGGCTGTGAATGCCTCCCAGTAGCGCTCCATTTTCATCATTCTGAAATCATTTCAGCATTCTTTGAATGCTGCAAGCTGTTTCATACTCATACTAAGAAAAAGAATTTTTCTCCACTGAACAAGTCTTCCAAGCTATCACAAGGCAGTCTTCTCCCCTACGTATAGATGAATTTTTAACATTTCATTTACATATATTTTAAAGCTTACCTGTATTAGAGGGAAGGGAGGGAATATAGTATGAGAAGCCCTGTGGGCAGTGAGGAGCATCTCCCTCCACTCTGCTTCCCCAGGTAGCCTTTGAAGACATGGCACTGATGGACAACTTGTTCACTACATCCTTCTGTTTCTGTAATTTGAGTTGGGACGATATCTTACAGAATAAAAATGGTAGTACCCATAAGAACTTCCAACTTGTATCTTGTAAACTTCGTAAGATTAATTAGTACTGCCCTCCCTAACTTGAGGATTAACATACATCCATAAACTGCATTTATTGAGAGCTTCAGGAACCACTATTGTCAGTCATACATCATCTCTCTCGCAGTTAGCTGGTAAAACAATCTTGCGCCTCACCCTTTCTCTATCCAGCTTTAATATACTCTCTGACCTCTTACAGAAAATTGTAAGCCATCCATCTTGAACAGATTATAAACATCACATGCATGTCCTACATAATGATTCAGCTGTTATCTGTGGTGCAGTGACCCAGTACCTGGTTCTGTTATGGTAAGACCATTGCCCAAGCAGAGTTCAGATGCTTACATGATGAAGCAAAGTCTGCCAGATGTGGTATTTAATAGGCTCTTAGTTTTGTGAGCTTTGTTCCAGCTGCTGCTGCTAATAGAATTGCCTTCACAACTTGGGAGGAAGGCCTTCTCCTTTTGAAGCTTCATTCTGCATTCTCTTGCATTTTTAAAAAAATTCCAGTTACATAAATTTATTAGACTTGGGTAACATATTCCAATAACAGTAAATTAAAGCCAAAATGTGAGAACAAACTTAGAGAACAGTTACAAGATAAAAAGACAGCAATTACATGTGACCTGGGCATTATGTTAGTACTTTATATAATATGACCTCTCATTGCCATGCAGTAGCCATGTGGTGCTTCTCTAGCACAATTCTTCCATACATAAGGAAAGAGAGAAAACTGAATGAAGAGAGCATTACTGCTTTTCTATAGCAACTAGTGAGACCAAAATTGGAAATTTATATCTACATATAGTACCTACACTTCATGAAATGCAGTTAAAAACTAGGCTAATTATTCATGAGATTAATGTGAGCTCTTACTTATCTTACAGTAAAGACAGAGGAAGTTCAAACTATTTAATTCCAAAGAATTGTACAGCGTAACATGATTACAGTCCACAGTTATACGTGTAGAGAAAAGACATCTAACAACAGGTCTTCAACATACATGAAAATTACATTAATAAGAATCACTGATTAGAAACGGAAGTTAGATTCGTTCAAACAAAGTAAGCTGCAAAATGTCAACAGTATTAGCAGTGCGCTCTTTGAAAGGCTTCTCTGGAAATTCTCTATCACTTGAAATCAAGATTGAATGCCATTCTCCCAGATACATTGTAATCCAAAGTTACGGATTGTTTCATGAGTGACTAAATGAAATTCAGTAGCCTCTTTCATATAATTGAAAGCATATTTATGAGTATTTTTTTCATTTCTAATCTGTGTGATATTTTAATACAACAAAGTTTTGGTTTGTTTCATAAATGGATATTTTAAGTTTTATTTTCAAAACTCTTAACCTTCAAACACTGAAAAAATCTACAGCTTTTTAAGAAAAAGCCAACAGTAAAGAAATTAAGAGGATGTTTTACAGCTCAATGACATTTATAGACAGTAAAATTACATTACATGCTTTAGTTTATTTGTAAAAAATGAAACATTATCTCAAACCAAATTATTCTTCTTACAAATGTAGTGCTTAGAGATATGGTTTAGAGTTGGCTTTTGTCAGAGTTAGGTTGATGGTTGGACTAGATGATCTGAAAGGTCCCGTCCAACCTAGGTCATGCTATGATTCTATTCTATGATTAAGCAAGAGATGTTTTGGGGGTTTTTTTGTTTTTTTTTTTTCATTCAGACTGTAGTCATAAAAATTTGCCTAAATTTTCCTAAAAATTTGCCTCTACAGAACTTCTTGGATTTGTTTGTTCAGTAATAAAGTTTCTTGCCAAGCAATTGAAGTTTATTTGCTATAGGTAGAATCCAGAGGACAGAATCTGTGATGAAACAAATTTTATTCAGATAATCTACCACAAAGAGAACTGCAGGAAGGAACAACTTCTGATCCTTCATTTTCCAAAACTCGGTCAATAGAAAGGCTTGCCAGGATTTGAGTGGGTTCACCAGTCCTGCAGAATTAATATGCTTAAGTTCTTGATATCTCTGTTCATGATAAAAATTAGCACAGAGAAAAGTAATGTGTTCTAGACTTACCATTTACACTATGATGATTGTTTAATTGATATCAATAGATAAAACTACTTGAATGAAACAATTATGCCTGGGAACTTATGCCTGGTACCAAAGTAAGTATAGTCCTTATTTCTGTCTATATATAAATTACTATATTATTTGCATATTTAACATCTAAATAGAATATAAAAAGAAAATGCTAACTATGCAGAAAAGCTGTGCTGGCATTAAAACACAAAAAAAGACATTATACTTTAAACATTTGTAGGTTTCAAAACAGCTTTTACATCTAAAGTTTTAGAAGTGGATTGAAATTAGTAAAATATAATCAGTATTCTCACAATCTAGTGTCCTCCATTATTCTTTAAAAATTTAATTAAAAAATGGGCAATGAATCTTATGTCAGCAGATGAGTGTAGCACCATACACTGTGAACCAAATTAATCAGCGAAAATCCAGCACTGCAGAATAGTGTTGCAATAACCTTTTGCTGTATAAGCAAGGACTTAGACTCAATTTTTAAACAAACAACTAACTGTTCATTTCTTGACTGAACCTAAGGTAGCCGTCATGTCATGTCTGTGTTATCATTATCATGGCAAATTAAAAAAAAAATTACACTCTTTACTAAGTGCTTTAATGGGAATCTCGCGTTGAATCATCTCTCCCAATTAGGGGGTATTCAAAAAATCTGAAAAGCGAGTGCTCTTCAGCTCTGTATTAATATGATGGCTTAGTCACAATGTAGGGTTATATAAGCGTGAAGAGGATAGAACCTCTTGAAAAATGAATCCCAGCAGTCTAATTAATCTAATCACCACAAATTATATTCTCCCTCAGTTATATATTTTCTATTACACATGGAAGTATAAAAAGCATAATCTATAGATAATCCAATAAAATAATCTGCTCTTTGTGTTACTGTACAGTTACTACCTCCAGTATCATGAGGTGTGTTAATATTTATGGCTCTTTTTGGTCATTTTTCTTTGAAAAAAACATGTATCAGAGCCAAGTCAGCATTGTATGGAAAGAACATATCCACACTGCGAGTGTAAAACATCTGAATACCACATCTGGGCATATGTCCTCTCTGCAGTCAATACAACAAAGTTTTTTAAAAAAACCCCAAAGCCGTAACAGGAACATACTAAATTGATGAATTTCATTCAGGGCTTGTGACAGTGAGGGCAAAAGTGAATGTTTGTATGAATGTCTTTGTTGTAGTTGTATGGAAGGAGGCATTTCTTCCCGCTAGGTAAGTGTAATAGAAGAAAGGCTTGTTCAGACTGTTATGTTCCTTAGAGAACACCAGTGTTTCTGCTAGTACCACTTACAGTTTAATTTATGAAGAGTCACAATTTGGGAGCGCTACAAGGCACGACCTCTGCCTTCACCACTCCGTTACTGCCCTGGCCTAACTAATTGAAGCTGCCACTTCATATTTGACAGGCCAGCCCATATGGCTGTGAATGCAACCCCAGCTAAAAATGAACATTCAGGAATGATGATTTGCCGTAAAAATATATCTATAAATGAGATAAATATCCAGGCAAACTGAAACATCCTGGGGGAAACAAGAGAGGGAAACATAATACAAAAACCTCATGGCAGTCTGACAACACTACCCATTCTGTTATCATTTCATTAAGTAATGGGCATCAAAGGGAAAGCTGTCCAGCTTTTCTGCGTATAGTCCACCTAGCACTTGAACATAATAAACTTCATGTTAGGTCATGACCTAAGTTGTTATTTTCTTCAAACAGCCTGACAAATATTCCACCAACAGCCTCACTGTCCTGCTGCAGCATAAGGAGACTTGAGCTAATAGTTTCTTGAGAGGTACTTCTCCCTAAATAGTTCTCGGTGATACCAGCTTCCAGTTGGCCTTTGGAGCCTTGAGAAGCTGTTATGGAATATCTGACCTAGTGCTGGATACATGAGGACAGACAGGTCTCACCGTTTAGACCTGCCACTTCCTAGGCAATGAAATTCCTGTGACTTGGCAGCTCCCCTGAAATCACTGACAATATCTGGAATGATCTGATGTAAAAGCCAAGTAAGTTTATTGTAGTAAAAAGCCAAGCTCATGAAATCAAATACAATATTTAGAAAGAGATACAGGAAAATAAACCAGAACGTACAGGATTGGTGTGAATTCTGGTTTCCTCTCTTCAGTTAGCAGACTCTGATGCCAGGCTAACTCACAAGAAAATTTCTCCAGCTCATCAGAGCTGAGTTACAATCCCATAGACAGGGTATCCACCCAAGTTTGCCTTTAGAAAGAATCATAGAATCATCTAGGTTGCAAGGGACCCTTAAGATCATCGAGTCCAACCATTAACTGACAGAACACCACTAAACCATGTCCCTCAGCACCACGTCTACCCATCTTTTAAATACCTCCAGGGATGGTGATTCCAGCACTTCCCTGGGCAGCCTGTTCCAATGCTTGTTAACCCTTATTGATAACTGGGCCATTACTGTACTCAGAAAGGTTTCTATTGCACAAAAAGTCATTTAAAGGCTTATGGTAACTTCTAGTCCTGGTGACCAACCCATCCTCTTCAACCGTATGTCCTGTGCCACAGCGTTCTGCCTGACATGGCCTCATACTTATCCCATGAAGATACCTTTGAGTGTGTCAGCTAAGTGGCGTTCACTTAATCTTAATACATTTGTTTACAGTCAAATGTGTCAAACAAATATAAATACGCCTTTTTTTTTGGCAGCCAGATGGGGAAAGTAATATCTCCTCTGACTGCATTTATTTAAATTTATGTTTTTATAATATGTAGCTTAGAATCATTCATTACATAAATTTACTAATGAGAATAATGACTGTTTAATAGCTCTTTTCAGAAATGAAATGTGACTAAGAAACAATACTATGTTCAAAATTGGTAAATCTGAGAACTATGGAGCTAGAGACATTTCTTATATTTGGTTACAGCAGTTTGGTTCTCTGACCATTTTGGAATCTGTGCTAAACTAGAAATGAAAACTAAAGTACTGAAGGGGTGCTCTAAAAGGACAGAGTGATACTCACCTTGATATGGTGATATCAAGGAAACCAGAAATACCATTTACAGTTCACTTTTATACTCTTTCCTGGTCATCTAGTACTGCTCACTGTTCAAGATCAGATATCAAGCCACATGCTCTGAGTACGGCCATTCTTACGTTCTGTGGACCCGTGCTAAATATATCATGATAAAAATGTGTGTCATTTATGTTGTGAAGTAGATGTCTGAGAGTTATGCTGTCAGAATTCTCAGAAAGAAAATAGACATTTGGAAAAATGGATTTTATCTGGCTTTTAAGATTGATACAGTCTTTATCACAGTCACTGGGGAGAGAAGGTTAGGACATGGGAATCCTGGGCATCTTTGGGCACTCCTGGTTCAGCCACACAGGGTAGAGCTGCTTTAGTTTGTAAGTGTCTGTTTGCAAAACAAATACCGCGAGTGGGCTCTCGCGGTGGTCACATCCCTTTTTCTGGGTGCATGAATGGCTACAGTACAATGGAGGAAGCAGATCTGTGCCTCCCGAGGATCCCAGGGAAAGGAAGATTGTCACAAGTCCGGCCCCACCTACCTTACGGTTTTGTGTCAAGAATTGCAAAAGTCAGATGGAGGATGGCCCATAATTTTGCTGCAATCCTTTCACAAGCACTAAAGCAAGCTTCTCAAAAATATTATACTAAAATTAGAGCTGAGCACTAATTTTAAAAATCATAAACATATGGTTTGCCAATTCCCAGATGAAAAGATAAATCAGGAAAAAAATCATATTTTGCTTGAAAGACATTTAAACATTAGTTTATATAAAATGTCTTCAACCTGTGTTAAGTTCTATGGGGAGGATCCTTCAGCTAATTATTTAAAAAATACCTATCCATACGAAAGTAAGTACTCAGAGCAAAGAGATTCAGCTCTGGATTAGGGAATGCAAATCAGCTCCAGGAGTACAAGCAGCAAAGCTAACAAGAGATTAGCATAGAAGCTACAAAGCTAACAGGGGATTAACTTTCAGAAGAGCTTACCAGTTTATCGTTATGAACAAAAAATGTAACATAAAAATGGAGATGAGAACAAAAATAACCATGAAGGAAAATATACAGGGTAAAACTACCAAACTATAGCTGCCGTGAATACATTGCACTGTATTTCTAAGCACAGGCCTGAACATACACTTCACTCCAAACCAGCCGTACATCCAAACTGAATGCAAGCCCAAGGTAAAGCAAGGGGCTTTAAATTAATTTCAGAGCCTCACCCACCTAATTCAGCAGTTGAGCTTCAAGCGTGCCCCCGTTAGATGGAGTCCCACCATAACCAGGTAAAATGGGTCTGCCTTAGAATTCGTGCGACAGTGAGGTACACGTGTTGGCTACTTGACTGACATTGCTGATAGTCACAACACACACACACACACAAACGTACAAACCTGCGTAACCTATCACTCAAAAGAAGGGTGCCATCTTTTTACCGTATAGTTAGGAGGCACTAAGGACAAGATGTTAGAAGCCTTGTACAAATAACAGATCATATAAATGAAATGTTAAAAGAGTGATGTCCTAGGGAACACTGGAAATGATACCAGGGCAATTAAAATCCATCCTTAAATTTGCTAAACTGCCGTCCCAAGATTATTGTGTCTGTAGAGCCATAGAACTACATTGATTCCTATTTCACGTACACGTTTTAAGTTTTATTTTTATGGTGTAATTATATCTTACTTAAAAAAACCCAAGCTCATTATGCTGTACTGTACCGTATACCTACAGGGGAAGTTTGAAACGACTGAGAAAGCTGAATTAAATTCAGAGAGGGCCTCACCCTAACTAATCATTAACGATGGGGTTTTTTGTGAGCTGAATGTTTCAGCTTCAACTTCTGCTTGAATGGGAAGGAGCATTTGCTTTTCTTTACCTCTGCTCTGTAGAGTAGGTAGCAGATACCTTCTTGATAAGAAGCTTGGAACAGATTGGTCTAGTGATTATCAGACATACCCAAGCAAACTCATACTCTTAGCTGCACTGGTTTTCTTTCAAAATACTTGTTTGACCTGCCGTTTCAAAGTTTAGTTGTCAATAATTACATACTGATTTCCATTCCAGATGAAACAGGAAATTTACAACACTTAAGCAACCTGAAAGTTAATAGCAGTGAACTTCATTTTTTTTCCCAACAGCAACAAAACTGCAGTCTCTTAGAAAGTTAAACATTGGAAGAAATAACCTCCATACACTGGCAGATGAATTAGGAAACCTTCCCTTGGTAGAACTGGGAGTATAGGTAAAATATAATAAAAAAATTATGGAAGTCTCTATTTGTTACAGCTTACCACTACCACAGTACATACATGTGAAACATTATATGTATTAATTTCTGTCCATCTAAAACAACTATTTTGTCCTTGACTGTGCAAGGAGTTAACATACTTACTTGGTGCTCATTTTAGTCCTAATGAAAGGCACTTAAATTTTTAAACATTTTAAATTTTTAAATATTGAAGTCTTATCCCATTCTTGTCTTTAGATTGCAGACAATGCAAGTTGATTACCATCCTGTATTGTGTTCACTAAACTTCAGGTACACATTTCTGTTGATCTGGACTATGCTCACTCAGAAACATTTGCTCTTCACAAATATTTCGATGAATCAGACCTTTCACAGATGAATAACCAGCGTCCCAAAAGGATACTTAAGCAAATCTGTGTACCTAATTCTCCACTGACACCACCTTGCAAAGACCTTTAAAGCAATGCAAAGGGCAAATCCTTTACCATCCCTATATAGTAGGCTGTTACCTTGCCTTTGAACGGGTGTAAATTCAAATTATCCACACAAATCTACTTGGGATGCTAGATTAATTAAATTTTCCAATTTAATTTCGCTGACATAATATCTGTGACAGACATATTGCACATTATTCTGCTTTTGGGTCAGTCAGTCTCAAGCCATTCATTCTTGAAGCCCCATCATTATTACGCTGGCATTAAACTGAAGAGTGTGTTTGTGATGGTGTCACACCAGAATGGGGCAGGTTAAGGAGGACATGGTACTGTTAGCCAGTTTCTCTTCCCTCCATTGCTATAGATAGCTAACCTTCAAGACAAGTGTGCCTGCATATTTTACTCATATTTCTGTGCTTGTTATTACCGAAACACAGAAAAATATACGGAACTTTTGAACTGCAGCACTACCTTTAAAATTTAAAAATCTAATCTTGAAATTGAAAGAAATGATGTGGAGTTTCCTGTGGAACCCATAGAAGTAGATGTCATGTCCTTATGGCAGTTCTGTGGGATGTAAGCATCTGAATCTTGTAGGCTTTACTGGCAGTCTCCTAAGAGTCTGGGAAAACAATTTCAGGCTGAGGGCAGTTAAGGCTCCAGTACTGAGATCACCTGTTTCTGTTTGACTGCGATGTAACTGCTGCAGTTACAGCCTTCTAACACAACAGTCATAGAATATGCTATCAGGCAGTAAAAGACAACAGCAAGCATTACTTCAGAGAAATATGAAGATTTGGCTTTTTAATTCCCTTAACATACGGTAAGTGAAGAATTCAGGGTCTATTTTCAGAACTTGAAGTTTCTTATGTGCTGCTGGATAGTCTTAGCTTCAATAAAGCTGTGGGTACTTCGCACGCTATGCTCTGTGAAGTGTTCAAATTCATCTTCCTCCCACCTCTTCTCTTCCCACTGTGCCCCTCCTGAGAGGCAGAGTCAATAATGCCACCCGTTGTATATTCTGGAAAATCCTTCCACCTACCTAATATTTGTACTGTACTCACATTTTTTTGTTGTTGTTTTTTTCATTGTTATAAAGACAAAAAGGCTTTTCGTGTGGTGGGTTGCCTTAGGAAGACTTTGTCTAGTTTCTGCTTGAACCTTGAGGTTCAGCTGGGTACTTCGGGCCGATTTTCAGAGAAGAAGGATGGCATCTAAGGTTTTACTGCTTTTGACAATTTGCTTTGATGTGTTCCTTACTAAGTCTCAGTGACTTACTGCAATACACAAAGTTGGATGGCCAGATTTGGAAACAGCCTTTAAGAGTGTTGATCTCATGCCTCCTGGATTGTGGAACAAGGCAAAATACTGACCTTAAGGTCTTTACCAGATTTGAATGGTGTAATTTTTTTTCTTTACACAGACAGTATTCATAGAATCATAGTAATAGAGTAATCTTCTTTTAGTCTTAAAGTCCTTTCAAGCTAGTTTAAAGTTAAAATTCTGACCGTTAACAAGTCAAACTTGTATAAAAGAACAGAAGAATATATGTGTGTGTTTTTCTCTCTAGCGGAAACTCGGACAATACTTGTGTCTGCACAGAGTCTGCATTTTTAGATGTTAAAAATGCTGCATTAACAAAAAAACAACACATGATCTCAGCTGAATAGCTACACATAATGTACTTAGTAATTACTTTTACTATGCTTATTATTTTTCTTTCTTACAGGTGATTAAAGTTGAGCAATTATATGATGGTTTGGTTTGGACTTTGTTTGGTTTTGTTTTGTTGTAGTGTTTTTGGTGTTTTGTTTTTGTTTTTTGTTTTACCATAAACGACAATATATTTTAAGTCATTTGCATTAGATTGTAATCCGGACATGATACTAGCTGAATTACTTGTGACAAATGTAGCACAATTTCCTAATCCATAGACCTCTGAGATCAGGCCTGAGTTACTGTAAAACTGCTCTGGAAGATTTTTTTTCTCACTTACTTTCGTTTAGTTTTCAACTCCTGCTTGGTATGTTTAGATTCGCTCTCTGGTTGTTGATTACTTCTTTTCAGAAAGCAAAGTCTGCATGGCTGGCTAAGGAAATTATAAGGATCAGAAAAATGGCAAACTTTTATGGTCTCTGCAAATGTGCTCCTGACCTTTTAGTTGGGTTGATAATAATGCGTAATGTGGTGGCCACAACTGCTTGAACAGACTTTTTCATTCCAGTGGAACAGTGATCATCTATTTTCGTTTTTCCAAGTTACTTTTTCTTTTTTTCTGCGATAGGTGTTGTATATTGCCTGTTGACTATCATCAGTGCCCAGTAAGGTCAGCCAACCACAGGGACACTTTACCCATTCCTTTCTTAAAGGAGGTTGGTTATTGAAACTTACAGTGAGGATGAATTGCTGTTGTGGCTCTCTGTGACACTTCAAAGTGCAAATAAAGTGACACACTGTGCCACCTAGTATAACTTTACTATCAACTACACAACACTCAGATTAACTCTCTGTCCATTACCAACGTGCAAAGCTGTAGAGGACACAGTTTGATCTAATGTGTAGGGGAGTCCGCATTCTGGTGGTGGTGTACCTTGGGTCCTGGTGTTGCTCCTTGGTAAGGTTAGGTCAGGACCATTTCCACTGCTTTATCTCCACCGACCTACCATGTCACTCTTATGTGCTACGCAGAACTCCTTTCTTCTGCCAAATCAAGGTCTTTGGCACATCTGCTATCAATGGTTCATCCACTCCTACTTGCTATAGGACCCATGGTGGAAGTATCTCAATCTATGTCATATTAGCACTACTTTCAGGAGAAGTAATACATTGCTGCAAGATCAGCTATTTATCGGTTCCTCCCTGGCCACCTTATTTGGCCAGATGATTCTGTTTGTTTGTGGGTTTTTTCACCAATACTGTGGGAGTAACAGTGCCTCCCGCTCCTTCTTCATGTGGAGTAAATACTTCTAGGATTGTCCACCGGCAGTGGTACAGCCTGAGCTCACCAGAGTGGGTACACAGTACCGGTGCAGGTACGCGGGGCAGTGCAGGCACTTTAGCTCACTGGTGACACAGACGGGTTTTCCTGAGACCGCTGTCACCTCTTTGGAGGCATTATGAGGTACCTCAGTAGTCAAAACCAACACAATGGCAAGGCACCGCATTTGAGCTGTGGACCTATTACCATCCACGTGAGCACATCTCTTAATTTACCCTTGCATCATACAGTGTAGTTTTGCCGCTTCATACTTTACTTTATGTAATACTTGAGCAGAATTTGGGCCAAACTGAGATGGTGATGGTGCAAGATGGCTATACTACAGACTTCCTATACAATTTCTTGCTACACACTCTAAACCTAAGTATAGCAGGCTTCTGGAAACAATTATATGCGTGAGGGTTGGTTTTTTTTTTTGTATTTCCCTACTTGTATGCTTGTTTCAATTTGCAAACCCAGTATTCTCTTGGTATAGTTTTATTTGAATAGCTAACATTAAAAATGCAACAAATATGGAAGTACAGCCAGCTACTTTCTAAATCTGTCTAGCTACTTCTTAAACAGATGCTTGACTAAAAAGTGTGGTAGTACAGGAACACACGTGTTCCACTTGCACATTGCTTTTTCCCTTTTTATTTTCTTCTGACTCCATTGGAATTCTCTATGTTAAATATTGCAATACATAGCATAATGCAAGAGAAACAAAGCAGCATTGTATTTTTTTACTATACTCAGAAAATGTAGGTGAGAGAGTATAAAGAAAGAAAAAATAGGCAATTTTCATCCCAAACTCCCCATTAAAAAAATTTGGGGTGACAACCATAAAATCGTAAATGTTCTAGTGAAATTGAGGCAGGTGGCAACGACAGCTGTTTGAAAATTCATCACAAGCTTTGGAGTTTTTGAATTATTTGAGATATAATATATCCACATAGACTATATTCAGGTTTTGATGAGATTACAGTTTTGGTGAATAAAGGTAACTGTAAATCTAATAAATTTGGTCTTTTGACAGTTTTTTTTACATACAACAACATGGTTTTTTAACAAACTAACATTAAGTAGCTTCAATAAAGTAGATCTAGAACAGCTACATGTCATATCAGAATATCTGTTAATAAAGAATTTTCAAATCAGGTTGCTTCTAGCGGGGCTTTGCAGAGAGCAGCTGAATGATGCTATTAAACATTTTTATTACTAGAAATTTTTAAAAGATATTCAAGAAAATAATGTTTTACACATCTATGAAGAAGAATTGAGGTCCTTGATTACAGACAGGGGAATCCTGAAGAGCATTTACAATAAAAGCAGTTCACAGTAACCTCAATGTAATGTGATCCTTGGCTGTAAACAAAGAAATGGGGACTTAGTCTCTCAGGGTGTTGTTGCTGACTGAAGTGTTGGAATACTACATATTCTACTGCTGTTCACGTTTAACAAATTGGAAAAGGCAGAGAAAAGAACCAAAACTCACCAAGTGATGAGAAAATGCCTTAGAGGAAGAGACTTAAAAACTTAATCTGTTTAGCATGTCAAAAAGAAGATTGAAAGGTGACTTGACACAATGCATAAGTATTTCCTTGAGGAGCAAATACCTGGCATTAAACATGATTCTACCTCAGCAAAGAAAGGCTTTAATAAACCATAATAACTAGAAGCTAGACACGGTCAAAGCAGAAAGAGGACATGCGTTTTTAAAAAGAAGGCTGTTTGTGCACTGATTCAAACTGAGGGAAAGAGACAGAGTCTAACGGTTGATCTCTGGTACAAGACCAAATATAGTTTTATAAAATAAGCTGTTGGCGTCAACCGGCTAAAATTCAATGGCAGATATCATTGGCAGATATCATACATAAGGTCAGGGCAGACCCTTCTGGGCATAAGCACAAGTTAAAAATACCTTCCCCCAAACCCCTACAAATATTAAGTATCAGAACTACGAAGTTAAATGATATTTGCGTTCAGCAGTGTGTTTCAGGGTAGATGCTAATAATTAGTTTCATTAGTACATGCTAATAGATGCATCTACTTCTCTGAGCGTTGAACTCTACAATCAGAAGTCTGAGTAGAATATTATGGCAAACAAAGCTATTTAATTTGTGTAATATAATCAACTCAAATGATGGTATATAAATTGAGTTAGAGTCTTGATATGGTGAAGACAGAATTCTGAGTGGCAATAGCCCAGTG
Organism: Rhinoptilus africanus; assembly: GCA_013400135.1. NCBI lineage: Eukaryota > Metazoa > Chordata > Aves > Charadriiformes > Glareolidae > Rhinoptilus > Rhinoptilus africanus. Next base: position 112,400 of record VXBO01007124.1, read on the forward strand.
CCATAAAATATAATTCTGCTTCTGTATCAATAACAGCAAATCACTTTTATCCTTCATCAAGTTAGCAAGCAGATAATCAGTAGATTCACCACACGTATTATGTTGTCTAGCAATATGCTTGCTCCTGCATTTTATGTAGATGAATGTAGATCAGGAAACACTTTTTTCAGCAGAAGAATCTAATGCTTGTAAAGGGCCAAGTCCTTTCAAGAGGAACTTCATGCAGCTATTTGAGAATACTCAGATCATGAGTGACTACACTGCAACGCACACGTCTTCTGCATCAGGAGGTTGGCATCGGCCATGCCTGGCTCCCACCTAACCCACCATGTTAGGTACTCTCCAGACACATAACAGCATGCTAAACTAATCAATGGCAATCAGGCAAAGCTATTCAAAATTTCATATCAAAAGCTATAAATTAATTTCAGTCATTCTTCTTCCTTAGATAAATTAACTCTGTGCTGCTCTTTTGTTGCTGGTTGTCATTTATGTATTAAAACGTAAGAATTGATCCAATTACTTGGGTGATTTAGCCATATAAAACAGAAGATCAACATTCTTAACCCTTTTTTTAGTAGAGAACAAAACCTTAACTGTGTATCTTGCCTTATACTATCCTATAATACTAGTACAGGTAGCACATGGAAGAAGTATCTGGTAGTGTTTGCCAACCAGAAGAAAACTGAGGAGGGTTTAATTTCAGTTGTGATTCATGAAAAATGATCTTCACCTCATTTACATATTTTCTTGAAGATTGAAAGTTAATTCTATGAATGGACAATTGCACTCCATTTTGCAGAGAAAAGAACGAATGCAACACATTAGGAAAAGTCAAAATTGATATGTTGATATTTGTCTCTGTGGCCAAATCTAAAAACATAGATAACAGTAAGTCCTAATACCTAGAAGAGGTTGTTTCATTTTTCTAATTTAAGCAAGAAGCTACCAGGCACATAATAATACCTTGCTAGTGGTTACAATATAGTTTAAACCCTGCGAAATCAACAGAATTTTTGGTTTTGGCAGCTATTTATTGCTACAACAGAGTAATCCTGAATGAAGTACAGAACTGGTAACATAATAGTTAAGAACAAGTCCAGTACAGAAAAAGAAAATTTTTTTAAAATTGCAGCATTAGTATCTCCAAAACACAACATGAATGCAAGACCTTAGTATTCCTCATTAGGATTGTATTTTACATAATGACTGGATAGGAATTAAGTTTCTTTTAATGACTTTTGAGACATTTCATTGAAATATTTGTTGTGTCTGAGTTTTAAGTAGAAGCAGACAGTTTTTAGAGAAATTAATTAAAAGTACAATAAAAGATTATTCCTGTGTCTGTACAGGGAGGTCCAGAACATCTCAATTTCAGAATCCAGTGCAGGATTTTGTTGGTAGCCTTTGATGAGCGGCTCTATGACCAGAATTAAAGGTTCATAATCAATATCTAAATTATGTGTTTAATGACTAAGCTTAAAGACTTCACAATTCAGAAACTGATGCAGGGAATTTGCCCTTGGGAATAAGTTGAGACATTGCTTAGTTTGTTTCTAGAGGTAATTACTATTAACTTCAGGTTTTTCTCAGTAGTGCCTCAAGGGCAAATGAGTAAATCAACAGTGTTTTGATAATTTGCATATAATGTACCTTCTTAATTGTATTTAGCCATAAAGCCAAGTCACTTGAATGCTGCTTGGGTAATTGATCTCCAAAGTGCATCACCTATGTTCTCTCCTCTACATATTTCAAGTTGACATAGATGGCTTAAAAGAAGCATTCTTCTTCTCCCACTTCCCTTTTGGGGTAGTCTCATGCTCCTAGAAATGCAGCGAAGGAGAAATCCCTGTGCTCCACCAAGTCCAAAGGCTACAATTCTGCAATGTCCTTATGTAAGCCTGGATGAAGAGAGACAGTTGATTCCCCCCTCTCTCTGCATACATCTGCATAATTTCTGGGCAGAGTATGGCCCCTTGTGAGGTAATATACACCTGTTTTGCAAGAAAACCATCCTTCCTGGCTTAGCAGTGTCTTTGAAAGTATTTGCCAGTGGCAAAAGGAGTTGTAGCTCTTAAAGAATGATCACAATGATCACTTCAATTACCAGTGAGCGTGCTGGGGCCCCAGAAAGATTGATCTGATCTTTTCTGAATTGTCAAGCCTTCACTGTATAACCCCTGTTTCTACATTAACACAGATACTGCTGACTCAGGACCGTACAACATCTTTGCCAGTGAAACAAAGCACACAGGCTGCCATGGTTCAATCATTGGCCTGTCATAAGAGCCAAAATGAGAATTGCTTGTGCCTTATTTCCTTCTCTAAAACCAATGGACTGACCTCTTTGAATGCACCTTCCAAAAAGCACATGTGAAATGCAGCTGAATCAAGAAAAAAAGACTCACTTCCATGAACTGTCTCCAAAGACATGTAAAAGGTGCAGCTTTTGCTTTAGAGCCATCTAATGCTGTCCTCTTCCCGCCCAACCTTTAGTACTATATTGAATTTTCCTTTTGTGGAGATGTAATAGAAATAGTAGTTTACATTTTGAGGTAGTTCTAGCCTAAAAAAATATAATTGTATGTAATTAAGTAAGTCTTTGTATAGCTCCTTTCTATTATGCTTACTATGGAAGATACTGTAATTGGGTCATGATAAAAAGAAAAATATCCATCTATCATGTAAATATCAGTGATAGAGAAAGTAGTGGTTTTAATGTCTTACTGTTCATACGATTACTTTACTAATTTTCTAAAACAACCCCTACTAAAGAGAAAAAAAAAAGGTTTGTTTAGTTTACATCTCCAAATACGACAATGACAACCTTTTCAAGGTTTATCTGAAGATCATTTTGACTAGTTTAGGTTGTGAGTTTATAGTTCCTGTAGCTAAACCGTTATTAGTGTGTAGCCTGAATGCTCTGAATGTATACCGAAGGCAGAGACATGTCATAACATGAATTAAAGAACTCATCTGAGCAATGGACACCTGGAGTACTAAGGCCACAGGATGTTAGTTCATGTCTAGATTAAGTGTAATTTACTGATCTGTAGCATTAAAAAAAAAAACCAAAACAACCCAACCATTGATCCAGAAGATGAACCTTTCAACTTGCGTGTCTCTATTGAATTGCATTTCTATTTTGGAGATGTTGTAGACAGAGGAGTCTGCCTTCACCCGCTGGCTCATACACCCAGGGCAGGGAAACTTTAAAATCTAAGTAAGCCTGTGAGCAACTAACACTCATTATGAGTGCCAGCATCTGGAAGAAGTAGCAAGTAGCAAGTGCTGTAAATCACAGCCTTGAATGCCATGTACTAATACCTGCTTGCAGACAGGCTCCCATAAATCTTTTAATAAAACTGCTAGGGTGAAAATGCATTGAACCTCCACGTTGTCTAACATGTCTTTCCACAAGACTTTGCACAGACTACAGTTGTTAATAGCAAGACACAAAAGAGCACAAATATCTCCACATTTGCCCATTGAGTAACGTGTTTGAGAACTCAAAGGAAGCCCTGAGTGTGTAAAGCTCTTTCTTTAGAAGTGTGCAGCATAGGTTACCCATCTGCTAAGCACTGTCTTCTGTTACACACCATTGCCCAATAAACCCTTTATATTCTTAAAACAACATAAAAGCTTCCCCACAGATGAGGAAGTTTCAGTCCCAAGTAGGTATTTATCTGTTTTGCCTATTTCTAGATAAGCATTAAGACAATCAGAGGTTTCTCTACACTCTAAGTTTTGATTGTCTAACTCAATAGAGAAGGACCAAGGTTTCTGTATATGAAATCATGCTTCTGTCATAAGCAGAAATATAAACTGTGACCGTTTCATATCAACAACCCTAGAAACACAATCCCCAAGGATATCTAATCATATCAATTATATAATTTTGAACTAGAAGTATAGTACAACTTGTTTTCTGCTTTAAATGGATGACTATATTCTTAAAAATCAGATACTCTTTTGTTTTTTTAAAACCATCCACAGTGCTGTTCCTATTCGGTGCTGCTGTTGTCATGGTTTCACTAACTGTGGTGGTAGGTGTTAACCCCGGTAGGCAGGTCAGCCCCACGCAGATGCTCACTCACACACACCCCCCTCCCCCAGTGGAATAGAGGAGGGAATTGGAAGGGTAGAAGTGAGAGAACTCGTGGGCTGAGATAGAGACAGTTTGATAAGTAAAGCAAAAGCTGTGTGCATGAGAAAAGTTAAATAAGGAATTCATTCACTACTTTCCATCGGCAGGCAGATGTTTATCCACTTCAAGGAAAGGAACGTTTCATCACATATAACAATGACTTGGGAAGACCAACACTGTAACTCCAGATGTCTTCCCTTCCTCCTTCTTCCCCCAGCTTTTATTGCTGAGTACAGTGTCATATAGTATGGGATATCGCTTTGGTCAGCTGTGTTCCACTTCTTGTGCACCCGTAGCCTGCTCCCTGTCAGGACATGAGAAGCAGAAGAGGCCATGATGCTGTGCAAGCACTGTTCAGCAATAGATAAAACGTCCCTATGTTATCAAAACTGGTTTTGGTCACAAATCCAAAACACAGCACCATACCAGCAACTATGAAGAAAATTAACTCTATCCCACCCCAAACCAGTACAATCTCCACCCCTTATTCCACAGCATTTAAGTCATGCTCAGGTCCTTTACTATCCAATATGATTTCATTAACCACCAATGCCCTTCCCCTCCTTTGATTTAGATAGATATCATTCCCTTCGTCTGGGGGCCACCTCTGTGAAATGTCCACTCAGTTTATGTAGTCCGTGATGCGGGGTCTATCTGCCATGGTGGTCACTCAGGACAGGAGAGGTGCTGTGTTGCATGGAGGTGTTGGGCACCAGAGCCAGCTCTGGTCGGGTCACTGCGGCACTTGCACTGCTTATTGTTGAGGTGGTTTCTACTATAGTACGTAGCATCCATTAGTCTGCTGCAAGCTGTAGCACGGACGCACCTTGAACTTTTGTATGAAATCTCTGTCAATGATCTGGCTTAAATTTCTAAGCAAGTTTTAAAGACCGAGCAAGTGTCTGGGTCCCACGAGTAATAAGGAAATGCCAAACCAAATTTCTTCTCTTTCCACAAAACGGAACAGTAGTCCTGTGGTAAGCATTACAAGCAGATAATTGTTTGCATGAAAAACTTTGAACTGGCCTCAAATGCTCCCCACAATCCAGATAAGAACTCAGCATGTGCTGTGATTGCAGGTTAAATGAATGAAATAAATATACTTTCTCTTTTTTTTTTTTTTTGTGAAAAAGCATAAGTGGAAAACTATAGAATGTCCTCATCACTAGTAGTGAGCATTTCTAACAATGCTTAAGCAGTCCACGTGGTTCCTCTGTACCAAGCATTATAGGAATTAAGAAAGAAGGGAAAAAAAGGCACCAAATGTTGCATTACTATGTTTTCTTGGAAACAGGGATTTTTAAAAGTCTTTATTTGGTAACACTCTGAAATGCCAGTGAATTTGCTAAGTTGTATCCCCACCAGTCATGGTTTGATGAAAGAGAGTGGATTTGTGACTGCTCGTTGTCATTGTTAAGTGTTTATTTATAGAAAACTGATCAGGCATCCCTCTCCTTTTCCCTTCTCCTCCATTCCAAAAAAGAAAAAAATGTTTTCCTTGTGGAAAGTGAATGGTGGTCACTCTCACTGTGACCACATCTACATTTTTAAAGTAAAATGCTTATAAATCTTTTGCGACACATTTTTAAAGGACAATTAAGCTCTATTTTTTATGATATGCATCGGTATTTTTTCAGCTCTTAAATATGCACCTTAATATGATGAGCAGCAAAATTTCTGATTAACTAAATAATCCATGGTATTAAACTAGAAATTTTGTTCACAGTATAATGATTTCTTAACTGTCCGTGTATTCTGTAATGGAATAATTAATCAATTAAATAATGACTGATTTCTTCTTAAAAATATCTTTACCTTTACCAGTTATGAAGAGCATGACTCATAGTGCTAAACTTTAAGCCCAAAAACGTTAAGTCTTAAGTATGCTTCATTTTGACAAAAAATTGCATTTCTGGTTTTTTTTTTTTTTTTTATCCCCTATGAAAATACTTGCCAGAATAATAGCCATTTTATGTACAGCATTATAATTTACAGGGGGAAATTACACTGCTTATGAATTGGTTTTATTGTCCACATTCATCTCTTTTTGGGATACATGCCTGCTGATTTTCAAGGAAAGACTGCCTTATTTCTGGCTGGGACTCTTCTGAGCAGGGGTATGTACCCAGGTGGTGGCTGGCATGCCTGCAGTGAGCCTCCTGCCTTCTGGAAAAGTCAGACCAGCTAGGCATGGACGACAAATGTGTGGAGAATATATGTCCCGGGAACCCTGAGCAAGTTGTATCATTTGTTCACGCACAGCTGGTGTGACATTGGCCCTAATGCACATGAACTGGATAGTTGAACTGGTTATACTCCACGGACACGGCCAGGTGTCTGCAAATCTCAGTGAGTAGAGTAGAAAATAGAGTAGAAAAACCCCGTGTGTAGGTGTTTCACATTCCCTCCTTGCCTCAAACTGAAATGGAAAGCTCAGGTGTCAAGTTTGAATGATAAAATTGGATGAAATCTGATTTCCACATTCCAGATCTAGTTTATTTCTGTAGTGACTGATTCTCACCTCTAGAAGTGCAGCTTCAAGTCTAAAAAAAAAAAAGCCATCAAACAAAATAAATTATATTTCTAGAAAAATGGAAAGTGTCTTTAGCATTAAAAAGCCCACCATTAATGTTATCTACTTTGTGTGGGCAGGGCTGCTATGAACTTTAACATCTCAAGCTACACAGCTTGAGAAAGTACTTTTTCTCTGTGTAGTTATATATCCAAGATGGTTTCTGGGCATGATCTACAGCTTCTGTAGATTATATTTAAGTGCTTACAACTTTCAGGAAAAAACAGAATTCAGGAACGGATCAGGATAAGCAACACTGGAAGTGAGGCAGAAGTAGCATATGCTGGATGTAAATAATGGGCTGAAAATTGCCTGAGATCTCAGCAAAAAAGCTGAACAAGGAGCAGGTCTAGAGGAACTAAGCTGCTGGTGAAATAATTTTATTTGTCCTCCTTGGAACTGCCACAGAAGGCTTCGATTGTTGTTCAGCCTTCATAGGACTGAACGCTTTTCTAGGTGGCAAGTCTTTGTTGCTTCATCTGCAAAGCCCTAAGCAAGAGCTGTAAGAATGTGGAGTAAAATACAAAGCTCGCGGACATTTGAGCAGATCAATGCATGCAAATCAGACCTTGTTATCAGGCAAATACCTACTGCATCCTTTACTACAGTCTGGGATCTTGGCTGCTCTATGTCAAACTAGGAAATGACTCCACACAACCACCTTCCCCTGCCTAATTTAGAATGCGAATTGCACGCTATATTTGAAAGGCTGTAAAAGAAATAATAATCTGATCTGCACTTGGTGTGAACTGGGAAGCAGTGGAGTTATACAAGGGAAAGCTATCCATTTAAATCAGCTCAAACAAGTTAAAGCAACATTTACAGCTAAGGAAAGCCTTACCTGCAGGAACTGCACCTGTATCGGCAGAAGTTTAGGAATAAGAGCTGCTGAGGCTTTCTCTGAAAGGGGGTTAATGCAGACATATCACCGTAGCTGTCAGATGATTATATGTAAGCAATGAAACTTTCTTCCTGACTCTCTGGAAAAATCCAGTCTTCTAAATAGTCGCTGTAACAGACAGAAGCCTCAACTTGAAGTTGCAGTGTTTGTGGAAACAGTATGGCTTAAGGAGTTCCTGCCTTGGCAAGATGTCACAGCCCACCGTCCCCTTCGTTCAGCTGTTTGCTGGATTCCCCTGTGAGCTGAGGGCAGCTTAAAACATGTACATAGAGGAAAAAAGGAGGGAGGAAGAGAGACCAGTATTTAAAGAGAGTATTTTGATCCAGCTTGAACATGGCTACACAATCATTTGGCTTGACACAGCTGACAACCTGGCAAGTTGCAGGAGCAATAACAAGAGCAGGCATGGTGAGGAATCGAAGGGTGACAGGAACTCCTGAAATCAACTGTGCTATTGAAGCCCTCTGTCCAAAAACGGAAGCATTACTTTCATATTACAAGGCTAATCTAAAGAGTGAATGGCAAAATGAAAACCAAATTGTACGGCTCAACAGAAAATCTTCCTACCACTTAAAGATAAAATCTTCCTACCACTTAAAGATAAGAGAATAAGGAAATAAGGGAAGGCTAAATAAAATTACATTAACAGCATTTGATTTTAAAGTTAAGTAAAATAAATAGAACTTCAACGTGTCATTCAAAATCAGCCACGCTCCAGTTACAAGACAGACAATTAAAAGTTAACGAAGGAAATGCTTTATTTACCTGAATGTGTAATTGATCCATTGTAGAATCTACATATCTTTTTATAAATGTATGGATTCTACAGGCAAGTTCAGAATTCACCATAAGATATTCCACAGTTATGTTGGGGAAAATGAAAAGAAGAATCCACTGACATTTTCATGCTTCAGGACACGTGCAACCTCCAACTGTAGGGAGTTGAAAAGAAACTTCCAAAAGTAGGTTACTGCATTGTTCTTGCATTTTTTTCTCTGTCTTACACTGATCATTGTCAGGCAGGATATATTGGACTGGAGTGATCAATGTTCTCATCTGCAGCATATCAGTGATTTCTACTGAACAGAAACAGACTTGCCTGGTTTTGTGTTATGAGTACAACATTGCTAATAACTAACGGTGCTTCTTCTAGTCTAAGTGATAAAAGACTAAACATTATAGCAGTAGGCATAGAAATGTATCGCTAGTGTCACACAGCACTTGACATGCTGTGGTATGCAATTTAAGAATGTTTTGGTTCTCTCCAGGGGCTGAGTTCAGCTCCAGATGAAGTTGGTGCGAGTCTTTTCCATGAATTAAGCATAGGCTTAACCCTGCTCTAAAGCAACCCATAGATATTTTTTGTTTTGGTTTTGGGTTTTTTTTGCAGTGATTTTGTATACGCCTTCTTGTATTACATTTATTTTGGTTGTAACACATACAAATCTACTTTCTAGTTTAAAGTACACCTAAAGGGACTATTTAGAGATGCATGAAAAGTCTGTCAGACTGGTGCCTGTTTAGGATCATGATTAAGTAGAGGGAAACAGATTATGTAATGGTTGGAGAAAGGTCTGAATAATGGCATTTTCCTATATGTTTTCCTGAGAATGGGGAAGTTGTGGCTGCCCCGTCCCTGGAAGTGTTCAAGGCCAGGCTGGATGGGGCTTTGAGCAGCCTGGTCTGGTGGGAGGTGTCCCTGCCCAGGGCAGGAGTTGGAACGAGATGGTCTTTAAGGTCCCTTCCAACTCTAACCATTCTGTGATCCTATGATTTCTACCACCAGTGTTATGGGATACTTGTCTTCAAGGAAACCTAGCAACCCTGAATGCCTGCTTTACAGAAGTGAGCTTAAAACCTGACATAAGCCTAAAAGGACCAGGCAAAAAATAGCCGTCATTGGTAAGAAATACATTTTTGAGGAAGTACTAAATTGAGTGTGTGAACAAAATCAGATTTTGGAGGAAAATATGCTGAAAAATTAAGGGGACCTACAAACTAAAACATTCTACCAATCAACAAGTAAGGAAGGCTGAATTCCAGTGCAAGATATATTGAATGTACAGTCACTTGGTCAAAGGCTCAAGCAAATTGTGTGTGATCTTTAATGAAGTGCAGTGTACGCGCTGAGCTCCTCTGCCAGATGAAGGGCCTGATGCCACTCAAAAGAGATCTTTTGATTGTCTCACAGGCTCAGGGATTGTCTCACAAATGTTTCAGCTAGTAGTTTGCAGTGATGTGTAGTTACATGCCAGCATATGGATGTAAAACCTCATGTGTGCAAAGATATGCAGGTGCGTTATGTCAGCAAATTAATTGCATTTTTTCATCTCCACTACTGAAATTTCCTACAAGTCTAACAAAGACAGGTAAAACCCCCACATTTTCTATACGGACAGCTTACAGGCAGAAAAGCTTTTTTATGATGTCTGAGATTTGAAACTTAAATAACTAAAATACTTTCTGAGAGAGATTTTGTTGGATTTCTTTAACTTCTTTTTTTCCCCTATGTGAGCTGAACTAGAATTTCAGGGCTGCTGAGTGATGTCATTTTCCTTTATAAAATTAGCTGGAGGGTCTTTGAAATTTCATGGCTTGTACTTCTGCAGCATAAGAAATCAAACCCATGTGGTATTCCCAGTCCTTAGCGGGAGTTCCCGGAGGAAGGAATTAGTTTTCACTGAGCCACAAGAGTGCTTAGGTCGTGGCGAGAGAGACACAGGGAGCATCAAACTGGGGTTTGTTTCTGAAAATGCTAAAACTCATTTGATGTTTCATACTTTGAAGAGAAGCTTAGCTTTGCTGAAGACGGAAGCCGCAATGAAGGATGACAACTTGTTCAGAGGTGCTTTGAACAAAACTTTAGCACTAATTACAGCAAAGGCCAGACAGGGACCCAGGCACTAACATTTCTGCTAAAGAGGCACAGCAGGAACTCAAGATGAGCCAGTTTTGAAATAAAACTGGTTGCTAGAGCAAAGAATTTAGTCTTCTTTATGTAGTATCTGTTGTTGTTTCTGTTAGGTTTTTGGCTTCGTTTTTAGTTTAGTCTAGCTTGTATATCTTTCAATGTTTCTGCAGTAATTTCAAGTAGGGTATCCTGAAAATTATTGTAAAGGATGAATGAAAAAAGTCTATAATTTGAGTTTTGATAAATACCAACTATACATTTAATTCAGATTAATTTTTCTCTTTTTTTTCTATTTCTGTTGATTTTGACTTTGAATGTTTGAATAGTCAGTATAATTTTGCAAGAAAAATTATGCCTAAAATATGAGTGAAGTCTGTCAGATTGAGGGTGCCGAAGAAGAACTCCTTTGCATAATTCATTTGGACATTTAAAACTATTTGAAAAGCTATGGGGGAGGGAAGAATTGTTTAGGAAAAAGAGTTGGAAGAAACCAGAATTAGTCACTCCAGTAATTAGAAGGGACCTGCCCAGTCATCAGGTCTACTCCTGAGATACCACAGCTCAGTAGAGCATACAGTTCTTTCCTTAGACTGACCACGCTACACGTAACAGAAGTTTTCTTGGCTCTTGCTACTCCATTTGGCAGCCTCATTCATTCACACCATCACTCCTACAGTACTTAAACCTTCTAATTTCTAGATGTATTTTCTTTCCACCTGTTGAAACCCCCAGTTCTCCACCAGCAACGTCATTTAGTTCAAAAAGTTCTCCCTCCTAATATATATTGCTTCCCCTGATTTATTTACAGAGAGAAATATCATCCCCTCAGATCTCGTTTCCTTGAACTGAGCTGACTTCTAATTCTCCCCTCCATCACTACTGGAAATGCTTGTTCCAATGTATCGGGCTGCTTCTCTCCCTCTCTCTTTCAGCACGGTATTGTGCCAGCAGTAGTTTGGGCATCCTCTGCCCCTCTAGTACACCAAGCTAGTGGATGCACCACTCCACTGTTTCTGTGCCTCAGTTATTTCTCTCTAACTAGATGGAGATCAAAGCAGGAATTATTAAGGCATAAGAGGTACCTTGCATGTTCCCCCACTGACTTCCATCCATTCTTTGAGCACGTTCAGTACAGCATCTCCCCTGTTTTCTGCGCTGACACCATTTTCCTTCTTAGTGACACCTTCGTGTTTCATCAGGAATCTTCCTACTTTTCTGTGAGTATTTAAGAAAAAAAAGTCAAATTGTTTGTTGAGGCATCTTTTTAGCATAGTACATACATACTGAGTCACGTGGTACATGCCGACCTACTAAAAATCCTTGCTACCGAATCAGACACTTCATTTGTTTATTGCTGGGGTGATCTTTTTCAATGAATTTTCTAGCAAGAGTTTATTGGTTCCTCAAAACGTCAGTGCATTAAGCTCTTAGAGAACAATTTCAACTTGAATTGGCAGTGGAAATTTCTCTATCCTCATTTCTACTAGTCTGGTTTTCCAAATTATTTACCATTTTCCCTTGTTTGGGAAAACTGAGATGAAGGTTTCAGTCTGTCTTTTGGGCTGTATCTAAATAACGCGCTGTATCAGTATCATCCAAACTGCTAATGACCACTCTTCCCTTATTCTACTTTTATATATACAGCTTGGTTTTTGTACGTAGGGTATTTATTGTTTGCTCTTGGTTTTAATATTTTAAGATCAAACTCAGACCCACTTTAGGCTATATTCATTTTATCCCTACTATTCTTGATCTCTAACATTCAGCTTTTTTAAAGCAAGTTTTTGTTCTGCTTTTTCTAAATTCACCCTTTAATCCTAATATGCCCTGTGAAGGGATTTTTAATCTATTTAAATTTTTACCTTGCTTAGAAATCAGATTTATTTAATTTCAAGAAATTCTGAGCCTCTTTTATATCCAAGCCCCTAAGCTCTTAGTTCAGATACTTTTAATAAGCAGTTTTTTCACTGATAAAGTTTGAGCTTCTGAAATCCAAAATCTATCACAGAACCCTATCAATCTTCTATTTAACAGGAATAGTATAAATTTATATTTGTTGATAACACTTCCCCACCACTCTCTAACCATATTTTGATCATGTTTTCATGTGTTACCAAAATCATTCCTGGCGTCGCTTTTTGGTAGTGATTAGCCAATGAAAAACTTTGTCAGCTACAAGATTAATGAATGTGCAGACATGTAACTAGGTTGTCAGGTCATTAAAGTAAGGTCTTCAATACTGACCTAGTCTTGTGTACTAATTCTCCTGCTTTATTTCTGCATCTTTCTTTTCTATCCAAATCTGATCTAGAGACTCTATTAGAGTACTATCCCAATACAATCTGGTTTATTAACCTTTCCCAGAATGAATTTTGTCTCGAAGCAGATTTTAGTTTATTCCTGGCTGTCTCTTCTGCTATCTCTTCTTTTTTCTTTGCATCTGACAGAGCACCACATGCAGTGGTATTCATCATCTTCACTTTTATATCTATCTTTCCTGAACGATTTGTGCCTGTCAGTAGCTGTGCTCTGCCACAATTGCCATGTTAATAACTGCTTTCAGGTTCTACACTAGTAATTCGGGTTGCGCTATTTGATGTCTGGGGCCCTGAACTGAGCACAAGCCTTTCAGCTACTGCTTGCTGGTTTGTTGTCTCATCTAAGCCTCTCACTAATTACAGTACTTACCTGAAGTTCTGTCCTGTAACTATACATCTTTCTGATACCTGATACTGATTTACTTACTGCTGTGCTCTCATTTATCAGTGCTTCTCTATATGTTTTGCGGTCATTTGTAAAGCTACTTACATACCTCTCAAAATTATTCATTTTTTAAAGCATTTCTTGCCAGTTCAGACCAACCTCAGCACAAACAGTATTATTTCCCTAGGCTGTGAAGTACATAATCCCTTCTCTATTCACATTTCCAAGTGCTCCAACTTCCCTTGAAGATTTATTACCCTTTGAGCCATTTGTTCAACATCCTTGTTATGCTTTCCTTTCTTCCCATAGGTCAAAAAAATTTCACTGAAGGTAAAAACTTTCCACTGCTTTAACTATCTTCCCTGCCTGCCCCAATGGACTTTTTCCATCTGTTCAGGTAAGTTCTAATAAGCATTATTTTCCAAAAATTTGCCAGATGATCTGTGTATTGAAATGGATACCTTTTAGCCTCAGGTACTTATCTTGTAACAAATATTCTGGTGCTATATTTTACATTTGTTCCTGGCATTCAAGCTGTTGACAAACAGACCTGTCTTTTGGTAGGAGTCAAGAAATCTCTCTTCCTTCTCAGCTGTGATCAAAGAGAGGGAGTTTCTCTCGAGCTCTGAGCTGATGCCTTACAATGCAAAGCCTTCCACTGGCAGAAATACAGCAAAACTAACCCCCCGCAGAATGAGACGTGCTCTTCTCCCACTAGGCACAAGTCCCTTTCATATTCGCTCTTTCGGCTTTCAAATTCGTCTCACAACGAGAGACTAAAGCTCATTAAAGCCAATGAGAAACTCTCATATTTTCAATACGGGATCAAGACTATAGCATCTGTAGTACCTCTAATTTAGTGTTTTCCTGCAAATATACTTAGCTTTACAGTGTGTGTTGTCTTCCAGTTTCTTTTAATGTTCTTTCATTGTAAGAGAGGGTCTGACTATATAATTTATTTCTCCATTTTCTTCTTTCTTGAGTATACTTCTTACATGCCCTCTTATTCACCTCTTGTCTCAAGTAACTCATCCTATGAAATAAATTTTAAAAGAAAATTTAAAAGCCCCTACATTTCTTTTCAGCTATCATGTTAGTCAGAGGATGAAAGCAGAGCTGATGAAAGCGTCTAACAGACATTTCTAACAGCTGTTATGACTGGCAGAGACATATGAATTGTTCACTACATCCTTAATCTTTCTTTTTTTCCCTCCAGATTTATCTAGCTTGATTACTAATTTGCAGTAGCTAATGTCATCCTAAAATAGGCAGTTCCTGAACTGATCAAATACTTCAATCATACACAGGAATGACACAGATTTCTCAACTGGCCATTACTAGTTTATAGCTTGCAACTCCCTAATTTTCTCTTTAGGCTTGCTGCTGCAAAAACAAACAAAAAACAAAATCAACAAAACAACAACAAGACTTTTCTCTTTCATACTCTAAGACTTGCAAGATATCAAGAACATATATGTGTAAAACACAGAGGCCAATGGTTAAGCAGTAATTCATCAAGCAAAGAGCCTCAGTCTTTACATTCCATTAGATGTATCAGAGGAAGCTCCCAACTTGAGTTACCTTTAAGGTCCTATAATGAGGAAGTATCTTAGCACCAAAGATGCAAACAAAACATTCTTTCTAAGAAGTCACAGAACTATTACTGAGGATGATGATACAATCTTTGATGTGGTATAAAAGTCTTGTTTTGTGAAACTACTCTGATTCATATAATCTAAGAATTTCTCCCTGAAATTGCAAACTTATCCCACCTAAACTCTGCTTCTATTCTGATTGCTACCCTTTGCATCATGTCTATTGACACAGTATTTTTCATCTAAAGGGACAGAGTCAGCATATTTTCTTGCCATCCTCACTCCACATTGGAAGGTATAGAAACTTGATTTAAGCCAAGGTGTTCAGCTGTTCCCATAATTAAGCAACTGGCACGTCACTTCACCAATTAAAGCAAAGACAAAGACTTTTTTTTTTTTTTTTTTAAACCACCAAACTACTTCAGGCAGTGTTTCTAAATTTTAAGAGTGGAACAAGATTTTAAAGGTGCTTGGAAAAATAAAGGGTGTTTTCTCAGTGAAACAGTTGCAAGTGATGCCTATTAAACTCAGCACCTGTTTCAGGGGGGTTAAATTCTAACATAGAGCCTGAGGCAAGTCAGTGCCTTGGGGTGGGATATAGATGCCCAGCAGGCTGAGCAGGAAGGCAGCAAGTCAATAGGAAATACTAGGTACAAGAACCAAGCTTCAAATTCCCTCAGGTGTCTTATTTCAGAAAACTACGGTGACCCTCTATCCATCGCCCAAAACAATGCCCTAAGAAAGATTTCCATACCCTTCCTCCCCCTTCCCACCACATATTTGACCAGTGTTGTTTTTCCTTTTCACCTCCATTTCCCCAATGCCTGCATCACTAGAGAGGCTTCTGCTCCCCCTCCTAACAGTCCCTAGGAAGCAAAAGACTAAGTCTCAGCTTTCATCTGCTGCAGGGACCAAAGCCACTTTCCCAGGAGTGCTCTAGATGCCAGATGAAAGGCTCTTTCAGGGTGCAGAAGGGAAAAAAAACATGTTGGCTTTCAAGTCCTCAGCACCTTTTATGAGTTCTTTTGCAACTGGGGATGATGTGCTGGTTTTTACATCCATTAGGAGCCGTCAGTGGCTGTGATCTTCTGTCTCTCCAGCCTCAAGTCAGTGAGTCACTAGGCTTCTCTGCTGATGGTATGCTGATGAGCATAATACTCATACTCCTTCTTGCTCCTGATCTCTGTGTCTAATGGCTCCAGCTTCTTCTTTGTTTTCTTGCCATCATCTCTTACTGGCTTCAACCCATTGTTTGGTTCAATCTGTCCCTCACTTTCTTCTGGGTGTCTCCTTTGCTGTTAGTTTTAGGCTGTCTTGTTTTTCTGATCTAGGTGTCTTGGAAGCTGCATCTAGATGTATAGTAATATTCATCAGTAACCTTCTGACAAAGGTGTTATTTACCCGTGCCAATTTTATTCTTCTACCCTTCCTTCGCTGCTTCCACACCCAGATTTTCCCAGTCAGATCTCACACTTTTGACCTTTCTCAGTCTTCTTTTCTTATGTAGAGGGAACAGGTATTTGAGATTTTCTGTTATGCTATTCAAGAAGTTAATTATTTAAAAGCAGCACAATGTGGTTGGATTAAAAAAAAAATATTTAATACAATTGTGGAATGTACTAACACATCAAACGTTTATACTAAACATTTAGTTTAGAAAACTTGATTCTCAGCATATTCCTGTGAATAGAACTCCTTTTCATCCCCCAAGGGCTGAAGGATGGATCTGATATCCTTCAGGTTTTTAGTGAAACTCAGATATTATTCTGGGGTTTTGCTAGCTTTCTTTCTGTGTCTGTTGATTCAGCAGAGTCCAATTTACAGTGTGGAACTTTAACAAGATCAGCTGTAAGTATAAAACAGAAAACTAATATTAGATGGTTGGGTTTCCTGTGAGTATTTTTTGTGTGTGTATCCTCCACCTTTTTTGCTCAAAATCTGCAGTAAATTCCCCCTAACTCCTGACTTACATTATCACAGTGTTATTCATTTAGAAATAAGAGGGCAGTTCCAAGACTGCAAAACTCATTGCAGCATGAGCATCAGACAGGATATTTTTTGTTATTTCTGAACCTCCTCTGGATCTAATCAGTACCCCCAACTGCTGTCACAAAAGAACAGCAGCAATAGCAACAAACAAGGGGAAAAGACAGTGGGCGATATCCTCGCGTTCCCTTTTTTGTCCCTAAAGTTACGAAGATCCAGCTTCTTCACCGAATTTCACTCTTTGAATAGACAGGTTCCTATGTTAACTATATATTGCATTGTTACCTAACGGGCTTTAAAGATTATTATTCTGTATGTATTAATAGTTTTCTTTGCATATATTGTGCAAACCTCAAAATTTGTTTTAATATTTGTGTCGATAAGAATAATGCAACTGCAGAAATAACATAAACTCGAGGCATACTTAGCACTTGAAGAAAGTTTCGGAAGTGATCTTGAGTGATTTAAGACTTGATTCACTGGCTCTCAGATGTCCCTAATGCCATGGTCTTTGCCCATGTAGCTTTCCATAAGTGGTTTATCTAAGAGCAATTTTTATTTTGAACCTCAACTATTTTGAAGTTGAGGAATTTCAGTTTGCTTAAAGGTTCTGATTTCACGTTCAACCATTCAGTTCAGCTGTTTACAAATGATTGCCTGTCATGTTAAGATTGCAATTACGGACACCTTGGCAAATACCATCCACAGGTTCTGTAATTCAGCTTTAGATGTGTTTTTTCCTTCCATGAGGGAAAGTTTAAAGAAGCTGGTTTGATAAATTTCTTAAACAAGAGTAACTGTTTCGGTACAATACCAAAAATTCTTGTTATGGACCTGATCCTGAAAACACTCATACAAATACTGCTTTACATGTCTGACTAACGTGAATATTTTCCCTTAAGAGCTCATGGGATGGAATTCTATGTAGTTTTCAAGGAAAGGCATGACCACATCAAGCCTAGACATTCAAGGCCAGGCTTTATGAGGCTCTGAGCAATCTGATCTAGTTAAAGATAGAATCATAGAATCATAGAATGGGTGAGGTTGGNAGTATCTTCTGTTTGGTATCTTCAACATACAGTGTTCTTGGGAGAATCAGGTGTTACTCACATTCAACAGGAGAAGCTAAGTAAATAAAGAAACCTGTTTTTTTGAGTAGTGTCTCTAGCAGACTTTTTCCCAATGACTCTGGACAGTCATTTGTATAAATGGGTAGAACTGTTATATTTCTGTTTCAGTAAGTAAAATGCTTCCAGGAAGCATCAGGCATATTGAGATTGCTTTGCACAGATGGTCTGTTCATGCACAGTAATTGGAAACTTTTGGGACATGTCAGACTTTCTGTGCATACAATCATAGGAAAATAAACCTGGAAGGAACCTGGGGAGACCATCTAACCTAGTGTCCATCTCTGTGGCAGGATCTATCTCCTGACAGGTGCTTGTTTAACTTGTCATTAAGTATTTCCAGTCTCCCTAAGTCACCCATTTCAGTGTTTTGCAATTCTTACACATGAGAAAACATAGCCAGTGTCTGACTGGAAACCTTCTGCTGGCATTTAAGGCCATTCCTTTTCATCCTGTGTACCATAGACATGGAGAACAGCTCATTCTCTCCCCTCTATGGTAGCCTTTAAATGCCAGAAAATGGTTTAACCCCTTCTTAGTTTTGCGGGTGTGTATCACCACAGCTTATCAGGAGCGCACTCAGCTGAAGGGTTTCACACTGTCCATCTCACTGCACGTGTGCAGCCCGTCAGTGGTTATTTCCACTCTTCTGAGCATCGCTGGGTCTGATATAACCTGGACCAGCTATATCCTGCAACGCCAGTCAGTGTGACAGCTCTCAGGAGCATCCCCTGTAGGTTGTATGTGCCCTTGAACTGAGCCACTTGTGGTGACCACGTGCAGGATTTCCTGGATGCACCTGAGGACACAGAGCTGAAATAACATCTGTAAATCCCAAATACAGTCTTTGAGGTCATCCAAGACAATCCTCCATAGGAAAAGCTGCTTGGGAGAGACAGATGCGTGGCAGTTTTGTCAGTGGGTAGCAGGCTAACACTGGGGTTTTTTAAGTTCTAGTTGTTTAAACATGCCGACATAAATCTACAAACCACAACAGTAAAGTTGCCTCATTCACAGTGCTCCACTACCAGCATTGAGCCAAAATGTCTCCATGTCCATTATGCTGTAGAGAAATGACAGCTTGAAAATATAGTCTTAGAAATAGTCATTTGCAGCCTTGCCAATAACAGTTAATTAATGCACTCGCTAAGGCCCTCTATTCAGCCTCCGGAAATTCTAGGATTAGCATCTATATGGGTTTTATCTCTTTGATCTCAAGAGTGAGATCCTTTCCCCTGTGCTTCTTGCCCAGTAAGCTGAAATTTAAATTAAACTTTTTTGCACTACTAAGATAGAGGAACAAAACTCATTAAATTATGTCCATGTGCTAACAAACACTGTGGTAGTTATCAGTAATGTGGATTCTTGCAACTCCACTGCCATTTCCCAGTATTTCATGGGGAAAGAGAGTAAGTAGGTTTTACTTTAGGAAAGAGGTATAGGCAATTAGCTGATGCCATTTCAGTTTGGGATCAATGTACTTCAGAGGGCATTCACAACTCAATGGAAGACAATGGTTTAAAATGATAAAAAAACAGCAAGGAATTTTTCTTTTCAGTGTGCTGGGATTTATTTTTTTTTTCACAGAATAATCATGTTTCTGTGGGAAACTTTTGAGAGGAAATGATTTTACATTTCAGTAGGGAAAGTATATTTAAAATTACTAGAATCTGGAGCATATGGAAATGAAGGTTCCCAAGTAGACAGCTGAAAATGGCACATTCAGAGAGCCACAGAGGTCTATAGGGGATGGTTAGCTGCCAGGCTCACCAGAATGCTTCAAGACTATCACTGGAGCCCCAGAAAAAGCCTGGCAGCACTTCCTGAAAGTATGAGATATGAAAGAAACAAAATATTATGAAACACAAAGCACCCTAAACAATTTATTTCATTAAAGTAGAATTTCTCCACTTAAAATTCACTATTCTCCTGTATTAAGGCTATTCTTTCTCCAAAAAAATATACTGAAGTTCTTGTTTTGTGAGGCAGAAATAAAATTACAGAAATGTGATGTGTTCTCTGCAATCAATGAGCTATATCACCGCTAAACTTGTGTCTGGCACTAAAATTATGCAATGAGATATAAACTGGTTATCTAAGGTTCCCAGCTAAGCACCTCACAAATCAGTGAAGGGAGATCTGTGTATAGAAATCCATTTGATACCTAGCAAAGGTATGCTGTCAGAAAAAAATCCCTTTGAAAAGGCAAGTGAGACATTGGAGTTTCTTGGTTAATGCCTGTCCTCTTCCTTATTTATCCACTCTTTTACTATTCTTCTCCAAACATTCCATCCTCCAGTTTCTCCCTATAGCACTATTAACGCCTTTGCTGTCACAAGGATGTTAATAGACATTTTATACAATTCTCCATCTTGGGACTCATTTTGGCATAACATTTAGTATTTGCTTAACTCTTTCTCAGTCCCCCCATATTAAAAGCATTAAAACTTAACAAATATAAATCATCTAATATTCAGTGCAATATGAGGTGAGACAATCTGTGTGTCTTCATCTCTGTCCAGGTGAGTTCAGATCAGACTTTTTTCCTCACTGAACAAACTCTTAATTTATTCATATCTATCCAGTAGAAATAAAGACAGTGGGTGTCATCTCCATGTTTAATTTGGTACTAGAGTAAAGTTGAGTGTAGTAGGGTATTTGGTAAAGTTGGAGGATATGATTGTCAACAGCAGCTTTGGGTCATGGTTTGGCCAAGTTCTGTGATCAGAGGGAGTTTGACTCAGGTAGGAGAGTCCTGCAGCTGTGAGGTCAGCAGCAGTATAGTGCATACATCCTCATCTTTTGCCGGGGAGGCGACCATTGCTTCATCACACACAATGACGACATTAATCTTTTACCTCAACCAGAGAAGGTCCTGGCCATATAGGTCCACATGGAGTGTCAGAAAGAGGTTGGCACAGCTGGCACAGTTCCCTCTCAACAAAAAGGAGAGATGGTCTGAAAATAAGAGGATGGAAAGCCAAAGGCTGAGGTACCCCACTGCACGTCACCTTAACCCCAACTGTGGTATGGGAGTGCTTCAGAATAGTAGTGGGCCCTAATTCCATCTATTTGCTGCCATTTCCCAAATGGCAGCAACCATAGCTCTGTTGAGTGGCTCCAACTGAGAGGAGGAAGAGGGAAAAGGGAGCCAGACTCTGGGAACAGCGAGGATCTGAGCCTCTACAAAGGAGTCTGGTGGGGGAATTGGGGCTTGGCACTGGAAGACAGTCTGATCGTTGTTCCTACACAGCAATGAGACTTTCAGGAGGTGAATTGCTCTTCATGGATTTTATAGCATAATAGTCCTATGCGGTTCTTCTTACAAAGAGATGCAAGTCCTTGAAGGAAGAAAATTGTAGAACAATTTTTCTCCCTCCTTTGCTGATTTACGTTACAAAAAAAGCACTCTCAAAATTTTAACTCCTTTTCACTACCTAAAAACTACTGCCTCTCACCCAGTTCCTAGCACAGCACAAGTAATAGAGTTCTATATCCCTCCTTGGTATTCAGGAAAAGCAAGAGTGCAGACTTT
This sequence comes from Rhinoptilus africanus, assembly GCA_013400135.1. Taxonomy (NCBI): domain Eukaryota; kingdom Metazoa; phylum Chordata; class Aves; order Charadriiformes; family Glareolidae; genus Rhinoptilus; species Rhinoptilus africanus. The sequence goes on from VXBO01007124.1 coordinate 133,877, forward strand.
CCCTTCAAGGACTGTGATTTTAAGCATAAACATCTTTTTTAAAGCCAAAGATAACTATGTCCAGCAAGAACAGCATTCTGAATATAGACCCAACTGATAATGTCTGTAAAGTCATTCACGCCAGTGGGATTTGCATAAGTATTGCGAAAGATAGTTATGCTCACGGTTTTCTATTATGTCTGTCCAGCACATCTATGTCATCACTCCAAGTTAGAGTCTACCAGGTCACAATGGAGATCTAATAATAAACTTTCATAACACTTCATGGGCAGTTGAATGCTCAAATAATATTCTTGGAATAGACTTTCAACACATAATATCTCCACATCTTTGGAGTTCTTGTTCTTCCATATATTTTTTAAACATAACTGTGGCCTAAGTGTTGCCACCAGGGCTGTTAAAACTGAATTCTGTGCTAGACCTGGTTCTGTAGACCCATACACAAATTCTTTTGTATTTTCCATCAGTAACACTTGATGTTATTTTGTTTTAGTATTAGAGGTCCTAAACATTTATCGGAAGGGAGCTGTACTAAGTTATTTAACTGAAACCAAAATCTTCAATTTATTTGAAGTTCATATGACTCCAGATTTGGATCTGGAAATCTCATGAGTGCAAATACACCTACAAATACAAAGCCAATCCAGGGCTGGCTCAGCTAACACAAATATAACAATTCTCCTTGTAGTGTCCAAAACTGAGAAATTAATAACCAGAAGTTCATCCATTTTGTCAGATTAAGTTATAGAAGAAACAATCAAAAAACTTTTAGAAGTCCATTATTTGACAAATTCCATAAAGCCTGTCTCTCAGACCATGAAAATTTTCATTTGAATTAGAGAAATCATTTAGCATCATTATTATTTTTCTATACCCAGCAACTCGCTTCAGACTTCACACTGCCTTAGTTGCCTCTCTTATTAAAACCAGGCTGCAAAGAGAAAGCTGTCCGAGCCTTAGAAGCAGTGTGGAAAAGAGTTTTAAACCTTGTGTCTCATGTTTTAGCTTGATTCATAAGGGTTATTATGAGGAAAAATATAGGAGGTGGGACAGGGATGATCTTTGTAACTAATGCAAGCAAATGTATATTAATGTATATGCGTCTCTTGATCCACACCTTATTGCAGTGAAAATAAACAACTTTATGCTGCATAACAGTGACAGCTAGATAAGAGCGCTTTACACCTTGTCTGCTCTTCTTGCTCTTGCATCGTGACCGCAGTTTGAGAAGTGCTGCTTTACTAGACTATTGAAACTGCTACAAACTCCTGCAAAAAGGTACAGGACAGTCTCAGCACAATATATTCCATTACAAGTGAAATACTGCCAAAATCCTATGCTGGAAACAGTAGGTAACAGTGTAAAGATCACTAATAGTTTTATGTATACCTTCATTCCGGTGAATAATCAAAGAAAGTTGATTCAATAAGCTACAGCCTTCAATAACAGATATTTGACTTCAAGCCTTCCTGCTGAAAACAATGCTCCCTCCATCATTTCACTTAAATATATTTGACATGAAAATAATCTTTGATCCTTTCAGAGTCAAGAGAGAAAGCTTGTATTTGTACAAGTTATCTATACTTCATTTTACCAGACAAACCAGATCAAGCATATCTTTGCTGTTCGTATTGATCAGCTCAATGAGTTATTTCTTTACAGTATCACCCAAGAGCGGGATTCTTGAAAGCCAGGGTAGAATCAGGCCTTCGTTTCAGGTTTCCTTTTGTGTCAGTTGCTCATCAGGTTGCAGCACCTTTAGCTCAAGATGCATCTCAGCAATTCCTTAAACCCAATATAAAGTCTGGAAGGACTGCAGGCTCACAGAGCTAGGTGTAAACAAGTCTTTCATCCTTGAGTTTTCTGAAAGCCTCTAGTCTTCTGAAGGCTGGGCTTCTTTCATCCTTCCTTCATCTGCTCTTGGGCTCTAGTCTTTCCTTTTGCTCTTGAAGTATTAGGGAATACCCCAAAACTCTTGTTAGTTTTTTACATTGCCAAAATCCCCAATCCTATAATATTCTTGAACTTAAACTCTTCTGTTTCTTTAGTTTGTCCATCTCCTTCCAGTTCTAAAGATTTTTCTACATAACTTTGGCCTTAGAAGATTATTATTTTCCTTTCCAAGCCTCTGTTCCTAACAAAACCTTCACCTATTCCCCTTTTACTTTTGTACTTTTCTTTCGGGGTGGCTATTATTTCTGAGAGCTTTTTCCTAGAGTTATCAGTAAGTCTTTCTGTCTAGAACAGTAAGTGAAAAATCATCAAAAGAACATGCAGTCAAGTTCTTACAGTGCCACCCTATAATAAGATAACAAAAAAATGCCTGTTTGAGAGACTAGAAAGTGATAATAAAGGGAAGAAAAAAGAGAAATTTCTAATGAAAATACAAAGCTCCAAGGGTGTTAAGAGATGTGTATTGGTATGATGCAAAAGAATCATTTGTAAGCTTGAACTTTTGGTGATTTAGTTAATATGTTCCCTTAATGCCCAGAAATGATTAGTCTTTTTGTCTAAGTAATATTAGAAGGTTAGCTATCCTATTAATTAGGCACTTAGAATTCAAAGCATAGATAAATATTCAGTGATTCTTGAAAATGGAAGAAAGAACATTGGCCATTACTAGTTCTACCTGTCAAATTTTATTCACTTTGATATTAGGAGGAGGGAATTTGCTAGAATAATAAAAAACATCCTAAAAGTTTCATGAAGCATCCCACAGAAATCAGTAATGAATTTCTTTCCTGCTGTGTGCTCTTTGAACTGTATAGAATGGGTCAAACAGATTGGGGGAAAAAATATCTCCAATCTTTACATTTTCAGACTGTTTTCAATATTCTGTTACTCTTTATATGCTAATCATGTTTAAATCATGAGAAAAATCTCCAGAAGAGCTGGAGCCGCTTTATGAGATGACTCTGTAGAATTTGGAGATAGGCCTGGAAAGTTGCTTTTTAAAATTGATGTTAAAGATTAGTGCAAAGTGTAACATAAAGCAATGACAAAAAGGCTTTTACAACACTAGTCAGAGCTTTCCCTCCCCCCATCATCTGGAATTTCCAATCTGATGCTTTTACAGTTATGTGTGTGATTTAGCATTGATTGCAGAACTAGCTTATGTGTTATATTGTGGTTAATATTTTTTCCTCCCACTCCTGCTAGTTCAGGGGACAATGTGCTAGCTAGTGCTTTTCATGCTAAATATTGCAGAGCTAAAGATAAGTGTCTGCCACAAATATTTCAACGTTAAAAAAACCCAAACCTACAGAGTTGTCTTTGAAGCAATCTTGCATGGTATAAAGCTCTTTGGCTGTTAATTTTCTGAAATACGCTATTTAAAGTTGCTTTATCATGAAATACACTGCTTTTGGGGACAACCATCATACTAAATTCTTGAGGGGATGCCTGCCTCAGAAGGATGGAAGTGGATATTGATACCTTCATATACTGGTGCTATACCTACAGTGACCGATGTGGAAAAGCACGTACAGCAGCTGTAAGAGCCATCCGCCCAGCCTGTTGATGAGAAAATTACCCCAGTCCCTGCATTTGTAAATCTAGTACTGACCTCTCTGAAATATATACGTATTTAGAAAAATATAATTAATTACTGATTCATTTCCTGAGCAGAGATGCACAGAACAAACAGCATCTGTGCTTTCTTGTTAATAGTATAAAGTTAGAAGCTAAATTTATTAGTATTTACATTAATGGAGGCGTAGAGAATCTGAAAGGCTACGCATCAACTGCCTCTCAAGGTAAGTGCGCACAAGTTTGGGCTCAAGTTTGCCAATGCGGCTGAGTGCCAAGGTGACTGTTGGTTTAGACTCACAGCATCTCTGCTGGAACAAACTTCAACGTGCCTTTACAAATTTATACTCCACCACTATTAGCATGACACAGACACATCCACTTGTCTGTATCACACATACAGATCTTTTTTGTATGCCTATTTTGTCTCCTTGATAGCCACGCTGTACTTCCAGTGTAAGCTCCTTGCCTGCTTTGATTGCTGGTGTGAGAAACATGACCAGAAAGCCAAGCTCAACGTCATTCTGACACTCCAGGCTGCAACAGCTTTCAAAAGAGAGGCAAGCAAGACTTTGACCCCTAATCTACAAAGGGGAAAAACACACTAGCCAAAAGGCAGAGAAGTCAGAACATCTAGCAAGGGATGGTACTACTGGCTTTTATAGTCCAAATCCTAGTCAGCTGGACCAAAAAGGATTATTTGCAGCTGGACCAAAAGGGATTATTTGCAGCTGAACCTTTCCTCAACCTAAACCCTAATATACAAGTATGGGAAAGATGGATTCCATGCACTGAAGCATGGGGGGTTCTGCAAGATATACTTTAGTACAAGCTCCATAAACACATTTGAAGGGGACTATGAGAAAATCCAATAAATAAAACCCCAGAATCCTCCTTCCCTGGTGCAAATATAGGCTGGTGGTGGCCAATTTGACTAAAGCATTCATTGCCCTTACCAGAAAGGCAAAAATACTGCAATGGAATTTTCTAAGTCAGGCAGCCAAATATGTGTATTCTTTCAGCCTGCATTCTTTTTTCAGTTAACCCTTTTAACCCTTTTGACATAATGGAACCCTTTTGACATAATTGGTTTTATCTTTTTTTTTTTTTTAATAACTAGTAGCAGTAATAGCACAGTACCAGTCACCCCAACTACTTGTCTCATGAAAACTTGAAGATTTTCTCAGACTAGGCGATGCAGTGTAGCTCGTTTTCTATGTTCGCTCCAGGTTTATAGCTTAACTTAATTTTTAGGAATATTGTCTGACTCACTCAATTATTTTTAGTTTCACCACATTCCTAATATTCTGATAATCTGAATCTTTCTGATGAGCAAACGGTACTTACACTGACACCAGTACTACTTAATAAAACCAACAGGTGGGGAACTTGTCATTTTAGACAATACGCATATGTTAAACTGAGAAACACCTATCAAAGAGCTGAGTTTATAAGCATCATTAATCCAGGTTTTATATTGGTTGAAAGCCACGCATCTAGAAAGCCTCAGGGCTTTTTTTTATTTAAAGGAAAATTTAGAGAAATAGAGCATGATAGTGCATAATCTCCAGTGTGCAAGTGCAGCGATATGCAAGCAGTGGGTGGCCTACCGAGGAGTAGCAGAGGCACAGATGAATGGAAAGAAATGTCAGCAGCCGTAGCGCGGTGGTTTCAGCTGGGTGAGTGTGGGCTAATACCGCAGTGGCTTGCTCAGCTTGCTTTCTGCAGTTTTAATGATGACTGATCCCTACGGTTTCTTAAACAGAAGCAAAACTCAGCTGAAGTACAACACAGGAATGTTTGCAGAGACTACACACAGCTTGTTCAGGTTTTCATGCCTGTTTACTGATAGCATAAGCCACTGGTTACATGATCTTATTTAGGCTTTAATAGACTTACTGTTAGATGACAACTCTTAACAGACACAAGGTGCTTCCTGGATCAAAGCATCTTTTCTACTTAGAAAAAGAAAACTTGCAGGAATAGACACATTTTAGTTGATAACTAGCTAAACAGAGTCTCCACCCAGCGTAACAGGGAAGGAAATAGCTTCTAAACTTCACAGAGTACTTGTTGCTGCAGTCATTATTACAAACCACAACTCAAAT
>VXBO01007125.1:1723-128528 GCA_013400135.1 Rhinoptilus africanus
CCATTTTTTAGAAGGAAAATTTGATGAACATAGCAAAGGGATTTTGGGTTTCTCCAAGCCTGCCCACCAACTAAGTGCTGATAGAGTCCATGTCTTAGTTAATGTCCATTAGGTTTCATTGTTAAGAATTTATTGGGAAATGACCAAGGAAAGAGAGGAAGAAGTCATGGCACACTTATTTATATAGGGTGACTTACACTTGCCACTTAAAGATTGGTTTCATACAGACTGTCCTGTAATATTTAAGAAAAGCCTGAAGAGAACAAATTGGACACTTTGGTTTTTCACAGAAGTTGAACTGTAGGTGTGACTTGGAAAAGAAAGGTTTCTGTGAGATAAGTTATTGGTTAAATTGTGTTTGTACCAGGCTGTTGGTAGGTTTTCTATTTGAGATGGAATTGAAATATTGACATAACTGTAGGTTGTTGCAGATCCTATGTTGGCATGGTGAGTAGAAACTCAGTAAATTCTGGACAAATGTCATTATAGGAAACTTGAGTGGGAGTTTATACCTTTTTGGTTCAGAAATATTTTGTTATGATTCAGACCTTCTGTCATGCTTTCCAGTATGCAATGTGATTGTGATTCCAGATGTTAATAAGTAATTTAAGTAGTGAATTCTAGATCTCGCAAAGACAGTTCCTGTTTCACACTTGGTCTTTTCAGTATAAACAAGCTTCGGAACAAAACTAAACAAATTAAAGCAAGTAGCCAGGATTCATTTTGATGACATATTACTTTTCCAGACTTCATTCTTTTGTATTTCAAAGTAAACACTCTTTGCTGCTTGTAGTATTTTGAGGGAATTTGTTCTTGACTCTTAAGTGTCGCGCTATGACAGCAGGTCTACAAGTTGTCTGAAAAGAGGCAGGATTTTTGTGTGCCTGACAGATGCAGTGAAATTTTAAACCAGAAATTACTGCTACTCTATCTGAGCAGTTGGAGGAAGCTACAACTGAGTGAATTGTAACCCTGAAAGTGAGGATAGGTTTGGTTTTGGCCAAGCGTACTGAACACGGACCAAAGAAAGAAAAAGAGCAGAGCTTACGACAAAACCAACAGGGAGCCACCAAATAAGTAACTGGCTACACAGTGTCTGTGAGGCCTCGAGCAAACTTTGACCCACTCTTAGCCTTCAGTTTCTCACAAACCACGATATATCTTTACCACTTGTAACTGAAATTACTATACATTTTACGATTGTAATTTGTCTATAAAGATCTGAATCTGGGGGACCCCTGGGTCAGAACAAGGAACAAATAGATCTAGTAAGAAAAGGGCTGAATAAAACTTGGAGGAAGGTCAGAAAAAGCTTTTTAGTACACAGGATCTTTAAATGACTTTTAGTTGTCTGCAAAATGAAAGCTTACTAATTGTGTTTTAACAGAAGGAGCCAGAAATCAGTCAGATGGCAGCTAATTGTGGCAATACTAAAGAACTATTTAGGAGTTTATGGGTTAGAGCCGTCAGGATGACAGCAATGCACCTGAAAATGCCCAGTTGGGCAGTGCGAAAGACTACTGTTATTAAAAAAAAAAAAAGAGAGAAAGAAAAAAAGAAAGAAAAAAGGTAATAATAAAGATGTAAAGCTGTGATAAAAGATACAGTGGCTGTGCTGATTAGATATGCAAGGCTGTACTAGAGGTACCCTTCTCCTTTTGGAAGCAGCATAGCCCTGTGCTTAATATCTCTCTTAATAGCCACTGCAAGGAGGGTTTTTAAAGAAACAAAACCAAACAGAAAAGCCCAACTGTTGATGCTCTTGTGCTGTTCCCGTAACATCCTTAAGTTCTCTACATTTTAAGTAAGACTGAAGCACGAAGGATTTCAAAGGCAGGGATTTCCAAACAGCCCTGCAGAAGATTACAACAACACAAGAATCCACTTATTTGGGATACTGTTTAGAGGCACCTTAAGTTTAGTTGATTATGTTGAATAATCTGCAGTCTGAATTTCTAAAACAGTTAAGTTGCTGGGTCCACGTTGAATTTTGGGTTGTTAATATTTGTTATTAATTTAGAATATGTTTTTATATCAGCTGTATTAATTTAGTGAAAGATAGGAGGTAAATATTTTCTAGTAGTTTGATTGGAGGAAGGACACTTGAAGACTATTACTTGTATATGTGTGTATTTTCTTCAGAGAACTAATAGGTGCAATTCGTTAAGGGGTAACTTTTTCCTAAACAGGAAATGTAAGCAATTTGAATAACATCACTTTGAGAAAAAATTTCTAGAAATATTTTTAAACTTTTTTCTGCCACTGAGAATAAAGTCCAGGATAGGCCTTAATTACCGTAGGAAGCACTCTTTATCTGCACCATTTTAACTTCAGTATAGGTGGCAGTGCAACTCTGTGGCAGCTCTGAGGAAAGGGACCTGGGAGTCCTGGTGGACAACAGGATGACCATGAGCCAGCAATGTGCCCTTGTGGCCAAGAAGGCCAATGGCNGGATTTTATCACAGTATAGTTCTTTTTTATGTAGAAATTGATGTACAAAAAGTTTTAATAATATATTGCCATATGTGCTTTATGGTTAAGTACTAGAGGCTTAAAATCTAACAGTACACTTTCTATATGAAATTACTTGTGGGCTGGCTAACAGTCAGAGTCCTTGCTTTAAATAATAGAAGATATAGGCCCTTGTTAACACTGAGTTGCATAGAAGGAAGGGACCAGATTATATCCTTTGTGTCAGTGAATTGCCCCTTTTCTTTACAAATTCTGCTGGGGAGGTGAGGAGACTCATCCACTATTAGTCCCTGGAAGGCTAGCAAGTGACAGGCTGCAGTGACGTGCAGTTACAGAAATGGATATCCTACAAGGAAGGGATTACTGGTGACTAGTGCTTATTTATGGTATTTTTGTTGGTGTTTTTCTTGGAATATGCTCCACATGCTTCTTGTGTAGACTTCAGATAAGACACACAAAAACTTCTGTGAGCATTCAGCTCTTCAGGCTGGAGTTTGAGTTGTTTCATCATCCAGTAAAGGAAAGGAAACTCCACAGCCAGATACTGTTTCAGATTTTCAAGGCAATTTCTTGTTCATAATGACATATGAAATACTATTTATGTCCTGTGTTGCTTTTCCCTTGTTTCTTTCAGTTAAGGAAACGATGCACATTTTCAGACAAATTTTCTCTTCCCACTGATCTATGTGCTAGGGATTTCTTCTGTTTTTCTGGTCATCTGATGTATCTTGTTACACTTAAGAATGGATGTTTTATGCAGGAAATACCCTCTTGTTAAAATTCTTGGAAAACCTAGTGATGAGGATTAGCTTGTGGGGTGCACTTCAACCTTTACAGGATTCAGTGCTTTCTTTTGAGACACCTGCCATTGTTGACCATTACAGATATGCTGATGCACTTAGAAGACTTCTCATCTGATCCTCTATGGAGTATTTCACTTCCATTATTTATTATAATTGTAAAACAACTAGAGATACATTGAAGCTTAGATGCCAAGAAGGAGCATAGTTTAAAATATTCATGGTCTTGATTTAAAAAAAAGAAAGAAAAAGACTAAATATGCTGTCAGTAATTGGCTATCCAAAGTAGAGTTCCCATTAGCTATTCTCTAGTCATAGAAGCTGTTTCATTTCCAGTACTTTGAAAAGGATAGTATTTGCCAATGAGATTCTAATCTCACTCGTAAATGCTTCATTTTAAGAGAATTATCCTTTACATATTATGCTTTGGGAATGTTCTTCATGCAAGGGACCTTTTTGCCACAAGGCATTTTAACTCAGCTGTCTTGATTAGCTAAGGTTTACATTCAGTGCAGTTTAATTGTGTATTTGTGATGGGGTATGTTGTGATCATCTTGTAAATTTTAGTTCTCCTTTTTTGTACTGTTATTAGTCTTAAAATAGTCCTCTAATTGCACTCTGTGGAAGGACATAGCAATTACTAACATCAAAGTGCATGCAGCAACCTGAAGATTACAGTGTATGATGCTATCACTAACCTTTTTTTGGATTGTAAAAAGATCCAGAAAAGAGGTGTTGAGTTTAGTAGTGTGGGGTTTATATAGTCTTTCAGACCAGTATAAAAACTTTCATAACAAGGAAAATTAACCTTACATCTCAAAAAACTTCTCCAGAACAGTACATGTAAATTAAATCTAGAGGACTTTGGGGTAAAACCTCTTATGAAAAGGGTTACGATTAAATGTTTTATGCAATGTCTATGGCCTTCATTCTTCCTCTGATTGGAATTTTTTTTTATTACTTCCACAGGTTCAGTCCATGCCACATCAATAGCAGCTTCCAGAGTGGAGCAAGCACTGTCTGAGGTTGCTTCATCTCTGCAAAGCAGTGCCCCTAAACAAGGTCCCCTGCATCCTTGGATGACTCTGGCTCAAATATGGCTTCATGCAGGTACTGTGAAATTAAAATTCTTTCCTGTTCTTTTCCTTCCTCTTTCTTGCTAGCCTTAGGACTTACAAAAATCTGTTGGTTTCATTTGGAATCTATTATCACTCATAAGGTCAAACGTTTTTCCAGGGGTGTGTGTGTAGCTCTGAAGCAAGTCAAGAAATAAAAATCACATTAGAGTTGCTTGTATGAAAGATCGTTTATGTAAGAAAAGGCAGTAGTTTTATAATGCAGCTGTTATCAGTGGAGTCGTATCTTTTGTAGAACAGAGGCAATACTCTTTCCCTTATCCATGAACAATTTTGTTTCTGAAGTATCTTGAGCATCTTAGTATTTGGAAATTTAGATGCCCTAATTCCATTGATTGGAAGAAGATGTTTGTAAGATTATTGAATAGAGTTCCTACAACTAGAAAAGCTTTATCATTGAAAATAAATAACTGCGTAGTGAGGTGGGAAAAGGGTAATAGTGCTATTGAGCAACCTGTCCCTTGCAGCTCTGATAATAACCTCTCATTCAGTTCTCTTCCTTCTAGCTTCATTAGTGTAAAAGGCCCAGAACTGTTTTTCTAAGTGTGGAGTCATCTTAAGTAGATTTATTAGTGTTATGCTGCTTCAAACCTCAAGCTAAATGGAATATCACAAGTAGCTGTTAAATAAAATTTTAACTGTAAAATGATGATCCAGTGTATTTTTACACAGTTAAAAATGTATACCATGCAACTGTTTTTATTGATACTTGCCTCAAAAGAGTAATTTAGAAATCAGTAAGCAATTCTTATGCATTGGTCTGCTCTCAAACTTGCGTATTTTTCAGTGACGTAATTTTTTTTTTCTTCATGTTTACATTCAACAAAACAGTGGTGTATTTCTTAGAGTTTTAATTTACCTATTTTGCATTAAGAGTTCTATTGTGTGACAGTCATTGCAAGGCAATGGCTCCCAGTTATTAATTAATGTTTTAGAGAAAAGGTCTAGAAGATTGGAAAGAGTGAGCAATGATAGTGATTAAAAATAGTGATCTGTCTGGAGGTGGAAGGGCTCCTTAAAAGCAACAGAGATTAGAACAAGGCAAGGTCCACCAGGGCAAAGTGTAGTGACCTGCACTACATTGTGGTGTTGTTGATTTAAAATATTTATAAAGCATCACAGACAGCCATCTACAATAACTCTTAGCATCTGTAATGCTGATAATTCCTCAACCTTCTGTGACAGCTCGTTCCACCACTTATTTTCTGGGGGTTTATTTCACTTTTGTTAGTCGTGTCCTGTTGCTGCTTATCCAGTCCATGCAAGTGGCTGCTACTGTTTTGACCACAAAGGAGGGCTCTGAACGCCCTTTGCTGATTCTGTTTTAGTTCATAACTTAGTTTTACATCCATGTTGGTGGTCTGCTGCTGCAGTCTGCTGCACAGTCCACTCTTTCATTCTTAACAACGCCTGTCTCAGCAAGCATGGCCTGTAGGCCCTATTCTTGATTCCCAGGAGGAAGAAGCATGGGTGGGAAGAAGGAGAGGGTTGGGTTGGAGAATGAACAAAGTATTAAAGATCCAGGGGAAACACACCACAATGTATGAAGAGTGCTCTGATTCTTTGTGTATGGGGAGCAAGGAAAGAAAAAAACCCAAGAGATCAAAGAGAGCTGCTGTCTGCCTTCAGAGAAGGTACTGCAATCTGAAGTCTATTTCCTCTACACTTTGGAATGATCCTGTTCTTGATAGTGATTTGTGCTGCATTTCAGAGTGTTTAGGTATGCTGCTATTCAGCTACTTGTCTTGCCACAGTAAATGCCCTGAGCTTTGAGAAAGGCTCTTTACTGTAGGAACACTGAAAATAAAGTTTTCTCCCAGAAGCACAGTACAAAGCAGATATTCTGGAAGTTATATTCATCAGTATATATGGGTTACTTGCATAGAAAACAGTGATAAAATTACTTAACACCTTACTTACAGCACATGTTCTTTAAATAAAAGTGAAGATTTACCATTGGGAAATTGCTTCCATTTTGAGACTCGTACCACTTAACTGTTTGACTTCCTATATCATTGTGCAGTGTTTTACTTTTCAGTTTGATCGCGAAGGGGGTGAATCTTTAACAAGCTTTAAATCTAAACTACAAAAATTGAGAGTTATTCTTCCTGTTAGATTAGAGACATGGAAAAGTTAAGTAAATAAGTTCTAATACTTGGAAAACTTAATGGAATATATTAACCCAAACTAATATATATGATGTGAAAAAGAAAATGCTTATTCTTACAGATATACATTGTCATTCCAGCTGTCATTAGTGGAAATGAGCATGATATTCAGGCCAAAGAACTTGATTTTGCACACAGTAACTGGCTTTTAATTTTTCATCTTGTTTTTATTAATGGACAGTTTCAGCCTTTCATTTCTGGGCATGCAGCATAAAGGTAGAAAATCAGGCTTATTTTAAATGTGAAACAAAATGACTTTGGCAATTAGTCCATTCTCCAGTAACTCGCTATTAAAAACCAGGCTTCTCCCTAAATGATCGGTGGCTGTGATGGTCCTTCAAGAAATGCATCAAGACTGAACTCGATATTGCTATGCAGCTTGGTTGGAAAACAAACTGATTTCTCAATAAAATGCAAGTGTAAGCACTGGAAAGGTTTGAGCCAGAGGGCATTGTTGGCATTCTCGCAATTCTCTAGGTGGAGATATTGAGAGGAGCACATCAGACTTGGCGCCTGGTTTCTCTTCAAACTGCTGCTCCTCTCTGAGATTTTCCTTCCAAGTCTGCTGGCACTTGTCAGTTTTCCACAACTCAGTTATTTGAATTTTGCCATGTTGGTTTTTAACGTTTTTATTCAGTTTGAAGTCCTTATCCTGAGAATAAACATCTCTCCTTCAGTTTCAGAAATTTCTTGAATGAGCTTTCATGCTTTACATCTAGCCACAAGTTCAACTTTCTATTCATTCTTTCATAGTTTTTCAAAAACCCCACTGCGTATTCTGTTGGGATGGCATAACTTCTGGTAGAGAAAAGGAAATACTGTGTTTTGGTTTTTCTTAAATAACTGTATATTAATTTAAAGGAATTATGTATTGTAATAACATAAATGAATTATTTTGTTGAAATGTAATACTTTTTAGGAAGGTCTGTTAATAACTGTGAAGTTTCTCTGCTGCAGTTAGTAAGCAGGACAGCAAGACTTAGTATCTCTTACAGTAACATAAGACTTAATTTATAAGCAGCATTGCAGCCTCTGTTGGCTAGAGTTAAAAGCCATTTCCACCATACTTCTTCCCCCATGAGGAATACAGAATTTCAACTGCGATCTGTTATATTAGTCAATCTCTGCTTATTTTTCAGTCTAAGATTATTGTGGTAGCAGATCACCTACTTAAGTAATTTTTAGTTTCTGCATATTCTTTACTAATAATTATAGCTTTTACTTAGTACCTTTTACAGTCCATCTAAATTATATTTTTCCTAACTGTCTTTTCACGGGGGAACTTGGGAGTGTGTATTTAAAATGATGTTTCAACCCTAATGATGCTGGAGAACAGACAGTAAAACCAGGGGAGCTCAAACAGTTACCATTTCAATCATGTAGTGTATTTTATACTCACTAAAATCTGATTTATCACATAGTAACATTGACCATGTAGCTTTCAGAAAAGCACTCGAGTATGAAGTACCCAAAGCTTTTCCAAATAAAAAAACTCAGTACAATTCATATTTTATACTGTATCTCCAGCTTTCAACTTAGGGAGCAAACAGCATCGCTAGATCTGCAATTTCATGTGTTAGTTCTTCATGTGGATGAGACTTTCTTCCATCAAAAAACATTTCATGGATGTACTATTTATTTAAGTAGAATGTGTTCAGTGAAATCAGACGCAACTGAGGAGCAAAATAATGCTTTTCTGTTAAAAAAAAAAAAAGGCTATTCTCCCATCAATAGGATCAGGTCTTAAAGGAAGAAAATAATTTACTCCAGCAACCTTGCAGAAATCAGTTTGAAAAATAGAAAATGAGTAGGAACTTTAAACTGTGCTTACTCGCCAACTGCTACTGAAAGTACAGGTTTTGTTAGTCATTGTTACAAATTGATTTTTATGAAAATAATTATGAATAGTCATAGCAGGTATTGCCTGTAAGTTAAGGTTTGTACACTGCTGTGCTGAAGTTGACTAGTTACTAATACAAGTAAGTCTGTTTGATGCAATCATCTCAGAGAAAGCTCCTTTAAAGGCACTCAGAGTGTTAGGCATAACCCCAAATCCACTCCCGTAGTGTGAGATCCTGATCTGACAACCTTTAAACCAAGATGGGTGGCCTGTTCTACACAGCAAGAAGCACGTCATGAACAGCGACAGATCACTTTGCTGTTTTGATGCAGCATTTTGATTTAAACCTTGATCTGTAAAACTCTTGTACAGTGTGATACAATAGAATGCAGTTCTACAACTACTTTGAGGCTCAATTTTTCTAGGGTCTATACCAACATAAAATAAATAGATAACCAGCTCAGAAACTTTAATATCTTTTTCTTGCATTTAGTAACTCTTTATTCCTCTCTTCTCCCACTCTTTCAACGAGAGATTAAGGTAATCCGGCAGGGTAGTAAAATAGTGGTATTGAAGAGTGTCATAAGAGCTATTGAAAGCAAATACTTCTATTGTTAGTTGTTAATCAGTTACTGAATGAACCTTTTTTTCCCTCATATAGTCAATCTGATTTAGTCAAGTGTGTGTCAGGCTACACAAGTGCTTTCATCAGGAGTGATTTATGTTAAATCAAATATAGTGCCTTCTTTTTTTTTAAGCCACATTGTGAAATGTTCATAGCTTCTGGAGGGTATCTTAGATAAGGTGCTTGTAAATACAACCAAATTTTGTCAAATCAACATTCTGATAAGCATATGGCATGTTCTGCTGACTTAACTAGGAAACTTTTCATATCAAGTAACATTTTTCTTTTATAATGCTCTGAAGTAGGAAATGTAGAACGAGGCTTGCCGTTTAGTGATTGGGGGCTGGAGCAATTGCTACTGCTTCTGTAACGGCCGACACACAAAATTCAGAAGCTGTAATTAGTTGTGTTCTCTTACCTACTGTAAGGATGTGTGCTTTTTGGTGTTGGGTTTTATGTTCTTAAATTGTACTGGAATACTCTGGCATGCTCACATCTTAAAAATAAAGCTAAAATGAAAAAATTCCAGACTTTTAAAAATAACGAACTATAAAGCATTTCTGGAGTTTAAAACAGGCATTTAGAGGTTCAAACTCCTATTACATGTAGAAAAGCAACTTTCCTAAAAGAGAAATTTATTTAAAACAATTTATTTAATAATTTCTCTTAAGCTGTACATTTTTCTGAGGAAAATAGCCTTTGCTTAGAATGAAACTATTTACAAATACAGTACATGTGACAACGTCTAGTCATGGTATGATGGAACAAGAATCGTTCATTGATCCTCACGTTCCTTCCACAGCTGAAGTCTACATAGGAATTGGGAAGCCTGCTGAGGCCACAGCGTGTACCCAGGAAGCGGCTAATCTCTTTCCCATGTCACACTATGTTCTCTACATGAGAGGTCAGGTGGCTGAACTTCGTGGAAATATCGATGAAGCCAAACGCTGGTATGAAGAGGCCTTATCTATTAGTCCTACCCATGTGAAAAGCATGCAGAGGCTGGTAAGTCTTGAGTCCACCTTCTGAAGTACTTTTGTCTCAACTTGCGATACTGTATTGCAAAATCTTAACTTGGTGTGGGAAACACATAGCTTATGAGTTTTGGATCTATATTCTTTTTGGCAAAATAGCTTTGGAAACTCTTTTCTGTCTTTTTTTTTTCCCTCTTCTCTGTGTGTTTGGAGATAAAAGGGATCTGCGGGCAATAAGACTATTTCAGTCCTAACAGACTGCAGTGAAAGAAGTCATTTGCATCTGCCTAATAATCAGTGCCTTTGGGAAATAAAGGTGGTTCGTGGTAAGAGAAGAGTTGGATACTGTAGTCTAGAGGAAAGGCCAGTCATTCTGATGTCGAATTCCAAACTAAAAGTTGAATTCTCCATGTTGATTGGTTACCTTCATGCTACATGATTTCTTGGATTTTTGAAAAGTAGAGAATCAGTCTTGCCCTCAAAGGAATGTGTAGCTTTAGGTACAAAGGTGCCTTCTCCATTATAAATGCGTAAGTTTGTTTATATGCTTCATCTATACATACATACATATATTCTGTGCTTACTGTGTTAGGAAAATTACTTTCTTTTTTTAAACCAGTTTTGTTCCAGATAGAGTGGAGTAGAACAGCTGCAATCCACTACTTACCCAACCTTTTTGTTCAGAAGTAGAAGCTAGTTTCTGCCTAGGTGCTTATGAATTATGCAGAGAAATTTCTTGTGCATCCCTGAGGGGAACTTATGAGACAAAAGATCAGATAGGAAGGCAGCACAGGGAAAGTTTTTTGTTTCACCTTTTCAGCATTTCAAGATATTTGAGCCTACTGACAAATGCCAAAAGGTTCCTTTTCCTGAAGAAGCAGGCACTTGACCTTAAGCAGTGCAGCTTAGTGAAAATGAGAGCTTATGTTTTTCTGGGTATCTTTTTGCCCCTCCTCTGAATCCACCTTTCAGTAGTCTGTAAACACATGATGCTTTTCAGAATGACTGAGAAATTAGCTGCCTTAGGAGGCATGCAAGATGAAAAATACGGTGCTTCCAGTCTGGGTTTGAGTGCAAGCTGGAGGAAAACTACTTGTTTTGTTGGATTGGCCAGTCCTTTTTAAGCATTCTTATGATGTAAAATTCTGGTTTTTAAAAGCTTTCTCTGTTGCACGAGACCTTTTCTTGTGTTTTGAATAGATGCCAAGAGATTTATGCTGCTTAATTACAAATATTAAAGATGTATGCTATAAAAATAGTTGTCTGTGTAATACCATGTGGGGGAAAAGTAGAGAATTCTGTATCGATCTTGATCTTTAGACTAATGCAAAAAGGGTTTTGAGGAGGAAGTTTGCAATGTTTACTCTTGCCTGTGTGTAGAGATGAATATCTGTACAACTCAAGACTTTGTGTATATTTACCTTTTTCTTATAAAGAGATACGATCTCAGCGACAGGGGAGCTATAGCAACAGCACTGTAGAGGTAGCAGCCTCTATAACAACAGCTGAAACATTAACTTGTAATATTTGTATTCACGATTCTAAGCCGACAATTGGTTTGTGAACCAAAGTTCTGTGGAAAAAATACCTTGTTTTCTGTGATTAATTTGATCTTTAAAATTATTTGTTATGGCTTTCTAGCAATGCTTAGAAAGCAATATAAAATGCTATTGTTTCAATGTAACCGTTACCTTAGAGCTTAGATTTACTTCATAAGCCCTGGTGAATGTCTTTTCGGGGGGCAAATACCAGGTATAGATCATAATAATTTTATGTATAAAATGCAACAAAAAGGAAATAAGATTTAAGAATGGCACAAGTTCTAGCATGTAGCATACGTATCTAGCCCGGCCTCTCAAGTAAAATTACTTGAAAGAGCTGAACTTGAAACCAGTTTTGAAGGACTTTTTTCTTTTAATTCAAATTTTAGCATGAGTGACATCTGACACTCAGTTCAATCTGAAGTTAAAATTTCCTGATGCTGGTGGTAGAGAAATCTGGATCTTTGATTTGGGGTATTATGTGTAGTTGTCCAGAGAAGAACAAAAGTTAAAATGTTCATTTGTGTTTGTATAAACAAGAATGGCTTATTGAGAATAGGAAAGATTTCTTCTTTTATAATCCATCCTTTTAATGATGATACATCACTCTGGTAAGGAGACAAAAAAGTAAACTTTGAAGCTTTACTATTTCTCAGTACAATCTTTTTTTCCATAACTCTCTTCAAGTACATATTCCTGAATACGATCTACTGTTTCTACACAGAAGCAACCTTATTAATCTATATTACTGAAGAAATGTGTGAAGAAAGACTAGACAGTTTAGTCTTGTGGCTTGATAACTGATGTGCCTCCTCCTGTGAGTTGTGGCATGTCCTGTGCTTTGGAGTTCCTTCATAAAGACTCTTGCATTTGTCTCAAGGGCAGACTCCATGATCTGTAAAGGTGACCATGAAGACATGCTTTTTGCAGAAGTCTAAGGTATTGCCTGAATGCAGTCACCTTTTATTGCCTGGTATTTGTCTAAAATTACGATTTTCTAAAGAAACAAGTTGTTATTAATTATGCTGGTGTTTCTAAGGTCTTCACTAAAATGAAAAACAGGAGGACTTGGTGATGGTGTGAAAATTGGAGCAGTTCAGAATGAAGAGATCTGTTCCCCAGCAAAATGATAATGATAAATGGGAAAGTTTGGAAGGAGAGGTTAACTCTTGTCTTAATAATGAAATGCCTAAGTCAGTGAGACACCAAATGGTGGGGGCATGATCCATGGATAAAGGACAATTTGTTCAGCTGTATTCTGTATTCAGCTTAATTAAACTTGTGAAATGGAACTGATTGGGTTATGCTGTTACATTACCTGAGATATTCTAACAGAGACCTGGCTGCAGAGGGCAGTGTGTTTGTGTTCATGCTCACTGCTGTTTCACTCCCTTCTAAACTCTTGGGGGTTTTATTAAGTCAGCTGAACAACAAAAGTAGTTTTTTTAAAGAGAAACGCTGTTAAAATTATCTTCTGTTGCTCGTGCAACTGAATTATTCCTCATACAGTTAATGTTTATATCCGTACATTCACTCACTGTATTCTCTTAAGCAATTCTCATTTGAAGATCTGCCTTGTTCTCAGGTGCTATTTTTTACTGTTTGTCACTAACTGAAATTTTCTCCAAGCCAGGATTTGTACCAGCTTGCTCTTTGGCTAGCTGTAACCGCTCGCAAGATGTCAAGAGTGAAGCAGTAATGTGTCAATATCACTTGAGTGTTCTTCACAGAGCGCAGCAGCAATGCTTTTGAACAAATGCGGTGTCCTTCCTTGTTTTTAAGGGTTGTATAGTGCACTTGGGAAAAACAATGCAAAGTTGTGTTCTACAGGTTTGAAATACTTCAGTGTGTGCTCTGTATTTCAAATCGCTTTTTATCATATCCAATGAAATTTAAAATTTTCTTTAATGACTACATTAAAAAATGATGATTCACGCTTTAATTGAATGTCATATATACTTGGTTGTCACCTGCCTGATTTTGGCCAGAATGGATTTATTTGAACAACTTTCTCCATTCTCCCTGCCCTTTATCATCACCTCCAGATTTCTGCCTTACTGCTGCCTTCCTGCTTTTGTGATTGTTTTCCTCCCCTGTGAAAAAAGAATAAACAGTCTTTTATCTCCTGCAGTCAGAGTGCTGTTGTGGAAAGTAGCCCTTGCTGCTGACGTCTGAAAGGTCCTGAAAGGGGCCATCATTCAGTAATGCCTGAAATGGCAATGAATATTTCAACCCATTGTCCAGGAAGCAAATTTGTGTATTCTCTCTCATGCTGAAGATTTCTTAGCTAAATGTAGCTTTCACATGAAATAGTTTTTCCAGCATGTGTATATCATTATAATCCTAGAAGACTCCAATATTTTTGAATATTAAGTAATTCATCTTCGCACTTGTCAGTTAATCCTATTAGCAGCTCAGCTTCTAAGGGTAGAAAACTAAAACAGAAAAGGAGAAACTACTTATCCAAAATTACTCATGTAGAAATTAATTTTCAGAATGCATTATCTTAAAGAATTACATTCCCCACTCCACACTGTTAGATATCTGTTAAAGTTTCCTATAATTATACATAGCTGAGTCAAATTTCTTAAGGCTTAGATTAACTATTTGCACTATATGCACTTTACCTCTCAGTTATAAATATATTTTTATTTATTTCTAACTATATTTACTGCTTTTTTTTTTTCAACCTAAGGAGGCTTTGCCAGAAAGAAGCCTAGCAGGACATATGGGTAGTGTATGCTTATGAGCTGTCAAGGATGTTGGGCTGACTGAAAGAAAGGGAACATAGAGAAGACGTTAGAAACCTGAGTCCAGACCCTGTTTGAAGGGGTCGGGGAGTTAAAGAAGAGAAAGACTAAACACTGTCACCCAAACTAACTTTTGTCCTTCAGTGAGGCACTGGTTTCGAGTATTTATTCTTCCTTTCGTAATAAGGACCGCCTCTGGGGAACATTAACTCCTTTGATTTTCATTGTCAGGATGCTATACTGTAAAAATTTTTGGTTTAGACCAGTAGGCTTTTCCTAACCTCTTCGTGCTGGTTCTTGTGGGTGGTTTGTGTTGTAACTGATGACCATAGAGCTAAATTCTAATGCCAAATCTCAGTGCTCGTTTGACTCGCTAAGTGCATCCTTATGCATACGGTGGTTGAAGAAGAATGGAGAAATAACAGTAGTTGGTTTTGTTAGATTTGTTAGCATATTGTTGTGGGTTTGCCCTTCAGAAACTTCAAGGTTATTTCATAGAAAGTACAGAAAGCAAAACATACGTTCAGCCAAAATCTCACAGCTGCTTACTGAAGGCATTTTACTGTGATTTGACCACTGTCACATATAAATATTTCAAGTAGTCATATTCTGCACTCTGAGAAAACAATGGCAGTCCTACTTGCATTTTAACCTGGAACACGCCCATTAAGTTCAAGTGAGTCAAAGACCATTTCAATACACTTTAAATTCTTCACTTGCCATGCAGTATTCACAGGCTATATTTTTTTTCTGCCTTGAAAATATTATTTCACATTTTAGCCTTACAGGAGAAAACCATCAGTGCTTAGGGCAATAAAAAGTGCATAATACCAACTTGCATAGTCGTTAGCTTTGAAATATAACAAAGTATGAAACAAGGTGAATAATAAAGTTTGGGGTTTTCCCTGTTTGTTTCAAAATTATCCCCTTTTATTTTTAGTATTATTGAGCTCAAGTACAGCAGTTAACCATTTCATACTGATTTGTATCTTAAAGATTACCATTGGAGGAAGATCGGTATAATTTCTTCATTCCTGAATTCTTTACCTGAGTTTCACAGTAGTCTTTTAAAGCAGATCTATTTTTGTTCAGTATTTGACAACAATAATTGCTACAAACTTGAGTTCAAAGTAGAATTTAGTTTGGAAACTGAAAATGACTATGAGAATTCACTGCGCTAATTTTGTTTATAACTTTAAGCAGTGAGCTCCCATTTATTGAGGCAGGACTGTCTGTGCTGGTCCTCTGGGAACTGTTGTCCTGAAAGTGGTATTTTGGGGTTGTTGAAACATATGTTCTGTTTCAGAAAAGCCTTTCTTTTCACATTACCTTCTATTTACTCCAAATGACCTAAAGCAGCAGGAACAGATCTTTCAACAAGAAAATACCCCCATTCATGGATTCTTTTTACCACCTGAGAGTGAGCTCTATAAGGACATAACAGGTTTCAACTTCCCTGTGCTGTCCTCAGCTGACAACTATTACAAGAAGAATACTGCAGTGGGGCTTAAATTAGGCGTTTGGTTTAGACAATCTGCGAATATCTGAAGATGCAGAGGTAACCTGATTTTGTACAGCATGCGTTGTTTTGCACTGACGGGCACTGGAGAAGATGCAGAATCTAAACCATTGAGGTGTAGTATTTATTAAGAATCTAGTAGCAAAGGTTAAGGCAGCTTTCTGTAACTTTTTCTTAGGTGGTTTTTAGATATTTCTTTTTAATTAACTTTCCTTAGAATTCTATTTGACATTTCTGAACTGAAAAGTGGTTTCTTTTTTTCTTTTTTTTTTTTCTTTTTTTTTTTTTAAAGTACAGATTTTTGCTTTAACTTTCTGGTTTCATTTGTTTTTGTGTTATCTGTGTGATAGATTTTTCCACAGCGTACCAATTCAGGCTCAGCTTGCCAGAAACCATTTTATCACCTCTGTTTGTTCCCATTTTAAAAAATGGAAAATTAATTAGTAGTAGATGCTGGCAAAAGGAAGGGATGCTTTGGTTAGGGTTACTCCTCTTTATTTGACAGGTCACGAATCATTCCAGTGTTTTTATTGTATTGTGTGGAACTGATAAAATTCCACCCATGAGATAATTTAGCTCAATTCGCTGTTGCAGCAGGTCAGTGTGCAGTACTACAGTGTGCAGTATTACTGCAAAGTTGTTTCTCTTTGCTTGGAAGATTTTAAGAATCTTTGGTTTCAGTTTTCAAAATACAAGTAGTCTTCATCTCAAGCTTTGATTAAAGTTTCATAGCATAAAGTCTTTGAACTGATTGTGCTATCGGAACTGAGCTATTATCAATTGGTTTCTCATAAAGCAGGTATGGATTAAATATCATCATTTGGTAGGTAGCAACCAACTATCATTTAAAGTTCAAGGAATAAAATCCAAAGATCACAATGGCCCAGTCTGGGTTATGGCTTTGGTTTTGCTAGACATCATAGCAAAGCATCTGAGGAGGGATTCCCTGCCCTACGCTGTCTGTGTCAAGTAATTGACAGGCAAAGAGCTGGGGAACAAGAGCACAATCACATACTGTTTGCATAATCACAGAATGGTTTGGGTTGGAAGGAACCTTAAAGATCATCTAGTTCCAACCCCCCTGCCATGGGCAGGGACACCTCCCACTAGACCAGGCTGCTCAAAGCCCCATCCAGCCTGACTTTGAACACAGGATGCCCTTGATGGGGCATCCACAACTTCCTTGAGCAACCTGTTCCAGTGTCTCCCCACCCTCACAGTAAAGAATTATCTTCCCAATATCTAATCTAAATCCTACCCTTTCAGTTTAAAACTTTTACCCTTCATCCTATCACTCCACTCCCTGATAAAGAGTCCCTCCCCATTTTTCCTGTAGGCCCCCTTTAACTACTGGAAGGCCACAATAAGGTCTCCCTGGAGCCTTCTCTTCTCCAGGCTGAAAAATTCCAACTCTCTCAGCCTGTCTTTGTAGAGGTGCTCCAGCCTTCTGATCATTTTTGTGGCCCTCCTCTGGACTCAATCCAACAGGTCCATGTCCTTCTTATGTTGGGGGCCCTAGAGCTGCACGCAGAACTCCAGATGGGGTCTCACCAGAGTGGAGTAGAGGGTCAGAATCACCTTCCTTAGCCCGCTGGCCATGCTTCTTTTGATGCAGCCCAGGATGCATTTGGGCTGCAAGCGCACATTGCCAGCTCATGTTGAGCTTCTCATCAACCAATTCCTTCTCTTCAGGGCTGCTCTCAAATCCATTCTCTGCCCAGCCTGTATTTGTGCTTAGGGATTGCCCTGAACCCGGTGCAGGACTTTTCACTTGACCCTGTTGAACTTCATCAAGTTTGCATGGGCCCACCTCTCAAGCCTGTCCAGGTCCCTCTGGATGGCATCCCTTCCCTCCAGCATGTCGACCACTCCACACGGTTTGGTGTCGTCGGCAAATTTGCTGAGGGTGCACTCAATCCCACTGTCCATGTCACCAACATAGATGTTAAACAGCACGAGTCGCAGTCCCAGCCCCTGAGGAGTGCCACTTGTCACTGGTCTCCACTTGGACATTGAGCTGTTGACCACAACTCTTTTGAGTGCAGCCATACAGCCAATTTCATATCCACTGAGTGGTCCATCTGTCAAATCCATGTCTTTCCAATTTAGAGACCAGGATGCCATGTAGCACAGTGTCAAATGCTTTGCACAAGTCCAGGTAGATGATGTCAGTTACTAATAATTGTGACAGTAGTATTTTCAGATACACGTGTATGATACGTGCACTTGCCAAGAGAGGTTGTGAAGTCTCGCATCCTTGGAGCTGTTCAAAATCTGACAGGACACAGCCCTTGACAACCCACTGTAGGTGACTCTACTTCAATTTTGGATGTAGAAAGTCTCCAGAGGTCCCTTCCTACCTCAGCCAACCTACGAAATGCAACCAATATAAGCTTTGTAGATAGAGATGATGATTTCTGTCATACAAAATGATGCAAAACGCTTGTGGATAAAATCTTGTTACAGTCTTCCTATTGTGCCAGAGTTTCCTTATTTTTACCAGTCATAAAAATCTATAAAGCACAGGTTTTGTTCTTTCTTGCCTCATTTTCATGGTGCATTACTCATAGTAATCATGGAAGGAAGGTGGAAGAGATTAATATCTTTCTCAACTGCATTCACTTGTCTTATGTACATGCACATACAGTATACACATGTACATATGTATACTTATATTCTCTGCTGCAAACCTGCCTTAATATTTATGATGCATCTTATTGTCTTTGCACTGTAGAAGTGAGGTGCTGCCAAACCCTGTGCCACGCAACCTAGCTATCAATTGGTCATTGTGTTGCAGGCACATAAAAACTGTACCCTGCACCTTCCATAAAATGGAACTATTCTAGAATAGATAGTTAATAATGATGCATTTCTTATTGTTGCCAGTCTGATAGTTTTATATGCTTGACTTGGCTGGGCTTTTAATACTTGAGCCATTTAATGATTTTTATATTTTATTTAAGTATGTGGATACAATGCAACTGCAAAAATGGCCAGTTGATTCCGAAATATTTCCTGTCATGCTGCTTCTCATGCAACGTGCTTGACTGGGGAATGTTCATACAAAAGTGTCAATGGCAAAACAATCCATCTGAAATGCCTCAGTTGATACCTTCACAAATTAAGTTTTTGGGCTTCTGGCTCACTCTCGGTGGTTTTCTCATGGAAAGTTCAAGTGTACCTTAGTGATCTGCATTGAGGCATCTGTAGACAAAGGTGTGCCTAGTATTATTTAAAGAACACAAAATACTTATGACTCTTTATAGCTGTTTACATGGAAAGAATCTCCTTGTTGCATGGTACTAAGTAGAGACGATGAACAGACTAGCAAGCTAGTAAAAGTATCTGATCACGGCATAATGAAAAGTTTACTTTTTCAGGCTTTTTCTGTAGGTGTTAGAAAGTAATCCCTATTAAAAGTCTTTCCAAAAGAGTCCTCCTGTCTCCTCATGCATTTTACCCTCTAAAGGGCTAACTGCGTTAAAGTCATTGTCACTTGGGTAGTGTTGATATCCAAAGTAATCTTTGCCTTTTCCTCCATACCTTTTGCTGGGTAACTGGCCACCTAAAAGAGGATGGAGGGGGGGGGCAAAAACATGCAGATTTTTACTCATGGAAAAATACTAACAAGCAAGACTAATTTAAGAGAATGAAAATGTCAATAGTCTTAGTCCCAGTAATTCAGGATAAGGCCAGGAGGCCTCATGTCAGTAAAGTGCTAATAGTTGCTCTTGATATTTAAGTTCTCCTTGTTTAAAAAAAGAATAAAATGGAAATGAGAGAAGGCCTGGAAGAAGTTGAAAATACGTGCTATTCTCTACTATCCTCTGTAGTCTCTTGCATCCCTTTTCATGGATATTTGCTGCTGCTTTTTTGCATGGATCTCAAAACTATGGTTTTTATTTTGCTCTGTGTAATTGCCTTTCAGTATGAGAATTGCTTTGCAAAACACTTTTTAAATTGGGTCATTCTGCTGAAGTATGCATTGGGCTAATTATGATTACTTTGCTTCCCTGGGCATTTTTGTGCTCAATGAATTTATTAAAGTATTACTTTATAGCTGGAGCTGAGAACTTACACAGCAGTCAAAACTATGTGGCACCTGGTGTGCGTGGCTGTCTTTCCTGTAGTCTCTCAGGGCTTTTGCTCGTAGGCAACATCTGGTATCTAATAATTTAAAATTGAATTTCGTGTAATTAATAAATATATTTAAGGAATTATTTGGGGGTAAATCCAAAGAACATGAAAAAGGCTGGGGAGAGCAGCCATCCTTAACTTTAAACGAACAAAAGGAATTTTATTTTCCTTTTCCTGAGACAGCTTCTGTTGTAGAATTCTGTAGAATTCATTAACTACAGGAAGACATTTGAGACATGAAGTCATCTACATGTGTTGTCTTTTTTTTCTTTATTTTCTTGTGCTGCGAAACTTTGCATGCTGGTGAAATATAACTATATGCCACCATCAACAGCAATCTGAATGAGACAAACCATTCGATGTGGTTTAGTTGTGGTTAGTAAATGTGTGTGTGAGAAACTCGCAGCACTGTAGCCAAGTGTCTGAGACCTAGCTCTTCAGCAATCTCTTTTATAATAATGTATTATTACATATTTTGCTATAAATCTCTTGCACTTCTCAGGTGCATTTCTCGTGCCTTGATGAAAGTACCTTTTTGCTTTACATCTGTCACAGGGTAGCTTGACTTGCTTTGGCTTAAGTGGTTTCCCAAGACAACAGACTGCTATTGAGAGGACCAGAAGTTACCTAATCAGTTACTAAACCTTTTTTCTAACTAGGGACTATAAACAAGTTGTTCTTAAAAATTGTGCTTTGTCTTATCCTCATCAAGCAGAAAGTGGCCCTACCTTAATGCAAAACTAGATTTCTGGAGGCAACTGTCCCTCAGGAAATTATGTTAATGGTTGCTTTTGCCAGGGTTATGTCAAACAGCTGCATTCCCCAGATAAGTTGTCTACTTTGGTACAGAGTTTTTTCTGCAAATCCCTAGTCTGTAACAGTCTTTTTATGTCTCTCTATCTCTGCAACTCATCTCATGCTAAATTTTTTTGAAGACCTCTTTTCCATTTACTGCAGCTTTACTTCCCTGCTACCCAGTATTGTACTTAGCAGCCCTTCCCCTGCTCCTGAATCTACAGTTTAAAGATGTGTTGAACCTTGCACTTTGGAAGGATTCAGCCAACTTACTATGTATGAAGAGCATAATATAATTTCTCCAAGATTAGTTTTCTTTAAACACAGACTGTGTTTTCTGGTAGCTGGGTGCTTTTAGATGAAGCTAAAGAATTGCCCTTTAAGGTTAGTGCCAGGTTATTTTTTTACTTCAGGATGTTTTTTTAATGTAGATGATCAAACTAACAGAGAAAGCAATTATTTCAGTGAGCTTTAACTTGTGGGAAAATAGGAAGTGTGTTTTGTCTGACTCTGAAAACTACATTCCTTTCTAAGGTTTGCTGGTTATTTTTCCATTATTTTTCATATTATATTTTTTTCAATGAGCAGCAACAAACTGTGAAGAAAGTTATGTGCAGCTACTGTTCTTCAGAAAGCTGCCATCTCTTAATTTCTCAGTAGGGAGGGACGTGCTGTTTGGCCACCTTGTGTACTGCATCTCACTAATTAAAAGGCCAGTGTTTCGTCTGAATAAAACTGACTGCTGTCTTCTGTAACTACAGTTTGGGAACAGAAGATGAGAATGGTCTTTCAAGTTAAAACTATTGTGGTCAAAGCCATGGACTGCAGGAGCTCTTTACTAAAAGTCTTTGGATGGCCTATTTCTGTACTATAACTTTATTGCAGTCAAATTTCATCGGCAGTCTTGATACCTGTGGGCTGAGACCATAAATTAAACTAAGATATAGCCTGAGGCCAAACCTTGAAGTCTGCTCACCATCGTTTGTCCCTATTGGATGGATGGACTGGTGGAAACTAGTTCTTAACTCATTTTTATGTTCTTGTGCTTCTCTATGCCGTCTCTAGTTTGATTTATATTCCTATATCCAGCTATATTGAAACTTTACTGAAATCCAGACAAATTAGTTCTACAACTTTTGGGGTTTTTTTCTCCTGCATTACTCTGTCTAATCAAATAATGTACAGGCTAGCTTAGTGTCTCACCAGTGATAAACACGTACTGTATTTTTATTCCACTTTTCCCTCTTACCTTACTGCTAACCCTTCCTTTCTTCAACATTTGTTCTAAGGCCTTGCATATAATTTAGAACTGAAATAATAATTTTCTTTCTGAAATACAAACAGTATACTACTATTTGGTAGTAAAAATGCTTCCACTATTAACTTGCTAGCTAGTCCTTGATTTCTTTTATTTTTCTTTTCTGTCTTTTTCTAGGATGGAGATAATCTAGTTGTCACAAATTGATTATCTGGATGTATCTGGTTTTGGTTTTATATTGGCTTGGAAAAGAAAGCTCCTTTACTTTGAAAGTCTGGATGCCTTTTTAATCTGACTTTCTGCTGACCATAAAGGATCTTTTCATGCTGTTGCTATGATGTGATGTAATTTTAACATCAACCTTAAAGTTAGAAGCCAGTGTCTTGGTAAACTGGTATTGATGCTGTACAATTGGCATTGTGAAACAATGGTCTGAGTTTCAATTTGTGTTGGTTTAATTGGGTAATGATTGAAAAGTCTGGTCAACACTGCAGGCTCATTGAAGCTGTAGTAATCCAACCATGTTTAACCTGGGTAATGGATACACCTATATCAGAGGCAATGTTGTACAGTTTATTTGCTTGAGCCAGTTATCCATGTGTAAAAGCACAAGGATCGATGCTTTCTAAAACCAGAGTCTTTCCACTCCTCTGCTGTCTGCAAGTAAACATACCCACCGTGTGCTTAATCCAACTTCACTCTACATGAAATATAGTGAATGCAGATTTAGAATTGTTGACGCTTTTAATGTACTTCTGTCACGGTAAGCTGCTTGGCTAAACTGATAGGGGTGGAAAAATACATCACCAGTGAGACATAGTAATGCTAAACATGAAAACAGAAAGCTGTTTTGGGCTTTCATCACTTTTTCAGTCAGCGGTGCAGTGTTGATCTGCAGCTTCTTAATTCTGGTATTAATATGCGTTGACTTTATAGAGAGAAAAAAGATAAGAGCTTTTTAGTTTCAACAAAGAATCACATATGTACAAATCTAGCCTGTACATTTTGTTATAATACTGAATTTACAAACAACTCTTGGCATTTGAAAAATATACCATTACAGTCTTTGTTTTTTACCTCCCCACTATAAATTTTTACATTGTTGAATCAATAGCTGGTGTAGAGCTTGAATGCAATATTTGATATTTGGTTGCATAACTGCGTTTTTTGTTTCAGCTCTTAATATTTTTAAGCATGAATATTTAAGCATCTGAGCAAGTTTAGAGGAATAAAAATGTAACTGGCTGAGTTGAGTGGCTGCAGATAATACGGCATCTAAGGTAGTATGGCAGATAGTAAGACAATGACTGAAATCTCTTTTTTTCCTTTAATGTAAAGACTAGATATATAAAAAAAGATTATAGTATTTGTTTTCATAACAGCTTTGAGTGGTCAACATGTTGAGTTTCAAGTACCTTTTGCCCTGAAGTATGTACTATTTATTCCCAGTCCAGAAATGGGGAAACTGAGGCATAGATGCTGTGGCTTACCTAGCTTTATGTGCAATACAAGTCTCCTGGTTTCTCTTCCTGAACATCACATTCATGGGACTCGCATTTAATTTCTGTGCTTATTCTTTCCAGTGCATTTGGACTCTGAAGAAAATAATTTTCCCCACAGGGATCTCCAGTGTACCAGTGAATCTTGTTAAGGCACCAGCATCAATATTCCTGCTCCCTGCTGAAGGGAGCCTGTGGGTGCTCTTTTGTGGGTTTTGACTTGCAAATGATTGTCAGACTTTAGGAGGGTTTTCCCTTATGATACTTAAATTTAGTACTGTCACTGATGGACCACCTATTAAAATGTAGATGATTAGGACAGCTCTATCATTTATCAGTGAAAATTATCTTTTTGATAGTTACTGCCTTTGCATGCAATTTAAAGTGAAAGGAATACGTGGCAGCGCCTTGATAGCCATTTCAGCTCAGCCAAATAAAATCAGACCCTCGTCTCAAATTCACAGCAGAACTTTTATTACTTTTAAATAATAAATCAGTTCGTTTACCTACATCTCTCTTCCCCCCAGCTGTCTTCCTTTCTGTTAGATTTTGTCAATGATATCGTGGATTTGCTCAGTGAATGTAATATTTCCCAAATCATTGCAGCTGAGGTGGTTGTTGGAGGAGGTAGCTGTTTGGTTAGCAGACTGTTTCAGACGCGTCTGTGGCACCAGTACTTTGTTTCTATGATTCCTTTTTGATATGGTTTTGAGAGCTCAGTTAAACTTAGCACTGTGTCATAGTAATGTACTTTTATAGGGAATAAAGGTAAACTACTTCCAAGATCTTTGTTCCTTATCTTACATTATTATTTGCTAGAGAGCTCAAAATTCAAGAAAAGGTAATTTCAAACCAGCACTAAACATGAAGTCTGTGGATATAGAGATCTGAAGGAAAAAGGATTGCTGCTTTTATTATAATGGGTTGTTAGTTTTTCTCAGATGTTCTGTTCAGGACTATGCTTTGCTGCATCCTCCTGTCCTACAAATCAGACTCCTACCTGGGTTCGAACAAAAAAGAACTAAGTCTTGTTTTATGTCCTTGGAGGATATTATAGCCCCTAACATGAATTGGTGAGCACATATGTAACTCTTGCATATTTACTCATTTGTATCACGAGTCAGATTTGGAGAACTAATGTCATGGATTTCCTTTTGCTGTTATGTTGTTTGTGTCTTCATATAATTACCGTTATATGCAATAAATAAAATTTTGAGTAAGACTTCGCAGGCCAGCTTTTTCCTGCAGAGGGTTAATACCCTCTGGGTAAGGAGCTCAGTTTGGCAAGATGTGGGAAACCATAACTCAGTGCTCCCACTCTGTGATTAGTGGGAGGCACAGGAGAGGGCAGTTTAATACCTTGACATTTGTCAGAATAGATGTAAATATTTATTATTGTCGAGATGTTGAGGTTGAATGTAGTTTTGTATGTGCATTTTTTAAAAATGCGCTTATTGGAGTCTTGGGAAAATACATGTGCCTGACTTTTTTGCGCAAATCTGAGAAATCCTGCATTACAGTAGGTGTTGTTGTGGTACTTCAAGGAAGCTGCCTTTCAGGATATAGCCCTTACATTGAATTTAAAGATGCTTTTAAAAACAGCTTTTCTTTCTTAAGAACTGTCATAGAACTGAAGGGAAAAGAAGTATTAGCCAAACACAGAGATGGGTATGAGCACTCATTTAACAAGAACCACATATCTTCACATAAAGCATTTGACCTGGAAGACTCTTCAGTCTTTTAGTACTGCTCAGGTGAACCAAGCAAAGCAATTCATTAGCAAAGTACGTACTTGGCAGAAATATGAAAATGCAAACATTGCTCACACTGTTAAAAGCTAATCACTGCGAAGAAAGAGTTGCACAAAACACTTGAGCAATATAGCATGGTTTAGTAGGCCCATTAGAATGCAGGCATTTGATTCTTTTCATTTTTTTTTCTAAATACTTCGATGAAAAATCCAGAAGTTTGTAAATGCTTCCCTCTTATCCCAGGAACTAAACTTTGTAAGTTAAGTTATTAATGTTTCTTTTATGGATGTATCTGAAATTAACATTTGAGTTCAGTTTTTTTCCAGGTTGTAATTCATTGATTAGTCTTTTTATTCAGTGATGCTGGTGAAATGATTTGTTGCAGGTCAGTGTGTTCAATCTCTCTCAGCCACTACTGATACACTGTTTATATCATACACATTGAACTTGCTGTTTCAGACTGATATCCTTAGCAAATCAGGCTTAGTAAATCATGTTTGTTTGTGTGCGTGTTTGTCAGCTTCAGACTTCTTCATAATTTTTAAATTCTTTACCCAGTATCATCTAGCCAGAAGAGGGAATGATGTAAAAAAAAATTAGGCTTGTGCAAGTATTACAGAAACAGAGGCGGGAGGAAAGGCTACTGAGACTGTTTCATTATTTTAAAATGATTCCAGAACATAGCATAATGTATTCTGCTATTTTAGGTTAGTTAGCTACATGACTTGACAGCATAAAATATTTAGACAAAATAGTGAATTGAGGTTGTTATAAAGAAAGACCTTACCAGTAAAGGGCTATGGGAATAAAAATAATAATTAAAAAAATAATCATGCAGATTCAGAATTTATTTTGTGCAATACACAGTGTGAAAATGGTTTCAGAGCTCTTAATCTACATGGACAAGGTTGTGTTAGGTAGTGCTTTGGAAAAATACTTGCCTTCTATCAGAGAAGATCTGACCTACTAAACGAGAGGAATGCTTTTGCCTTGGTTTCTGAATTAAAATTTATCTGCTGGTGAGTGGGTCTTACTACCTTAAAATAAATAATTTTAAATAAAGACATAGTTTTAGAAGTACATTTTGTCATTTAAAACCAAAAGCCTTTATTTTCTAAATGGAGGCAAATAATAAATTAAGGCAGATGTTGTCAAGTTGTTACAACTCTTCAAAAAGACAAGCAAGGGAACCTCCATCAGCTGCAGATGCGTTTCAATTTCCAGTTTTTTCATAGTCATTGTTACAGTTTGTCCTGACAGCTGACAGTAGCTTCTTTGGGATTCTGTCTGTTTTTTAATTTATGACCATTTGAAAAAGTGATAGCCCCAATGGCATCGTAACAGATGGGATTATGGTGGTCACAGACCCAAAGACTTATCAGAGGACTACGAAATGATATGACACAAATGCACTCTGTGATGATGCTTTGTCATGTTAATTGAATGCCTACCCAGAAGTTGGTAGGTTACAGTTGCCAGAAATAACTGTTCATGATGTAAAGTCAAAACCAGTATGAAACGCTGTCAGATCTATTAAAGTAATTGACACATCAAACTTAATTTCCTTTAAAATTGTGATGTGAGAATGTGAGCAGCTGGTGATCTCTGTTGAAAAAAAAAAGACGTAGCTTTAACCTGGGCATCCAAAGTCATCTTATTTGCTGCAGAATCAAACCCAAAGCTTCCTAGAAGGAGGATGTTTCATTAGTAGGTACGATCTTTCTGCCATGTGCATTACATTTGATTTGACCCAACATTTATATCTGAATATTTTTCCTGAAGATAAAATCCATGGATGTTTAACACAATGGCTGGTCAGAAATGTTTGTATCTCACCCCACACTCAGTGGCTGCCTTAAGTTCCAGAGTTTCCACCTTCCCCACCAAATCCACACTGTTGCTGTAGTTCTTATCCTTGAATGTGTGGAAGCTGCCACTCTCCGTTTCAGCTCTTCACTCAGTGTTAGCTTCCCACTTTACTTATTCTGATCAAATCCTAGCTTTGTGTGGGAGTGCCTTTTCTGCCATTCTTGAGATCTTCCTGCCAACTGTGCTCCAGTGAACTAGAAAAGTGACTCAAATGGACAAGATTCTGACGCTCTGGGAAGCAGGATTCAAATCTATTTCAGCTGCCTGTCAGCTGACCATAGTAAAGCAAAGCAAAGGACTGAGGGAGAAACGGTGTCTGGAATTACACTTTCCCTGAAGATTCC
This sequence comes from Rhinoptilus africanus, assembly GCA_013400135.1. Lineage (NCBI taxonomy): Eukaryota > Metazoa > Chordata > Aves > Charadriiformes > Glareolidae > Rhinoptilus > Rhinoptilus africanus. Next base: position 29,202 of record VXBO01007125.1, read on the forward strand.
AACCTTGTTATTATTCCTAACTTATTACCCAGTTTGGAAAATGGATTTCAAGAGCCATAAACCAAACGCAGCATATGATTTAACACGCTATGTCAGTTAGTGCAGTGATGGATAGCCAATTATAAAAAGTCCATAACCGCATTAAACTTATGCTTTGCCTCAGTCTTTAACAGGAATCTGATACTCATCATGAATGGCATAGGTAAAGTTAGTAGTGGAAATGAAAGTGTGGAAATCGTGTCAAGTACTTGCTGGTGGAAGGGTATGGAGGAGTTGGCCGGAATTCTGGAAGAAGTAACAGATGAAATAACAGATCATTAGTCCAGTATATTTAGTGAAACCTAAGTTAACAGAAGATTGTAGGATAGTTAACATGCTACCTGTACTTGGGGAGAGCAGTTGCAGGAGAAAGGCATCAGTTGGATTAAAGGTGAGACGTGGAGACCCTTCTAAGAAAGGAGTACAATGTCTTTCACAAATAAAAAATGCAAGTGCAAGTATGGAAATGACTGGGGAGGACAAATAGCTGGGGTACCAGTTGACCTGAGCTACATCTCCATTGTTCTATGAGAGCCACATCTTCATTGTTCATGAGCTGGCCGAGCCCAACACAAGACATCATGTTATCCCATTTATCAACATCATCATGTTGTCAACAGTGTAATCTCACCCTCAATTTTGTAAGCCCACAGATTTGTCCTTCCCTTATGGAAGGTGGTGGTGTTCATGCTCCACTTGATAGCTTTATGTCCACAAAATACGGAGGCTGCCGTGCCCAGTAAAACCGGTTGAGGCTGGCCAACAGGAGAAGTCTACCCTCAGTGTGAACTAAAGCCTAGGTTTCAGTTGGAGTTTCCTCCCAGGCTGGCCCTGTGATTCTCTTGGAATCCCAAGTCATGTGGATGGATGATAAAACTGGCCTGTGGCTTCGCATCACTGCGGTCCTTCTGCTCGGTGAGCACTGAGGTGATGGAACTGTAGTGCTGGAAGGTCTCTGGAACATTTCCTGGGAGGAACAGGAAACTTTTAATAATAATAAATGCTCCATGTAAACATGAGGCAAATAAGCATAATCAAAATAAGGCTAGGTGACACTGACACTGGAACAAATGGAAACAAACTGGCTAGGGAAAAACTGGGGAAGATGATTTGAAGAGGTTTCTCAGCGCTCACAGTCTAAACATTGTGTGGAACAAGAAAGGGGGTGCTGAGGTTGTGGGTAACAGCAAGGGAGCAAAATGAATGACCTAAGAGGGCTCTTCTGATCTGATATTAATTAAACTGAAAATACATTATTTTTGTCAAGTTTTTAAGTAAAAAATTAAGAATGATCCACAAAAAGATAGTTGTGAGAGAACCCTATAGGCTTATATGGAGTTGAGTTATAAAATGTAGGTGAGAGTTCAGTTCTGTTTATCTGTGTGCTCCCAGAGCAGCATTAGCAAAAGCTTGAAATGTTGAGGTACGTTAATGTGATTTTTAAGTTTTATTTAAAATTATTTTTACTGTGTTTTGTCCAAAATACTGCTGTTTGGGTTTCTGTCTTTAACTGTCCAAAGCTTTTTTTCCTTCATTTTCAGTCTATTCAACTTCTTCAGGTTTTGTGAAAGGTAAGTCAGTACACAAAGAAGTGGTTTGTTTTCTTTTTCTGAATAAGCGCTGAAAGCCCTTTCTGAGCTGGTAGTTAGGGTTTGGCTCTTCTGATCTCTGCCTGATGGTGCACGGGTGGGAGGGTGTGTGCCTTCCCTTCACACTGAAAATAGCCTTCTCTTAAAGATGAATCTGCTGGCAGTTGTCCTGCCAGACTGACAGGGCAGCAGCATACCTACAGCTTCTGCCTTTCATTTAAGAATCTTAGCGGGGAGAAAAGGGGCTGTGTTCTCTCTCATGCCAGGAGATTTTTGCAAGATGCCATGAAGATGGATCTTCCCATTGTAGTGCGTTGAGCCCGAGGAGCAGATGGCAGTTCATCGGCTTTGGGGGCGGAGGGGAAATGGTCTGTTTCCTGAGGATGCTATAAAAAATACATATTTATTAATGCTTTATTACAAATCTTTTTCTCGAAGATTATTGCAATTCCAGTCTAGTATGTGCTGCTATGGTGTCATAACACCTTTGAAACAGTGACATTAGCCATAGTTATAACTTATGTATGTACATGCTTCTATATGCAAAAATCTCTTTGGCTAAGGGCAAAAGGAAGAAAAATGTGAATAATGTGCTTTAATCTTGGCATTTCTGTTTTATTTTAGTAATGAAAGGACTGGTCATCTTTTATCTTATACTGCAGTTCTGACTCTGAATATTTAATACAGCATTTGTCAGAATATTTGAGAGAAATGCACATGCATAAATGCAAAAAAGGTACTTCAGAAGAGTATCATTCACTTCTGATGCTTTTTCCATAGTCTCAAAAGTTCAGGCAAGTGTGTGCTGGTTTCTGTAATATTGAGTGTGTACAAATATGGACTGCAAGTGCTAGCCTTCAGTATAGTGACGATCTAGCTAAAGATCTCCAGAGTACTCAATTTGAACTCTAACAGTTCCATTAATTATAAATTTTAACCACAGATCCTACTACTGGATATGCAACTCTGCTTTTTCTTTGATACACACGCTATTCCCCTGACTTAAGATTGATTGCTTCGTTAGAACATTTGATCAATTTTTCTCATTACTATTGCCAGAAGCCACATACCACCAGTACATTCATTGTGATTTTATGGAAGAACTGTCATTAATGAAAAACAGCTTCTTAAAAAGCCATTGCTTGTTATTTCTTACTATTTATTCTTTAATTCTATTACTGCTTGACTGGTGCACAGAAGAATGTGAATTTCTTGACATTAGTGATAATTTTGCATGGAGCACAAGCTTTCAAAACCAGGAACCTTCAGATGTACTAAATTGAAATCTAGTCGTTAGGCAGTGGAGTAAGGAATACCCAGTATCCTCAGTTCCTGTGAAAAGTCAAGGTTTTGCCCAAATGGTTGAATATAGACTCACTGGGATGGCTTTGAGGCTCATCATTTCAACAGTGTTGGTCTGAGGTTTTCTGTTTCTCTAGCCTGTTCTACACTTGTACCATTTTTGAAGGATTTTGGCTATTGAAAGCACTTCTATGTTAGTCCTATGTCCTGAGTAACAGAAGTACAATTTTCTCTACTGACCTTTTGACTCAAAACTTGGAAGATAGTGGCGTGTGCATCGAACAGTACCTAGGAGTTGGTATGTAGTACGTACCATGGCAATGCAGTACTAAACCCAGCCTTGCTTTTGACACCAGGCGCAGTACAGCTTGTAGAGCCACAGATTAAACTGATGAAATGGTAGGATTTCAGTAGTGAATAAACTGTAATTAGGTCATGCATGTGTATCTATGAAATGTCTACATAGAGGAAAAAGGATGAATATATCAACGACAATATACAAGAATATACTGAATTAAGGAAATTGCTATGGGCCCATTTCATAAACAGCACTATCTGTAGCCATGATCTCCAGCACCTCTTTTCATTGTGGGTGTATGTACCCAAAGGATGCTCTACATCTGGGAAATCCTCTTTTCTCGTTTGTGGGAAAGGTTGATGTGTGCTGGGAGGGCGGACAGGGAAGATAGCGTGCTACCGAGCTTCTGGATGGAGGGAGGTGATCAACAGATAAATCACCTACGCCTTACTGTCATGGTGTCACAGCTGAGAGGAGATGCAAAACATTTGCACCAGGTGGCCAGAACTCCAAATTCAGGACTGGCCATTATCTGAGGACTAAAATTGTATTTCATTATTCCCTGATATTTGCCAGAGCTGTAGCCATCTGACTTCTGAAGGAAGGATTTTTTGTTTGTTTGTTTGTTTGCTTTGGGTTGTTTTTTGTTTTAGGAGGTTTTTTTTGTAGATACAGCATATGAAACAAGGCCTTCGGTGTAATTTTCAGATGGAGATAAAAAGTTAGATAATCTCTGAAGTCACTAGCTATTTCACTCTATCAGTAAGGTGTTTCATTTGTTTCCAATGTGCCTGCTATTGTTGAATTAGTTCTCGCAATATAGCATTGTTTGTTGGCATGTCATGCCATGTTTTTATCAGCTTATATGACATTCACATGCAGCATAAATCAAAATTACAGCAGACTATTGCAAGATCATGTTGTCTCAACATGAAAAGAAGTCCCCCAAGAGCTTCCATCTTCAACCATTTCATTCCACCAATTCCACCAGCAATTTTAAAAACCCAACTTCAATTTTGAACTTTTCTGCATTATGGACTGTGAACAGTAACGAACTAAAAGGCAAGCACATCCCTGTTGGAAGGGGTCGATCGTTTTCAGGGGGGTTATGAACACACAGATGCACTAACAACCACGCACGTTCGTTATTTCACACCAGCGATGTGGAGTTCAGTGAGCAACAGAGTCAAAGTTGTTGTTTTAAAAATCTGTTGCCAAGCAGTAGGTTTTCTCCTAGCAACAAGTGTTTTGCAGCAGGGGAAGCAATCGGATACCTTAGGGGGGGTGTTAGCACTGGGGGACGGGTAAAGAAATGACAAACTGGGGTGGGGAGCTTGCTTCAGCGGTGACGCAGAGCACACAGCTCGGTTGCTGGGTGCGTTGGGATCGAGGAAGGCAAGTGAGGGGGACAAGGCAGGAAGGGACACGTAGAACAGGCAATGTTTTGGGACAGGCAACAAACAAAAACGTTGGCTGCAGACACGGGTTCATGTTTGTTCATCAGTTGGTTTCGTTTAGTGAATGATCAGCTGTAGCCATATCAGCTAGTTGTCCTCATTTAAAAAAAAAAATCCATAATGAGCTGCTAGGAAGTTTTGAGTGTTACTTGAAGAAACACACTTATTAAAAAAACCTGCAGTATTAGAGAAAATGAGAGAAGCAGCTTTGTACTCTGCATTTTGGAAACAAATTGCATATACATTGCAGTTTCTTTTTCTATCAAAAAGAATTATGTATGTATGTATTTTATGGAAAATTATCTTTACTCGTAAATGTTGCTGGTCAGTACAGTTGCTTTTAAACCTTATAATATGGACACCCTTCAAAATCCCTGCGTTTAAAATGCATCTATGTCAGTCACTGCAGACATAGAACTGTATTTATCCATAATTTTTCTGATGGAATGGCTTATTTTGAACTGATACACCATGTCACAGTCTTTTCACACTTGCAGAAAATAGTTGTTTACAGTGACTAAACGTGCAACTGTTGGTGGTTTATGTCTTCGAAAGAAGGGGTTAATAAATGATTTCTTGTGCAAAGTCATACTTATATTAGGACATGTTTCAGCACAATTCATCAGCTAAAAGAAAAATAGGAGATCATAGTGTATAAATAATGTGCTATTTCACTCTACATAAGTGTAAAATATTGATTATAGAATACATTTAAAGTGTGTATTTTTATCACAAAGAATGAGAAATATCAGCTGCAAAATTTTACTTATTTTTCCAAATATCATGGCAAATTCTTATCATTTTTCCTCACCAACTTCTTCTGTTTCATTATTATAGCATAACACTGTCAAGTCTCTGGAAAACCTTCAAGTTTGATAGATTTGTTTGAAAATAGCAGCCACCTTAACACATGCAAAATAGGCTGAAAAAGCAGCATGTAACGAGGGGCAGTTTTGTGATGCTAAAATTACAGTGCATATGGATTTGCAGTGCATACATTGCATATTAAGTTTTGTAACTCTTTGTGGTCGTAATCCTTGATTTTCAAGTTTTTGAGATAAGATGGGATGTTTCTATCATGTCTTTCTGCATACCACAGTTGAAAATTGATCCTGTCTTAGGCAGGCTGGGACTTGTTTAAAAAAAAAAAAAGTCATACACTGGGAAAATTACTTAGGAGTTGGATGTCATGAGTTCTTTAGGCCTTTTATTGTAACTTTTTTTTAAAAAAATCATTCTTTTACACATCTATATAGCTCTGTATCTGATTATACATTTGCAGCTGTTATCTTATTGGGCCTCAGCAGGTTATCAGTGAACCAGACAAGTAGTATTTCCACTGTTCTGTCTCCCTGCTCTCATCATTAAAAGCAAAATCAGTCCATTTTTTATTTTCATATCCTTATAATGTTTTCTTATAGCTGTTGTTTTCGCAAGGAAACTTTTAGCTCTGAGGGGTATTTTTTAGCTAAATGAGGTCTGCATCACACAAATTTAGCAGCTCTTCAGCAAACAACTCGTGTAATAAACCTACTGGGAAAAAAATAATATATTATCTGGTAGAACTCAGATCTCTGTAGTTGAGTCTTTTGCAGGTCAACAGGCTGCAATTCCTAAACACAGTAAGCCCCTCTGACACTTTTTTGCATGTAAGGTTGGTTACGTTTCTTCTTCTCTTTATTTCTCCCAGTTATCAGTTTCCCTCTCGGCAGTTATGAGAGAGCTCAGTGCTAAGAGTTCAGCATCCTCTCTGAAGAAGGCAAAAGTGCAAATGGACTCACAGCCAAAGTTCCCATTATATTTTTTCCACCTTTAAATAAATTTCGTTGCTTCTTAGAACATCTCCCACCTATAGTCTATATTTTTCTTAGAGAAAATGAAATTGTTCCGCTTCATACCAAATTAATAAAGGTAAAAATCTCAAGTGGTGCTTCTGTTGTGATTGAGAACTGTTTATTTTCCAGGAGGAACAGAGTAGTTGTCAGACGGTTAAACCTTAAGAAAACCTCCAGCCCTCTTAAGCAGACATTTTTAGTCACATTGAAGAAACCACGGGGATCTTTGTAGTGTTACCTTTTTACCTTTTATTACTGCAAATCTTGTTTAGCACGTTACGATGAAGCTCTGGTTTGGTGAGACACATGATGGGTGATAATTATGGCTTTAATTTTGAAAATTTAGTTCCATGGAAAAAAAATTAATGTTAGCCTCTCCCTCACCTAAAAGCAAATAAAAAAGTGACCTTACTAAACTCCTCTAAATGGCTAGTTTTAATCATGTTTTCAAAAGCAGAAATTAGTTATTTAAAGTAGTTTTCCATTTCTGACCCATGTTTATTTTTCTAGGTGTGTGTTTTCCATTGCCTGTTTGGTTAATCGTTATGAAGGTAAATTTGCAAGGAGTGAAAGCCTGTTTGCAGAAAAAAGGGATACCTTTGCAGTGAAGACTACACTACATGCTTATTTAAGCAATTAAGGCGTTACACAATTGCTTATTTTATCATGTTGTTCAGATTCTTAGTGATGATATTTTATTAATAAATAATGATGCATTTGCTAACTGAAGGTTTTACTTGGAGACTGTGTAAAGCTGCATTTGGAAGTTAGAATTCATTTTAATGTTTTTCTTTTCAAAAACGCTTACATTTAGCTGATGAAAAATAACCATAATATGTTGAATTGCAAGGGGGAAAATGTAAGTTTGACATGTCCAAAATATATCAAAATGTAGCTCTGGCTTATTGAAGAAGGTATTAATTGTAATTATTGGTTTTATTGTTCCATCACCATAGACCAAATTTTAAAGTTATTTTGTTTATCTAGGATACAGATAGATCTATAATGACATACTGAAAGTTATCCAGGTGGAGTCCTGTTGAAGTGAATGCTGATTAAAACATCTTTTCTTACATGCATTTGAAAATTCCATTATGCATCTCTGTGTCCAAAAGTCTGTGAATATGGTGTGGGCTTTGTTGTTTGTTTGGTTTTTTAAAAAAAATATGCCTCATGCATTTGAAGATTTCAGAATCCATTAATTTTGTCGTACTAGGCTGCTTCTTTCAGAAAAAAGCTGGACACCTACCATAAGTTTGCTTTTTTAATCTTTGTATTCATTAGTTGCGCATTTCTCTGCACCTGCTTCTTCAGCGTAACCCAAGGGATCGAGAGAAAGTTGTTCTTAGAACAGCAGCATCAAGTTTATAGGCATCAATTGTGTAGGCATGAAACCGTTGTCACTCTCTTTCCTCTCGGTGCAGTTGAGGGAGAACCTGATACTGGAGCAGGAGTAGTGGAAGCTCCCTGGGCCCTCTAGACAAGTCTCCTCCTCATGGCCAGCAGAGCATTCAAGCTGTTGCTGTAGGACTTTGTCTTAACACTGTTTTGCACTCTGCTACTGCAAATAGAAAGCTGATCCAAAATCTTGCTGCTCCAATTGCCAGGAATGTTTTCACCTTTTTTTTGGTAAACTTACTCACAGACAATTTATACACATGTATTCTTGTGCCAACATTATTCTCTAACTAAAATAGTTTTTCTCTGTTCTGTTCTCTCTACTGTTTTTATGGCAAGTAACTTCATCTCCTCTCAGCTTTTGATTTGCTAGGTTAAACAAACCAAGTCTGTTAGTCTCCTCTTGTAAATTTAGATTTTTATTGATCATCTCAATAGTCATTTTCTGAGCCTGTTGCAGTTTGACCTTCCTTGAATGGAGCAGACTACGCAAGGTGCCAGGGGAGGCCCTGCTGTAGCTGTGTACGGCACAGCTCGGAGACACAGTCTCTGTTGTCTTTCTCTCTACTGGAAACCTCTCCTGAAGTCAACTGCATTTTCCTCTTTCTCGCCAGCACGTTTTCACACTGTCATCCTGCGGTTGCCTGATATATCCACTTCCCTCCGCCAAGCTGCTTGGTTGACAGGCTTCCGCTGTGCCACAGAACTTCGCTTATCGTTGTGTTATTTTCCACATTGTTTTACTGACTCTTGCCATATTTCTGTTATCCGAGAGCTCATGATCAGCCTGCTGCTTTCTGTAGCGTATCCTCTTTTTCTTATCTAATTGTATCATCACTCTTATAATTCCTGTGGTGTGTCATTAATTAAAACACTAAACACGATTAGTCCCCAGACAGTATCCAAAATACAGAAGATATAATCGCCATTCTTAATGTGTGCAAGGTAAGTATAAATGAAGGTTATTCAGCCAAATGTTTTGGATGGTACATTAAGATATTTCTGCCTATTCAGAGTCAATAGCTGTTTTTCTGGGCTGTGTTTGTATAGGTTCCTAGGAGATACTGAGTAATAAATAACAAATCACTTCTGTTTTGACAACAGTGCCAAAAGCCTTCAGTCAGGAGTTGGGTCCTGTTTGGCCGAGCTTATAAAAACAATCATTGGGCAGATGCTTTGACAAATTAAGCAAAGAATAGCAGGTTTGTATGTGGGGAAATGTAAAATGAAGTGTAATGGAGGAAACACGTGTAAAATCATCAATCAGCTAGAGGGAGACTCCAGACTGGATGAGGAAGGAATCAGCAAGAAATTGCTGGTTGAAAATAGCCTGCAGCAGAGAAGAAAGTTGGAAGCACTTTTCCCCCCCTTTTTAATTTAATTTCTAGAGGGTTTTGCTCCGTGGTGATGTGAAGCTCGTGTAGAACCTTGTTTGCAGTGACTACAGTACTGTCCTGTCACAGGCAGCACACAGTAATACTCTTTTTTTAGAAAGCCAGCCCCTGTAGGCTCTGGAAATTGAAAAGTCCCTGTTACTTCCAGCTCTGAGCCCTGGCGATGGCCTGGACACTGGAAAGGGCTGTTGACCTTTCCTTGAGCAGAGAGCATCTGAGCTCCACAAATCTGAGTACTGTTGATTATTCGAAGTGACTGGTATAAATATCAACGCATCGGAGACATGAAGTGCTGCTTTCATTTCTTGTGATGATGGCACAAAAAAGTCTCTTTGTTTCTTCAGATTCCCTTCACTTTCTGCCTGTGCCATTTCTGATTAGAGTTTTCTCTTGCAGCTTTTTGAGTTACAAAATCAACCTCTGCAGTGTGGAACTGGCTAAAAAGAAAAATAAGATTTGCTTAGAGAGTTTACAACATAAAGACATCCTGAACAGACAGAAGCTGGAAGACTAAACGTGCTTAGGGGAGATCGGTAGTTTGCCAAAAAAACCCCAAAACTCCAGAAGAACCCCAAAATTCTCAGCAAACCAAATATGGGAAAAAGTGATAAAGAAAATCTGAACTGAGCTGCAAAATGAAGAAGCCCATGCACATTAGAGGCTTTTATAAGTGTGTTAGAAGCAAATGTCGTAAATCTATTGGAATTTCATGTGAAAGAGCTAGTGAAAGAGATGCTGTAGCAGGAAAGATCCTGCTTTCTCCTAGCAGGATGACAACAGTTGTCTTAAACACCTCTGTCAAGTATTGCAACATTTTAAAATGTACAACGAACAAATAGATTGCCTTAGATTTGTGTAATTCCTTAGGAACTTACTGTTTTCATCATCTTTTGTAGAATGCGTGTTTTCCTACTAATATTTCTTATTATTTACTCAAGTGATTATATAACAGTTTTTCTAATTGATTCAGGTTCCAAAATCCCTATGATACTTACTTTTTTTAAAACTTTCTGTGTCTGTTCTAAAGAGGATAACATGCCAAGTCTGAAGGTGTGAGCCATATGTCACTTAGGTGCCCCTCTGCGTTTCTGCAGAGTTGATGTGTTGTTCAAGCCCATCTCCAGCCATAAAGCAAGAGACCTAACATTATTCCACAGATAAATGTTGTCTGGACATCTGCTCCTAAATATGAAAAGTCCAGAACTGGTAGCTTTGTGATTTTGTTTCCAATTAGGAAGCAAAGGAAAATATGCAATGAAGCACAGTGAAGGACTAGGATAATTTGTATTGATTTCTGGAAAATCTTAGAGGAGTTTTGGTTTGGGGTTTGGTTTTTTTTTAGGGTTTTTGTTATTTTAGTGGTTTGGTCGTTGGTTTTTTGGAGTGTTGGATTCTTTTCCTGAATGATTTAGTACAGAGAGCGAGCATATGCTGACAGCTGGTAAACTGGAGGTCAGTTTTCTTGGATGGCTGATGGTGTGAGGTCACTGAAGGATGTTGCTGTGTGATAGGCATTCCTACTCCTTCTCCCTGTGGTCTGTAGTGTAACACTGAGCAAAGTCAGGCAAGGACTGCAAAGAATTTGAAATGTTCTGTGCCTTGGAATTTTAATGAAGTCATCCGGAAAGGAGATCTACAAAGTGGGCACTTGCAACATATGACCATCATTCTGAGAGGGTTAAGGAATCAGAAGGTAGTATGCCTTCTTTCTCTAGATCACTTGTTTGAGCTCAGCCCGCAGTGACCAAGTGTCACTGCCCATTTGGTGCTCTGCCATGAAATTAGTCTAATTTTCTTGCCATTGGTTCTTTGGAAGCAAAGCTCATTGCCCCAGTGCTGCTACCCAAGGCAGAGTCTTTGTACCATCCTAGCCTGAGACACCAGTGAAAGACTAATTTTTGGGAGGCTCTCCCTCTAAAAAGCCATACTTTCAAAACATGAGGGTACAGGATGTGACCTGGTTGCCCATACAAGAGTGGTTCCTTCGCTAGTGCTAAATAGCTTATATTCTTAGAGAAGTATAACAGCAGGCAAACAGCTAATATTTCCTCTAGTTCTATCACCTGGAAAATCTCAGCTACTCTTTTTCCATACAGAATATGGGCAGATGTGGCATGTTTCTGTTCCCATCAAGAGGCCTGTATCTGCAAAATTTGGCTGTTTCCTTTGGTCTTGAAAAGAACAGCTTGTATCCTTAGCAAGCAGGGAAAATAGTCTGGCATGTTTGGGGAAAAAAAGTATTAACAGTGTTCAAAGAACTCATATTTAATTAGTATAAAATATAGAAATCCGTACAGAAAAATATGAATACTTTTGAAAATTAATTAGACCATGTGTCTCAAAAATTAAGAACACTTTAATTTTTCTAAGGTTAGGTGCATGCAGCCAAAACACCTTTATATATTCCCCCTCCTTGCATCATTTTTTATAGTTTCACATCTGATACCTACCAGTCACTGACACTTTCCTGCAGGGGAATAACACTGACCCTGTGAGTTACCTGATTTGGGGATTGGAAGCACTGTATGATGACTCTGGAAATGCTGACTCACTTGGCAGCTCAAAAAAAATCCAAAACCAGAAGAGACCTCTAACACCTTTATGTGAGAAGATCTGCTAGGCTGATAGAAATTAGCCTTCATTGCATTTATTTGTTTACTTGCCAATACTATACAGCACTCTTTATATTGTTCTTCAGAGGATGGTCTGCGCTGTTGCTCTGTAGGATGGAGTATGCAGTCTGCCTGTGCTGAAAGTCAGCCTGGTGGGCAGAATTCCAGAAACATAGTGTGGATAATTCTGATTGCATAGAATTTCAGTACTTCCTAATCATCGGCGCTTAGGATTTGAGGAACAGATGTACAGAGAGAAATAAAAGAAGTCATGGTCCAAGGAGTGGGGGCTGGGAGGGGAGAAGTCACAAGGGATCTAATAAGCATGTAAGCAGGATCTCTCTCTGGAAAATCAAGATTTGTGGTCCATATGCATTTTGTAATACAGAATCACAAGGTAAAAATGCATAACATCGTTAGGATTACTATAATCCCAGAATAAAGCACTCTTACTGGGTCATTCCGTGACTTTTCTGGCACAGTAATATAGCTGAATGTGGTGGATGGAGATTTCCACTACCTCATTCAGCCCATATCCCAGCAGGTTTGGACATCCTCTTGGATCATGTGGTGTTCAATTGGATCCCATCCCAAGGAATACAAAGAATCTGTGTCTAGGAAGCTCCTGAGGAAATTATCTACCTGCTGGACCTTAATACGCTACTGGTGCAATATTAGTCCCAGCACACTTTCCGTTCCACAGGTTGAATCAAATGCCCTGGTTGTTGCCCCTTGGGCTGAACTCGGTTCTGTCACCGCCATGGTGCTGTGTGTATGATCTCAGATGTTGTAAGACAGGAGCTGGGTGCTGAGATGTGCAGGCAGGACACAAACGCTTCAGGGCACACACCTTGGTAGGGCTTTAGACGTGGGAACTTGCAACAAAAGCTCAGGTACTTAGTGATTTTTTGGTGATTGGGCGGAGGTTTTGCTGTTCAACTTGGTTTTTACATTTCAGTGTCTTTGCGTCTTGTCCAGAGCCGCTTCATTCCCTGTTGGTATGGATTAGCCTGCTCCAGTCCTGCTTCAGGTTGTTTCTTTTCTTTTCTTTAAAAAAGAAAAAAGAAAAAGAAGGAGGACTATTATATAGTCTATAACACTTTGAACCCAAGAGCTACATACTCTTACTTCACAGTTGTGACATACCATTTGAGCTTCAGGAAAGCCCTACTGGCAATCTCAACCATTTGTCCTTTGTTTTCTTGCAGGCTCTGATACTTCACCAGCTTGGGCGCTATAGCTTGGCGGAGAAGATTCTCAGAGATGCCGTCCAGGTGAACTCCACGGCCCATGAGGTCTGGAACGGCCTGGGAGAGGTGCTGCAGGCTCAAGGCAATGATGATGCTGCCACCGAATGCTTCCTGACAGCGCTGGAGCTTGAAGCGAGCAGTCCCGTGGTCCCTTTTACCATCATTCCCAGAGTCCTTTGAGAGGGCATCTTGATCAACCCATTTTGGTCTGACTTCTGGGTGAGGAAACCCAGGTGTGTCAGGCTTGCCTGGTAACTGGTTAGTTTGAAAAACTTTAGAGTTACAGGTAATAAACTCCAGTCTTTTGTGGGAAAGTGGACAAAACAGTGATGTGATGCAATATCTTGTTGTTAGACTGAGAGGACAAGATGGCTAGCCAGAACCAAATCACTCATATCGCCTACATTTTTTGCCCTGGTAGTTTTAAAACATCGTTATCTTGTTCATGGATGATGTGCCATATTTTGTTAGTGATACTTGAGTGTTACATAAAATTATAATGGAATCAACTACCAAATGTAGAATAAGTTAAAATTCAGTGGCAGAGCAGACTATTTTTAACAAGGCTGTTAATAAAACTGTTCTCTTCCTGCCTCTCAACCTCTTTTGGCCCAAAGTCAAAATGTGAATTTTCTGTTTCCATCTCTATTTTAGTCCAGGCCAGAAAATCAGTTGAGTTCTTGTTTTTAGTTGTTAATAACTGTGATGTGTGGCTAACTGTTATCTCTATTTAGAGCAAAGGCTGAGTACAAGAATATTTATATTTTACCAATGTATGCCTGTTACAAAAATATATTAGTTATTTAAGTTTAACTTTTTTATGTGAATTCAGAGTTTATTTATCAATGGAAATATGTAAAAAGAAGCCTCAAATGGAATATTTACCGACATTCCTTATACGTGACCCACACTTGGCTAAATGGGAAGATTATGTTAATAATAAAATGATTTTTAAATGGAACCTTTCCTGTGTCCTGGTTAAGAACCCAAAAGCCTTGTGAACATATTTTGGTGCCTGCGGCCGTCTGGCCTCAGAGATGAACAACACCAAAATGAAATGCCCTGAGGCCAGTCTCGAGAAAAGAAGCTGCTATACTCTTTGCCAGTTCTATTGTTATCTTAGATTGCAGGTTTCCGTAAATCTTCACTTCTCCTTTTTTATTCCTTCCACTCCAGCTCTCGATGAAGCCAGATTACTCTGCTTCTACACCATACATGAACAGTTACATATACCTTGGTAGTGCTTGGGAAGAGCATATTAAATATTTACACACTGCTCTTCAGTTTTCCTTACCTGTCTGTGGAGTTCTTTCTCAACATCTTTGCACCCCTTGAGGGAAAAATTGGCTGGTAACATACCGCTGCCCTATCAGTAGTAATGGGGACAAAAGTTTATTAGACAAATAGTTACCAGAGTTTATCTGGGATGCGTGGAGAAGAGTCAGTCGTTGCAATGAATATTCAGGGTGCGTGAGCTGGGGTAGTCTGATGTCTGCTCATGTACAACTCTGGGCTTGTATGGAGCCTGGGAAGAATTCCAGGTTCCCTGTTAGACTGAGTGCTCCTTGGTATTTGCCTGATTTGTCACAAGAAGTGGTTTTAAAGTGCTTAGCGCAAGATAGCAGATGATTCAGAAAAATAACGGCAAATGTTGTTCTTTGTCGCTCACCAGAGAGCTTGCTCACCTCGAACGGAAGGAGGATCTCACTGTGACACTGCCTCTGCGCGCTCCAGTGCGAACCTCCAAATGGCAGAAGACTTAAACTTGGGGCAGCTCTTCATTTTTGCCTCTCTTCCTGCCCCCCCCCAGCATTTCATGTGCCTATTAGGCTGAGGGTACTTTCAAAGTGTATCTGCTTAGTGCTTGGACCATATGTTCTCTGTGAAATGGACCAAAAGGCTATAATAGGTAGTGTTTTCAAATCTATTTAAAAGCCAGTAGAAATTGTGTCATCTTGCTCACTGTGAAACATCAAAGTTTTCCTTCCCCTTTTAAAGTGCCTGTTTTGCATGTTTTCTTCCTACTGTCCTTGGCTTTTTTTCCCCCTCTTTTCTATTTGCCAAATGTTCTTTCTTTTCTAGTCCCAGCTCATAATACGTGCTTTGGCCCTGCTGTCATTTAGCACCCACTGTATGGGACCTGGTGTACTAAAAGATGCTGTGACACGTTTATTTACTTAATTCTTCCTGAGCTTTTCTGCTATCACAGTTCAGTTACTTAAATTTGTAACACCTTTCACACACATGCTCCTTCACAGTATTTATTCACCTTTTATTATAATATCAAAGATTTTCTAACAAGGCAGTTTGCACATAGATCTGAGACTGGTGGTCTTTCTCAAGAAAGCTTCAGACGAAAGTGGAGGAGAATTGTGTAACAGCAGAATTTATCTTTGATTCTTCTCATTTAATTTAAAGTCCTGGCCTTTTCTGATAAACTCCCAAAGTGGAAAGGTTAGCAGTCTAGTTGTGTCGTATCTTTTATTAGTGGAGAAGTGGCCACTGTTGTGTATATCGGGTGAACCTGAATATTTGTTTCATTTTTCTTACGCTGGAATCAGTTTCACTGTAAATCCACAAGCTTCTGCCTCTTGGGAATAGCCTCAGCTACCTACTTTTAAAAATGGATTAGCACTGTAAGACCGTACATTCAGGAATTTTCAGGCAGAAGTGGAAATCCTTGCAGCATACGATTAAAAAGCAACACTTGTTTAAACATAGTTTTCAGCTTAAAAATAAAGTTGCTATGTTTTACAGCTGTAATTTTACAATTTTTAAATCGAGTAAGAAGGCCAAAAATGTTTTTATATCTATTTTAGTTGATATACAAGAAAGATCTGCCTTTTGCAATCCTCTTCCAGCCTGCTCTGATGTCTCAGTGACAGGAGCAAAGCGAGCGATGCCAGCGTGAACAGCCCCTCCCAGGGAAGGACTCCCCTTGGTGCCAGTGGGTCAGTGTCATCTGCATGAGGGTCGCTCCCGGACTTTGTGGCTGACCCCATCTCCATGTGGATACACAGGTCTGTGTGTGCTTCTGCTCCCCCAGCCCGTGTCAGAAATAACAGCTGTTGGGATGAACGGCGAGAGAAATGAGGGGCTGAGCCAGCTGAAAACTAAGCCAAGCCCTTGCTCCAGGGTTTTACGCAGCTTTGGGTAGAAGCTTAGTAGATCTTCAGGTAGTCCTTTCATCTGATTTACTGCCCAAGTAGTAATACCAACATGTAGAAAAGAAGACAGGCCTTCCCCTCCACACAGCGTCCTGTACTTGCACCAGTTTGAAATGGTTATTTAATTGCATTGTCAAGCACTCTAACTGTATCGCTATAACGACAAGTTGCACAAGCTTGAGATCTTCAGCCTTTCAACAGGGATCAAATACGCTTCTCATCCCTGAGACTGGAATAGCAGGTTCCAGAGGAGACTTCCCTTACTCTGCAGTGCTTCTGCCGCTCAAAACGATTAACATTTGCTGTATTAAGGACATACGAGAGTGTAACGACAACTTCTGTTGCACGTGATAAAAGGTCTGACTCTACGGTGCTTTCAATAAGAAAACGTATCGTTCATGCAATTGATTCAAGTTGATCTCTAATTTTGGTGGAGATAACCATTTTTACTCCACAAATTACTTCATTTCTTTTTTTGCTTTCATGATGGATAGAGAATCACAGGAAGAAGAGAACCAGTCCAAGCAGAACTAATCCAACTGTATCTCTGAAAACTTTTGTCGTTCATTATGTGCATTTTAAACATCAAAGGCTATTTTTGAAAATACCGTAATTTTCCTTGAAAAACTGTTTTTTCCTGAGTAGACTGTTCTACTCTGGAATGATATTATAAGCCTGGGTATATTGGAGTTCCAGATTTACCTCACTAATTCTTTGTTTGTTCAGTTGTCAGTTAAAATGGCATTTTTCTTAACCGTCAATATGGTAATCATCCTCTCTCTAGCATCTAGTTAAAAGCCTTGTATGCTAAAACATGCTTTCAGCAAGTACACTTCGCCAGCATTTCATCTATTTAACCTCATCATCTCCAAACTACCTTCTCTGATCCCTATGTTGGAATGTGCTGCACTTCCACGTGCATCTATATTATCACAAAACCTGAGCGGTTAAGAATCCTTCTCATGGACAATAGGGAAGAGAGGGAATATTCAGCTTTTGGCCTGCATGGTTGTCGTCGCTGATTATGTGAAACTTGATGGGGGTTTCTCAGACTTGCAAAGCCAGCAGCTGGGCTTGAAGAGATGGGACAGTGAAGTTAAACCTAAAGAGAACCAGAAAGAAATCAGAAAAAAGAATCACAAGAAAGACCTCCAACTTTTTTGGGAAGACGGATGCATGTGAGGTGAGTGTTGGTCAGACTTCGTTCTTCTCCATTTCAGGGATGCATGGTCCTGAGATGCTGGTTTGCCACCGCGTTGGTCACCTGGCCTTTCTAGTTCCCAGTTTAAAGCACCTTTGTCGCCCAAGTGCCTAGTCTCCCTAATTATTATTTCAAAGAGAGAAAACTGTACCTTTTAATTTATAAATCCTTTGAAAAGATGTAACCACTTCTGTCGGGGTCCTGTTACCTGCCCTGTCATGTGACAGAGAAGCACTAGACACCACTGTACTGTCATTTTTGCCCAGCCATTTTCAGAGTGCAATGTCTGACAGATGCCGTCTTTGGGACGCAGCCCGTAAGGCACGGCAGGAGCATACAGCAAAGCTACCGAAGGTAGGAGAGAGAGTGCTTTAGCCTTTCTAAATATGCCTTCACTTAGAAAATCTATTTGGAGGGTGAAAGCCCAGTTTGGACATTAAAGGGTCGATGAAATGCATTGTTGTTACTCTGAATTCTTTTCCTTTGTGTCCTTGCAGGACTCCGGCCTCTCTGTAGGAGAGATTACCCTCATCTGCATCATCCAGGTATGAACCTCTACAGCCTGCTCCCCCGTCTGCACTGGAGTTGCGTGACTAGCTTTTGGCTAACTCTCTTACCCCCAAATTGCCCCCCCAAGAAAGTGACACTCTTCAGTATGAAATTACTGAAGGTGCCCCCATCGATCTGTCTTGAAAAAAATTATCACTAGACATAAGACATAATAAGGTAATGATAATGCTTGTTATTAAAGCCACAATGACATAGCTTTATAAGTTGTGGAGTCAGTGCTTTTCTGTTTGTTTTTACAGCTTTTTACACCCACCTCTGCGAGGGCGGTGAAGCCGGGGCTCCCTCTGGTTGGTACAGCCGAGGAACAAACATCTGGTAGGCACGTGTGCCCTCACGCTTGCCACCAAAGAGAAAAAAAGGACTTGCTTACAATATTTTAAATGTAATTTTTTTTTCTGCAAACACGCATGTGTGTGCTCACAGGTTACAGAAAGCCAGGTTACAGGTACATTTTGCATTTATGGCAGAAAGTTTTGAGAGGACTCGAAGTTCCTCTGCGAGTTCACTTCAGCTCCTATATAGGAGCTGTCTCCTCTATAAAAGCAGACTTTGCTTTTCCGATAGAAAGTTGGCAGTGCCAGAAAAGGAAATTCTGACCCAAATTTTCACTTCCAACGCATGTCAGATGTATATCAAATAATGAGCCTGAGACATTATTATTAGTGCAGGTTTTCCCAGGATTGTTGTTTTCCAAACAGCACCGACTACTAATGTAGGACTGGAGGGGGCAACAGAGGCCATAAAACATAACAAGTTGCTTCCCTTTCGACTGCCTTACAAAAATAGCTCTTTATCTGGAGTAAAACAGCAACCTTCTGACTGAAAATGTTTTCTTTTAAGGGTCCCTTCCGCAAGGTTTTTTGTCCTTTCTTTCTTCTTTTTAATCTTGGAAGCAAGCGTTTCGAGTAACAAACTCCTGGGTGCTGGAACAGGAACCCGCAACCTGCCAGGCGGGTCCTATGACCAGAGCACCCCGCGCCTGCCTTCACTGGCACCGGCCCTGCACGCTCTGAGGCTAAAAGCGCACCAGAGGTGTGCTCCAGGGACAAGTCCTGCTCGCTTGATGACCCCGTTGCCCTGCGTCTGCGGTGCTCCCACACGCTGGTGGTGAGCCAGGGAGGTCTCTAGGGCAGGTGCTCCTGCCCACTGCCCCTGCACGAGGTGGCAGCACCACCTGAGGCGGTAAATCACAACACATCTGTGTGCGAACAGTCGCTTCGTGATGTGTGCTGAGTCAGCCAGCATCAGCGTCTGAGAGATTAAAAATGAAAATGGGAGGAGGCACAAGCTCCTCTGGCTTATGAAAAGCCCTGGAGAGGGCCCACCAGCAGATGCAAACAAACCTCTGTACAGTTTCCATCTTCTACTGTCAGAGAACTCTGGTGTGTTCATCGTCTGTTTTGGGCTACAGGCTTCACCTGAAGAATCATGTACTGCAAGGCTGAGCTTTGGCAACAGAAAGGGTTAACGAGAGCATGTCTTGGATGCAAAGCTGTGGTGTAACTTCGTCTTATGCTTGACCCAAGCCAACGGCAGCTGCTGTTGAACAGGAGACCTTGTCCCTGCATTTGCGTTGCTCCAGTTATGTCAGGTCTGGTGAATGTGTGGCTACAGGGTAAGTCAGACCAGGTCACCATGCTCATGGCCTTTACTTTTGGGGTTGTTTTTTACTGCAGAGGAGACAGTGGAAGTGGGGAGGTGATTGTGAGCCCCTTTCAGAAGTGTCCAGCAACTGGGTAGGTTGGATTATGCATGTTGAGAACCTGCACTGTTGTTTCCCTCACTGTTTTCATCAAAACGAAGGCTGAAAGGTGTCAGAGTGCAAGTTAGTTGTTCTGGCAGTTCCCAGCTGGGTCTCACCCACATGTGCTTGCAAGGTATTTCTCCCATCCTGGCTGCAGAGCATCACACTTGCCATAAGAAACACAATAGAAAGAGCATGGTGGGTTTCTGCTCCCAGCTGAGATGCCTTTGCTGTGAATAGTAGCCTGAGGTATTATGCTACTGATGTCTCTTGTACATTATAGTTTGATGATAATAGAGCTGCTCTGGAAAGTTAAAATGCATTCATTACAACTGTGATGCTGATAATCTGTAAGATAAAAATACACTACATGCTTACGTGGATGTTCTTGTTCAGAAATAACATGGACTTTGCTCAATGTAGCTTACAAATGCACTATGAGAACTCCTAAGTTGGTGTCTAGCAGCAGCCTAGACCCATAGCTCCCAGCCTTGCTAGAAGTGCCAGAGGAAAGGAGGCACCAATCATGTAGGTCACAACTGGGAAGACTCAAAACAACTCCCATGGCCAAAATACCTCAGTGCGTATCAGCCTCACCCTGTGATTCTTATCTCGGACTTTGATTCCCTGTCTGTAGAGAATTTGAATAGGAAGTGATGCTATTGCACAACTATTTCCTTTTCTGGCCCCAAAATGGACTTAATTTGTGATTCTTGGCCATTATCACCACCAAACATTTCAGTGCTGCATGTCATGGGTTGCAGTTTTCTAATCATTCTCTCGCTGTAGGCCCAAATTAGGCCAATAGTAGCATAAGGCTTGGCACATGGTGGACTGACTGTCCCAGCAGTTTCACCATCCTCATGAGACAGCTCTGTCAGCATCCAGCCTTCGTGGACATTTCTAATCGGATTTTCACTGAGTGTGACACACTGCGGTATTCAGGATGCAGCCTTAGCTATGCTTAGAGAGCAAGGCCACCCCTGGATCCTAGTCTTGTTTGAAAGAAAAGGGACCTCTGCCAAGCCATGCCTACACCAGAGGTGTTCTGCAGGTGGTAAATCTGGAGCACAAGCAGCCCACACTGTTGTAACACCCAGAGAACAGCAACGAGACAGCTGTGGATATTGCAAACACAGGGCAAGCAAGGGCTTTTCCCAAAGCCTCACTTTATCTGGGAAAATGAGGCACTGAATGTACTTACCCACCCGGCAGCTAAATGCCTAAAAGGCTCTAGCTAAAGGTGAGAAAATAATTCATTTCCAGAAGTATTCAGTGTCAAGTCTTTTCCCAGTAATCTATCAGGGACAGTCATAAGACAGCTAATGAGTGCTCCTGAGGGCTGGCATATGCTCTAAGAAAGCTGGACTTTCCACCATCTTGGAGGAAGCGTGCATTAGCTTTTTTGTGAGCAGTTCAAAAGCAGACGTAGATTCTGCCTCCTTTATAGTCTACTCCCCACTATGCGTATATCAGTGTTCTTCTCATGTTCTGATGTTTCAGCTTGCTTTCTGTGCAGAGGGCAGCACGGATCAGTGACAAGCGCTCCCTCCATCCTGCTCTCCGTCCTCGATTTCACCGGGAGATGCCGAACAATACGGTCCGACAGCTTTTGTGTCCTGATTCCTAGAAGAAAGCATCCTCCAGAGAGCAGCTCGCTCAGCCTGAGATGCTCAGGCACAGCGGCAGCTGCAGCCCACGTGAAGTGGGGGTGGTATAAATAGCTTGCAAGAAGAGAGGCAGGAAAAATTACAGGGTATGGCACCATGGCCGGAGCTGCAGCAGTCGGGTTCAGCTTAGCACTGCAATAAGATTTGTTTTAGCCAGTGTCAGAGTTACGTTGGGTGGTCCTGAAATTGCCAGTTTTCCTCATTTGGTAAAAATTCAGGTTTTCTGAATCTTTCGCAGAAATTTTACTGCAGTATCAGTGACTCTGAGTTTCAGAGCTTTATCTTAGTCACTGACTTACACGAAAGAAAAAAGCTTATGTTTTCCACAACTCAGGGACTCTGCACTCACCAAGCTTCGCTCTCCAGGCTGCTAGTGAGGGCCTTACTCTGAGCACCATCTAGCCTTTGGGAACCCTGTCTTCCTCTTTGCAGGACAGCCAGCTTCAAAAAGCTTTTCTCCTAAATTTCCCTCCCTACCCTGCTGATTGACTGCCTTCCTCCACGCCGTGGGAGCTGTGGGTCCAAATGCTGCCAGCCCAGATTAGACAAGAGCTGAAGTATCCTATTGACTGGGCAGAAGCTGTAACTTCTGGGCTGTTGTAGCCTGGCTAGAATGTCCATGGACAATTGCGTGCTGTTATTGCTGCCCCATGTTAGATGTGGTCCGGGCACATTCCCACACCAAGCCCCAGGGGACTGCAGCGAAGCAGTGCTGAAGCTTTAGGGGTAGGAAGCAGATGTCTAATGGGCCCAACCTGAGCACCTCCAGCTGTATGCGGTGCCCCGTTTATGTGGCACACAAACTCCACGGCTGACCAGAAGAATGCTCAGGAATTTTTAGGGCTTCGGGCCTGCTGAGTGCTGGTGAGGGGTGTGGAGCACAANAGTGCTGGTTGCTCTCCTGAAAGGTCACCTACGTTTGATCGATGCTCCCAGTGCATTCAGCTGGGTGGCACTCCAGATCACCGTGTGGGGGAGATGAGGATTTAACTAAACTCTAAACCTTGGGAGACAGTCTGCCTGGAGCAAATCCACAGGCTGGCAAACTTGAGAGGTTTCACAAGTTAATGCCAGGTACGGCCAATGGTAACCCTCATCCATTGCCCCAGCACGGAAATGGGAGCAAACGCTTGGCTAAGGCCTTGCTTGTGTCCCCATAGGGACGTACCTGCTAAGCCAGGGGCCAGGTCCTGGCTCCTGAGCCAGAGGTGGACACAGTGCTGGAGCGTTGCTACCCACTGATAGCCACAGCTGGTGACAACTTGTGACCGTCTCTGCTCTGTACAGACCACTGTGTCAGATAGATGCACAGCATTCATCATGAAAATTTATGCTGAGGCCCATCCCTTAGCAATGAAACTCTTACAGTCCTTACTGGTGCGATGGCTGAAGACTGGACACCTTCTCTACCCCCTTCTCTAAAGTGGTCCATAGCAAAGATGTCCCACATAGTGAACCTGCAGTGAGGCGTCGCACCAGGAATATTGATTAATGTGAGCTGATCTGGCTGTTGTGAAAGAGTTCTTTGGGTATCATTCTATACATATGCTTATCCTTAAATTATGTTCTATAAGATAGATTTATGCCCTTCTTGGCTGTTACGGCTTGGCTGCTGGCTGACCTCTGCCTTGGAAAAGCAAGCCTAGTAATCTTGAAAAGCACAATAACTAGTCAGAATCCTAAAGAAGCCAGTGTGACACAGTGAAGCCCTTCAACCTCCTAGACCTGAGGAATAAAATACCCAGGAATGAATGTAACCTCAGGTGGGTTACAACAGCTCAGCTTTTGCCCAGGTCTTAGCTGAAGACCCCAACACCACTGGCACACCAGGTGAAGGCCATGTTATGATGGTTCTAGTAACTGTTTTCTGATAGTTTCTGATGTGCTCACATCTGGAGCATCCTGAAAAAGCAACACCACAATGATTCCAGTTATTTTCCTCCAGCAAGATCAAGAAGGTCTTCACCCATCAGATGCCACCAGCATCTAGATTTATATATTGACTAGATGCTCCAGGTTCGTTAGTGCCTTTTACTCTAACACCACAGACTTGCACTCGCTAAAGGTAAAATTACAAGCCAGGAAGAGTGAGTAAATAAAGAAAAATCACAAATACAGTACTTCAACTATATCAACTACTTCTTGCACGTGCCCAAACTCCCATTTCACTGCTATTAGCAGCAGTCTCAGGCCCTTACATGCTAGGTATTTACTGGTTTCTCAGCTCGAACTAGAAGCTTTGTAGGATAAGATGGAAAACACTAACAACCACCTTAGATCACTGTTGACCACCTTTGTATGTCCATGGACAACTCTCCGAGGGAGCTAAGGCGCAGTAACCAGGCCAAGGTCCCCGTGCACTTGTTGCAGCGTGCTGGCCATGGAAAGAGGCTTACTGGTAAGCACTGAGCAAGGAACTTGGAAGAAGTGCATTAAGCCACCGTCTAGAACAGAAGCTTACATTTCATTAGCCCCTGTAGGGTGCAAGTGTGCTGCACCTGGTGGACTGTAAATTCCCCATATAGCTTGGTAGGGAAAAGTCTCCCAGAGAAAAGATCAGAGCAATCCGACCATTTGTTAATGGTCTGAGAATCAAAGGTCTGCAAGGGAGCTCTCCCAGTTGCACAGGGTGTGTGGAGGTGTGTTACCAATAGCCACCCAGCATTTCAAGCAGTTACTGCCAGGCAGCAGACGCTTTCTGCAATGGCTGACATTAAAGGAGTCCCTGAATATGCATGTTGCCCTCTTGGCTGACAGCTGAGTCTCTGATGTATTTAAATGCAGAACATCTGCCAAAGGAGCAAGCCTTCCTGAATCAATTACCATCCACCCCTCGACTGGCTGAGACCAGCTAAGAGATCAGCAGAGGGACAAGGGGGCATCCCTGCCTCACTTCCCAAATCTACAGGAGGCTGGTGAAAGTCAAAACCACAATGCGTGCAGGAAGCACACAGGGGAGCCCCATGGGCCTTGCTTATGTTCAGGTCCTTTGTGGCAGCCTGGGACAGGACTGTGGCAATTCCCGGGTGATCTCAAGAAGAAAAAGACACACCCCCCCCAAGCGAGCGGGAGGAAGGGAGGGAGGGAGGAGAAAAAGCTGTGTAGTTGTTTCCTTCAACCTCAGGTATAAAATATAATTCCTCCTGCACTTCATCAAAAGCCCACGGGTATTAGCAGGCACGCTGCTGGGAGCACAACCCCAGCCTCTCTGCATGCTGTCACTTGCTGATGCTGCACTCCTCTGCGTTACTGGAAGACAGGAATAACAGAGAAACAAACTCCTCCACATCCAAGGTCTGCACCGAGTTGCTGAGCAATTCCCCCTTGGCCCCACAGGTGATCAGCAGAACCCCTGAGCACAGACTTACGGCATTTCAAGAGGGTGGAGGCAGGAGCAGCAGAGACATATCTGCCTTTTTTTCAGCTTGTCCTCCCTTGATGTCAGAAATCTGATGCTGAAAGAGACCTTGGGGTATTGCATCCCTTTTGTCCATTGTGGGGCAGCACTGCCTTTTCCTTGCTGAAGCAATGCAGAGGGGTCCCCCGAGCAACAGGCTCCGCAGACCTTCCGAGGAAACAGGCTGTTCCCGGAGGTTTGCATCTTCCTTCGCAGAATTTATCGCCCAGGCTAGAGCTCGGCTTGCGGCCCTGGCCGGGCGGCTGCCTTCGTTGGCTGGGTGGGAACACTCACTACCAGGGACAGGAGGAAAATCACTGAATTTTAATCACATTTTGTCTGCCAGTGCCAAGGCCAATACTTGTTTACATCATTAGAAACAAGATGTGTTACATGCACATAGTCTCATCAGCAATTAGTGCCTGAGCATAGCAGACAATAACCTCCTGGCTGAATACAAGGCAAATCCCTTGGCTATGGCCTTCTGGCGTGACTTAATCTCCAGGACCTTGATGTTGCCAGAGCTCGCACAAAGCAATGGCACCTCAGGCAGATTCCTGGTTTGACCCGGGAGAAGAAAATGTCCTGGGGAGCTAACAAGCCCTTAGCTGTAAATGCAGCTAGAAGAGAGAGGGAGCCTATGTGCATCAGGCATAGCTGCATTTGGTGAGGGATGGTTTTAGTTCTCCATGAGGAGCAACTCGGTGGGAGTCAATGAGCTACAGTGGTTCAGAGGAAAAAGAAAATCAAGTTCTTTGTGTCTGCGCAATAAGGCACAGAGGAGAGACTGTAGGTAGCCACAGGCTGGGGTTAAAGCACTGTTCACCTCCCGGGGGGGCCTGGATCTCAGAGGTGGGAGCTCAGTGAGAGCCTCAGGGTTGCTCTTTGCAGAGCTCAGGGTGCAACTTGATGGTGGGTCAGGCCGGAGAACGGAGAGGCGCTTAACAGGGCTGGGAAGGGAGCCGGTCTCTGGCAATGTTTTCACCTGGCCTGCCTGTAACACGGGCAAACCATCAGCAAGGAGACTCCTGCTGCCTCGTCCCCACCAGACCTGTGGGGATCTTTGCAAATGGTAGAGTGCAGCGTCCCTCCAAGGGGAGAAGGGTTTGGAAATCCAAAGCACCTTTACAGCTGCAGCCCAATTCATTACCTTCTGAGCAGTTACACAGCCTGTGAGCTCAGCCGCAGGACTGTACATGTGTTGGGTCCCTGTCCATCTCCCTCCCTCCCTCCCTCTGTGTGTCTCTCTTTAACATTAGGGAGGCAAACACTTCAGGTTTTACTTGAAAAATCTTTAATGCAACATCTAAAAACATCCTCCCTTAACGACGCTGCCTATTTAGTATCTTTTGCAGCTCATCATCTGTCACAAGAAATGCAGCACATTTGGGTTTTTTATACTGCAAGAACTGGCAACACCCTCTGCTTCCTAAATCTTCCAAAATAAGTTGCATGCATCTCTGGATAACTTGCAGACAAGCTAAAAATAGGAAAAGCCAACCTCTGAATTTCATTTTTTGCTTTTCATTTTTTTTCTTGGATGTGCTCCCTGTGTTGAGCAGTTGCACTTCCCGTTAGGTCAGGCACTAGACAATAGTTTTCCAAGAGCCTGGAAATGAGAGAAACCCATAAAACAATTCCACATCCAGCAGCACAGAGCTGCTGGCACTCACTGAAAGGTCTGCCCTGGAAGTGGCCTGGGTTGTCTTTCTCCTGTCTGCCTTCTTTATACTGACATTTCTCTTCCAAAAACCTTCCCAAGCTGTCTGCTTCTATCTGCTCCTGCTACTTACTGAGCCTCCCTGGTTTTCTCAGGCTGCGCATCCCTCAGTGTCTTGCTCCCACTCACTGCTGAGATTAATGCTGTGTAATATTCCAGAGCTATCACATTCTGTTACTTGGAGCTCATCTTGTTCTTTCTCAAAAATCAAATTTAAATTAAAAAAACCACACAGTTGAAATCCTGTATATCTAAGTGGATACACAAATCTAGAAGCAAGTAGTGGTCCGGGTGGGGGAGGGCGGTGATGAAAGGAGGCCATGTCAGACAAAGTGGGTGGTCTTTTTGATGTGAAAAAGGTTCTTCACTTTGTTTAGATGTAGGCATGCAACTGTTATCAGCCAATATTCCCTAGCATGCAGTGAAAAGCCTGCCTAATTTGGAGCACTCGAGTGCTTTGGATTGTCCTCCACAGGTTTCCTGACCAGGTCAGCAACAAGGCAGGGACTGCACCAGCCCAGAGTCTGAGGGATGTTAGGAGGTGGTGCGAAGGAGCCATCCTGCTTCATGGAAATGCTGTTGACTGTGAGTGATCGGCTCAGGGCAAGTCTGGCTTCAGGACGGTGGTGCTGTGATTCATCCCCTCAGGCAAGGAGCCAGCTAGGAAACAGCCAGAAAATCAAATTCTCACACTTCTCAGGACACAGGCAGGAGGTGGGTGGGAAGCTGGGCAAATCTCGCTAGTGAATAACTGCAGAGTCAATTGCAGAGTCTCCTGGCCCATCTGTCTCTAGCACCTGCCAGGCCATGCTGGAAGACGAGCTCACCCTGCTCATGTCTGTTCCCAAAGGGGCTGAATCTGCCCCTCCGGTGCCCCGCAAACGGACCAGAGGATTTACCTCCCTCTGCCCAACCCTAGGGCCAGCTCCTGAGCTCGGCAGCTGACTTCACCACACGTGGATAGAGGAGGCACTTTCTACCCACTCTTGCACTTCCCTTTGAAACAGATGTTGCTCCTTCACCTTTCAGTGGAATAAACGCCATGAAGCGCTACAATGGTAATTAAAAATGTACTGCCATACTATGTGATGGAAGAGTGGGCTAATAAGGTAATGATGACTAACTCCGGTGTTTCAAACTGGGGGGAACCAAGTTCCTTGGAAGAGCAAATTAGGTGACATGTTGTTGCTGACAGCTCCTACAGCAGCCCAGTTGGGTACATGGCAGACAGGTCTCCTGACCCACAGAGCAAAATACTGATTTAAGTGGTACAGAATGGTGGTTTTCCTCCTAGGAAGGGCACTCTCTGTGAGCTGGAGCTGATGAAATATGCTCTGCTTCATACCTTTTGTGGGCACTGCTTGGCTGGAAAAAGCCTCTCTTCTGTGCCTTTCTGGAGACAGAATAAACCACAATATTCCTGCATGTATTGAACTTAGCCACCAGCCATTTTCAGCTTCTTGCAATAAACCGAGAGCTTCTAAACTCTGTCTGGTTTAAGAGTCCAACAGCAACGAGGTTAAAAAGGAGAGAATCATTCTGTGTTTTGAAGAGAGCTGGGATATTTGCCAAAATCAAGCACATTTTTTTCTCTAGCCAGTCAAGGGACACAGAAGCTTTTCCAGACATTGTTGTCCAATTCAGAGCGTCTTGGCCAAAAGCAATATTCTGGAGGAATCCACTCTGAGCTGAACTGGGGGTTTATTTTTAGTCAAATGGCCTGTCCTCCATCACAAGGAGGAAAATACCATACAATCTATGTTCAGGCATCCACAAAAATACTGCTTTGAGACACACTGCAGTAAGAGCAATCCCGACCACTGATTCTCCTTCACACTGGAGTACAGCCATGGTGCCAATTATCAACTTATATGGTGTCCAAGCCATTCCAGGCTACAGAAACATCGATGTCCTGTCAGTGGGGCTCATTCCCTTGCACCCTTTGCCCAAGCCTGGCTCCTGCAGAAGGCCACATTTCTGCTACCAGGGCTTTTGGGTCAGGAGGCAGTGGCAAGCAGCAGGCCTTCCCCTCTGCTGTAATGGCCCAGACTGACCATCTCCCTGGCTTCAAGCTCTCTGCAGGAACACCTCCTTTTTGTTCACCACTTATGACACACTGAAGTCATTTCTGCTGCCTGCCTGTGATGAAATGGTGAAAATAAAGAATGAGCTTGTAGAAACAGTAGGAGGAAACCAGAAATGCTTCTCAGTTTTCATGTGAAGTCTTCTGGGGCATGTCACACCATCCCAATAAAGTCTACCAAGCCAAGGCTCCCTGGTGGCAGGGATTTACCGCAGTGCAATATGACATCCTGGCATGGATCCTCTTCCATTTCCACCTGCATCCACAAATGCCATCCTTCTCCTTCCCCTCCCTTTCCCTCTGTCCCTCATTCAAGGGTCACTAGACCCTGAGCTCATGCCTCTCAAGACAGCGCTAGGCAAATCATCTAACTGCCGAGAGCGGTGCCTGGCTGCCCTGGGAGACTGGCGTATTAGAGCAGCTCATTTGGCAACATAATGAGGTCTCCCCAGAAATACAGTTTTAAAATAGATTACCTGGCCTCGCAGATGAGTTGCCTCTGGTCACAAACTAATCCTGCTTAGAGAAACTCTGGGCACAACTGCAGTGCACAGGGATATTTCTACTTAAAACTACAGTAAAACCCAGTCTGAGATTTTTGTCTTCTAGACCTTTTCTAGATACTATCGTGCTAATTGTTTTCTGTTTATAGAGGGTTCCATCATATGTAGACAACATGTGGAATGACAAACTTTTCATAACCTCCTTGCAGAGGCATCCAGCCGACAGATGCAGAGTAGCCATTGCCTACGCACAGTGATGCTCAGTGACAGCCCTCTGTGCTCATTGCTCTCAGAGACACTGTGTCCAGCTTGACAGACCAGACCACACACAAATAAATGAAAGATGAGGTTTCAGACGAAGGACTACAAGTGTCCCCTGGATTTTTTGCCAAGAACTTGTGTTAGACCCAATCTTTCAGCAGGCAAAGGAGATATAGTTTATCATAATCTTATTTTTTGCTTAAAAATAAGAATTTGGAGCCTCCTCTTTCATTCCCTAATAATACATTACCTGTAGGTATAGGCATTTGCAGACAATAATAGTCTTTCTAATTTTCTATTGCAATGCAATACAATAATATAAAGGTTTAGCTAGGAGAGTTTGACTTCTCAGTGTAAAAGCTGTCGCGGTGAAAATAAAAAGGAATCCAGCAAATGGCGCAGCTGAACAAACCCACGCTGCCTCAGTTGCAGCAGGACAAGTTCCTGCCCCACGATGGCACTTGGGCACCAGTGCCGGTGTGCAGGCGAGCTGCCGAGAGCAGCCACGATGAGCCCAGAGGATGTGCCACTGCTGTCTGCGCAGCACAGAGCTGCCAGCATTTGCCAGAGCCGCCCCATTTTCCACAGTTATCTGCTGTCCACTCTGTGCCCTGCCGGCTGGAGTACCAGAGCTGTCAGACCCATGTGTGGGGCTCAGCAGGACAGGAGGCACAAGACCACCTTTAACAAAGTAAGAATGAACATCTGCAGCTGGTGTTAGCGCGGCTCTCTGCTAGCCTTCGATAAACGTGTCCTGTGAATGCAGGAAGCAAGAATCCAGTTTTGTTCCCTCCTCGCATCAGTTTAGAGAGCCAGCAGTATTTCATCATGTATAAAAATTAACATTGTTTTAAATTATTTGGAAAAAAAGAAAAGGCATATATGAAGGTATATAAAACTCATTCTATTACCTACATACTTCTGGAAGGCACCGGTTTAATCAAGGACTGCAGACAGCTTTGTGAACCCTGGATGAAGGGTAACATATACAGGGAATTAGGTCTGGCAGCCAAAAGCACTCAGTGAGGGCACAGACACGTTCCAGGTGATGAAGACACAAGTTTCCAAAGTAAGGATCTCTCAAATGTGCAGGTCTCCTCTAAATCAGTCAGAAAGCTCCCCCTCCTCTCTCTCCACCCCACCTCAACAGGGCACCAGCAGTGCTTTTATTATTCTGGGGCAGCTAAGCCCTTTCTCCTTGTTCAGGGTCTCTCCTTAGCCAGACACGGCATCCAAGCTGAGGAGGCCCTCTTTCTGTCGGCGCAGAGGCAGTGTCTGCTGGAAACTCCCCTGGCATAGCTCCTGGCCCAGCTCCAGAGACACATGTGGAGTCACATCCTCCCTGTGGCTTGTGAGCCAGCTCTGCCTTCCACCGTACATTATCACCACTGAGTTTCCTTCCTCCATGTGCTGAAGGGAGGAAGCACTGCCTCAAGCGCTACTTACGAAGCACGCAGGCATCCAGCTATGCTAAGATGAAAGTATCCTCAGCCATTTCCTCCTCGGTAAGCTGGCCCAACAGTTAGCCCATTTCTTCACGTGGCTTTTTGCCACATCCCCCCTTGGCGTCACTCACAGTAACAGGCCTAAACTTTCCCCATTTGCAAAATGGGATTAAATCATAATTGCCTTGTGTTATGCATCAATTTACTAAGCAGTAAACATTCAGCTTGCAGCAAAATCAATGATAATTAAAGCTGATGAAGTAATTTGGTCAAGTGGGGGTTGCTCAGGCATGGTGACCCAGTAGGAAGAGGCGCCAGCGGCAGGGCACCACTGTGGAGAGCTCTCCACCGCTCTCCAGGCTCTCAGCCCAGTGTCCCACAGCTGGAGGCGCTTTATGTCTCACCTTTCCAGGAGCAATAAGACACAGAGTAAGGGATAGGCATGAAGCTGAGAGTAGCCAAGAGTTCACAAAAAACATCTTAGTGACACCCTGCAGCTTCACCAAAGGAGGCAGCTAGTGGTGTTTGGGAGAGGCCATTTTTGGGAGTGTTTCACAGGCTCCTGAGGGAGTTGGGGCAGGTTTCATTCCCCAGGCGGCTCGGTGACAGAAAGGTGTGAGGGAAGGGATTATTGAGATCTTCTGGAAAGAGGCAGGAAGGAAGTGGGAGTGTAACTTCCTACTCAGGACAGTGAGACTTGACCCCTGCTCAATTTCCCTATGACTCAAATGGTATTTCTTAAAGCAGCCCTCCTTCCAATGACTAAAAAATAGCAAGTGCTGAAACAGAGGAGACTGCTGACTAATGCTGTACTAGAGGATACATCTTTCTCTTGAGAATAAGTTGGTACAAGCACCAGATTTTGGATGAGGTAGACAGGACCGCAAGGGTTACCCTGTGACAGCTGACCTACAGTGCAGGCTGGTTTTAGATGACTAAAACTGTTCTACAACTGTATTACAATCTACATAAATGTCATTTCTAAGGGATCTACATTTTCAGCAGCAAAAATTTTTGGATGAAAAGGGCATGAAAACTAACCATCAGAGACCACAGGCCCTCCCTGAATCAACTCCACTTGAACATGAGCACATCATTTTGGAAAAACATCCCGTCCTGATGCTAAGTGCCCACTGACCACAACTTTTGGCAAGCTGTAGCAAGGAGAGGTTCTTCTGACCATGAAAAATCTGGACTATATTTCCAGGCTGAATTTGTTGAGATGGAACTCCCACTCCCAGCCCCCATTTGCTTTGGCGGTTACTATGCTCTTACCTGCCAGACTGAGGCCCCCTGCAACGGGGTGTTTCTGATGGGAGTACCTATAGAGAGAAAGCTGGATTTAACCAGCGGGACAGAGCTCCCAGAAGCTCCCACAGGCAGGGCTTTCAGTGCATTTGCCAAGCAGACATTTCACATTGTTCCCATCCTACTGACCACTCTTGGCTGCACTGTACCAGAGAAGCAGATCTCCTCCTTCACCAGGATCCAACCTTTATATTGCTTGCAAAAAGGCAGAATTCGTGCTGTTGCCCTTCAGACCCTTGAAAAAAGCCATTTAAGATGTGGAATCAAGGAACAGCCACCGCAGAGAGGTGCAAACCCACCAGAAAAAGAGGTACACACTTACCCAAGCACACACACACAGAGCATGAGCCCCACAGTTAATGCAGAAGAGGCAAGATTAACACT
This sequence comes from Rhinoptilus africanus, assembly GCA_013400135.1. NCBI lineage: Eukaryota > Metazoa > Chordata > Aves > Charadriiformes > Glareolidae > Rhinoptilus > Rhinoptilus africanus. Next base: position 61,829 of record VXBO01007125.1, read on the forward strand.
GCAGTCGCCCACAGGACCCCACTGGAAACCAGCCTGCCAAAACGGTTCTTTAATTATGGTTACATGGGAGCTCTGGCAGTGAGCCGCTTCCTGAGCCACCAAACATGCTCCACTTTGAATTATGTATCATTCTGGTTTTTTTAATCATAGAATCATAGAATTGTCAGGGTTGGAAGGGACCTTAAAGATCATCTAATTCCAACCCCCCTACCATGGGCAGGGACACCTCCCACTAGATCAGGTTGCTAAGAGCCCCATCCAGCCTGGCCTTAAAAACTTCCAGGGATGGAGCTTCTACCACCTCTCTGGGCAATCTGTGCCAGTGTCTCACCACCGTCACGGTGAAGAACTTCTTTGTAGCATCCATTCTGAAATGACCCATCTCTAGTTTTAATCCATTCCCTCTAGTCCTACCATTACCCAACATCCTAAAAAAGTTCCTCACCAGCTTTCTTGTAGGCCCCCTGACGATACTGGTAGGCCACAATAAGGTCTCCTTGGAGCCTTCCTTTCTCCAGACTGAACAACCCCAGCTCTCTCAGTCTGTCTTCGTAGGAAAGATGCTCTAGCCCTCTGATCATCCTCGTGGCCCTTCTCTGGACACGTTCCAGCACGTCCATATCTTTCTTGTAGTTGGGGGCTCCAGATCTGGATGCAGTACTCCAGGTGGGGTCTCCAAAAACATTGTGTTTTCCCAAATAAATTACCTGTATGAAAACTAAATTTAAACACATAATTTTTTTTACCTTTACCCACCAAATTTATAATCTCAACAAAGAAGAGATCCCTGGTTAGACAATGATGATGATTGGAATTAATTAGTCCCCTTCCCCTTTATTTTTTAATAAAGGATCCCATTCAGCTATTCCATTATTTTTCCTGGACTCAAAGATCATGAATGGACATCTCATTTATACTTTTTAAATACTAGTAAAACCATCATCTTTCTTTCACTTTTCTGGCATTTCCCTAGTGCTCCTAGTTACACTGCAAATCAATGTCTTCAGTAGTTTCTGCTCAAAAGCCATTTGAATCACTTTTGGACAAAAAAAAAAAATCCTTGCACCATTTGAATCTTCATCTAGCTTTCTCTGCAGTTCTTGGTCTGACCAGGAACTCTGTTGAGTGTTGAGCTGGTATCACTGATATAACTGATTTTCTCCTGAAATATGTTTAACAGCATAGAAGCACCTTATTTTTCTTTACTTTGCTCTTACAGAATCATAGAATCACTTAGGTTGGAAAAGACCTTTAAGATCATCAAGTCCAAACATCAACTTAACACTGCCAACTCCACCACTAAACCGGGTCCTTCAGCACCGCATCTACACGTTTTTGAATACCTCCAGGGATGGTGACTCCACCACTTCCCTGAGCAGCCTGTTCCAATGCTTCATAACCCTTTCAGTGAAGGAATTTTTCCTACTATGCAATCTAAACCTCCCAGGTGCAACTTGAGGCCATTTCCTCTCATCCTATTGCCTGTTACCTGGGAGAAGAGACTGACCCCCACTTCACTACAACCTGCTTTCAGGTAGTTGTAGAGAGCAACAATGTCTCCCCTCAGCCTCCTTTTCTCCAGACTAATAGAATAATAAAATTATCATTCAGACTGGTTTCTCTCTTTTGAATTCAGTTATTTGCCACCATTCTGCTGTTACAGGAGGCATCTATTCACGACGTTTCAGCTATTGCAGAAGATTCCACATGCCTTCTGAGCGTTGGTGAGGTGTCCCTTCCCCAAGGAGTACCCATCCGGCACCTTACAGGAGGTTGGTCAACAGGTACAGGAGATGCCCACCCTGGGGTCATGTCAGGAAATGCAGAAGCCTGGGATAAGAAAGCATCAGGCTGACTCAGCATCCCTCTGTGCCAAAACACCCTTCTGGTTATAAAGAAGCAGATCTCCCTGGAGAGAGCAAATTAGCAACCAGTATCTGACACTGTTTGTCTTTCTTCTGATGGATGAGCCATTTTTTCCTCTCTTTCAGAGTAATACTTGGCTGTACTTTCCTTTTAATGAGCTTTTGGACCAAAGCCCAAAATGGATCAAAGCCATTGGAGGGAGGGGCAGGGGGACATATGATCCAAACCTTTGCCTTTTTTCTCTTTTTCTTTACAAACAGAAGCTGCATCTTTCATTATTGAGGCTAATATCGACAAAGGGGCTGGGTGCCTTGCTTCTGGAGTGGAGGGCGACCTGTCTGCCAGTTTACCAGTGATGGATATCAAAGAGGAGGCTGCTGCTGCCTCCCTGCTGGGAGAGCCCTCCGGGGAGGGGCAGCGAAAGGGAGGCTGTGCCGATGGGCAGCGCTTGCCTTTCTGAGCAAATGCATCCCCGCCTGAACAAACAGCAGCTCCTGGGGGAAAAAACAGGAAGATTAATGGACGATTTTCTACTTCTTCTGTGACACGAGGGCCCTAGTCTCAAGGTGACGAGAAATTGCAGCTGTCAGGAGAGACAGGAGCAAGGCAGGGCAGGCAGGAGATCATGTCACATCTCCTTTCTTCCTTCCCGTGTCCCTGAAGTGAGATTAGCGAGAGTCCACTGCTCTCAGCAGACAGTTTTGAGATCGTTGGGTGGGAAGCACCCCCACCGCCAGGAGCTGTTGCTGCTTTGACAGCCCAGTAAAGGGCACAGGCCTAAAAAGGGGAAATAAATAGTCCTGCAGTATTACAGCCATCAGGGCTTGGCTGCACTTTTTGAGCCGTTTTTCCCCTTTTCCAATAGAAAGCTTTGCCAGGATTCTGGAAACTTGCACTTGCCTGCACATGCCTACCATAAAAGGGAGCTGAGCACAACTAGGATGCTGATGAAGCTGGGAAAGGAGAGGAGAGACAAAAAAATATATCATCCAGCAGAAGTAAAAACAGCAATAGCTGTAAAGAGCCTGCAGAGACCCCTTGCCCCACCACCAACACACTTGTGGCTGCTGAAGAGTGGGGGACAGTGCGGGCCCCATGGCGCTGGGCCAAGGGAGAGGCGCAGCCCCCCCGGCTCAGCAGAGATGGGGGGAGGCACAGCGGCTCAGCTGAACAACCGGGGCTCTGCTGGCTGCCCTGCATCAGCACACGGGGCAACTGGAGATACTGGGATGCTGCTGGCTGGGAGCAGTGAGCGCCACGGGCAGCTGCTGGGTGGGTAAGAGAGGGATGGCCACCTCCAAGCTGCCACACAGCCTTCTCCTGGTGTTCGGACCAGAGAAAGGCCATTTCTAGCACAGCGGGAGCCACACATTCTCTCAGCGGGTGTCAGCAGTTTTTGGTCACTGTCGATATTTCTCCTGCTTTCTGAAAGTGTCCCCGACACAGGGTGCTGGTGCCGCTCCGAGCAGCGTGCTGAGGGCCATCCCGCTTCCCAAACTGTGGGAGGGCAATCCTGCTGGTCCGATGCAGGCTTTTATTTCCAGGAGACCTCTCACAAGAGGCGGTTGCCCTTCACCGAGTACATTTTGTGTATTAGTCTCCAAGTGTGGCTGAGCAAGAACAGCCCGTGGCTGCTGGCAGGCCCTCAGCACACTGCCCAGCTTGTCGCAGGCTTGCGACACCTCTGTTAGAGAGCCCTGCTCGTGGCATACTCCAGATGGCAGCTCGGGACGAGGGGATTAGCTGCATGGAGCACACTCCTACAGAAAACGAAGATGCTGCCAGGCTTATTTGTTGTTGATTGTGTGCAGAGCTCTGGAACATGCACGCTTTGTTCTCCTCGTTTCCTACCTTTGAAATGTCCCTTCCCTCCAGAAGACAACCGCCATGCCTTGTTCAGTTTCAGAGCTCCTGTTGGAGGGGGCAGGGAGCCGCACAGACTCGTATACATAGTTCCCTTCCTCTTCATTTAGTTTTCTTTTTCTTAGGGTAAAATAAGAGACATTTGAGCTGGAAGCATAGAGCTGCTTCTTATTTGCAGATCTCCTCCCTCTGCCCCAAAATGCATCAATTTAAGAGATTAAAAAAAAAAAAATGTTAAAACCTTTCATCTGTCCTCCTCAAATATTAGCTACACTGAGCATCTAAATACAAAAGAACCATAATGAGGTTCCATAAGATTCAGAGTGTGAAACACACCCAGGAGAAATCCAGCGCACACTAATGGGCATTCCCCGGAGTTTCTGACTCATGGATGTGTTTGGTACTATTTCTGCAGGGCAAGCAGCAAGAGGAGGAAGACAGCCACTAGCAGAGGTGTCTGCAAGCTGACTGCAGAAGTCAGGAGTGCCAGAAGACTGGAGAGTGGCTAACGAAGCATCTCATTTCAGAAACGACAAGGGGAGACTCCAGGGAAGTGCAGTAGTGACCTACATAGAGCAGAAGGGTACAACAGAAAGGCCTGGAGAGGTGAGGACAGCCAGGAGGAGGCATAGGAACTATCAGGGCAACACAAGGAGATTCTATCTGTATAAAATAGGATGTAATGAAGCAAAGGAATGCGTCTTTTCAGCTGTGAGATAAACAGGCAAGATGCACTCCGAGCTGTGCTAATAGCTGATGTTTTGGTTCTTTCATGTTAAAAAAAAAAAAAAATTAATAAAATTGGATCTATGTTGGGAATTCAGGTCAACCACAATGAAAAAACACAGGCACTTTGTGCAAACCAAAATGTGGGAAAAATTATTTATCCATGCAAAGAAACATAAAAATGACCCAGAACAGGTTTTTTGAGCCTCCAAAACAGTAAAGAAAATTTCTAAATAAAGTATTGCTTCAAATGAAAAGAATATTTGAAAGCATCTCTGCAAAATACTTTTATGTTTTAAAAGACTTTTCAGGGTTCCTTCCCACTGAAGAATTTAGTAAAATTGGGATTCATTTACAGAATGTGCTGCTTTACCTTACCCTACATATTCAAAAGGGGAAAAAAAAAAAAAAAGAAAAAAATGAATTCAGCTACAGCCAGCAGCTCTTTCTAGAGCTGACATTGCCTATTTCAGCTCCCAGAGCAAAACAAAAGTATATTGTCTTCATTGAGTTAATTATTATGGCTGGAAAAAACATCACCTTTTGCTCAGCAAAGACCACATCTGAAGATGTGTTTCCTGAGGAACACAGAAAACCAAAGTGAGATGTCTTTGAGGCAGACTAAGCACTAGCCCTGTGTCAGTATGACCACTGGCCCAGCTTTCAGAGCTGGTTTTAGCTGATGAGGGGGAGTAAGGGAGTTAAGGTGGGAGCAAGTACTACTTCTCTTCCACTATAAAATGGCAAGTCCTAAAAAAGGGGAAGCCACAGATGGTAAAGTCTTAAATTACCATGGCGAGTTCTGCTGGAGAGTGTCTCTTGTCCCCTTAGATGGAGCCCGTCCACAGCTGATTCACAGAAGGTCACGTCTGCCAGTCCTGCCTGACTCCAGAGCCTACTCATCTAGTCAGCGCGGCTGACAGGGGTGAAAGAGTGGAGCTGGTTGAGAACATTTGATACGGCTCTAGACAGGCAGACTGATTTGCAAACTCAAAGCGCAGGAGAGACTGAGACCTATTGCAATGGATTACAAATTAGCTTGGAAACACAGAGGCGAGGCACGAGGAGGGAATGTAGCTGGAGCTGGGTGGGTGAGTATCCTGATGAGCTTTACAAACCTCTCTGCCCCTGCCAGCGCCTGTTCCATTAATAATTTGCTGTCAATTGATACCATTTTGCAAACCCAAGTAACTCTGCATGCTCAGCAACGAGGTATTCCCGCAGCTCTCGGGGTATGTACACACACATACCTTTGAGGTGGGAATGTACACCAAATTTGATTTTGAATGCAAGTGTTGTGCCACACTGGGGCATGGTGACTCCATCGGGAATGCCCACAGGAGCCCAGCACCAGCCGTTGCAAGCCCCTGTGACTTACGCAGATGTATTTCTCACTCTGGCAGTGTACTGCCCATACTGCAGGTATCTCGCCCTGCTGACAGCCAGCGTCCCCTGGACCGCAGGATACCTCGTCAGCTCACTGCCAGCAGAGCTGGGTTACGGCAAGCCCAGCTGAGCACTCAGTGGGATCTTCCATGCTCCTAAGAAAGAGGGCAGGATCCAGCCTCCCTAATCTGGGCTGCTGCTGGGTCACAGATTGGTCACCGTCTCACAGCCACAAGCCAGGGCTTCTTAAGTCATCACCTTCTTGGGGCTGAGCTCAGTTTAGAAGCAGAGGCCCTGGGAGTAAGAGAAGCCACCCCATGAAGGGCAGGGTGGCCCCTGCCAAGCTCAGGGTCTGGCCGGCACTGGGAGCCAGATCTCTCGGAGGCAGCTGCTCCCTTCAGACCTCCAGCTCCTGCTGAGCTCGGCAAACCTGCTTTTCTATAACCACCGGGGAAAATGCATAGGAGCGTGCTCATGATGCGGTGTATAGCTGGTGTACAGCTACAGCTCCTAAAAAGGACCCTGAGCTGTGATCCTGCCAGCCTGGTTCAGCCTTGTTTTAATCGTGTTCCCCCTTCTTGCTGCTGCAGGCCCTTGCTTTCTCCATGCAAAGGGACATGGAATTTATCTTGGACAGGAGCCCCAGAAAAGGTCCATCTGCCCTTTGCCTAGCTCTTCTCCCCTTTCTTGCCTGTCTCACCTTTTGTCCTATCTTTCCCTTTGCCAGGCAGGTCTCTCCTTTCTGAAAACCATATTTATTTGGCATGAATGGAGCTGGGGAAAGCAGGGGAGAGATGCTGAATCAGAGGTCCCAACTGGTTAGAAATCCCTTTCAGTATGATTATAAAACACATCAGTACAGAGAGACATCACACTGAAACGTGAGCCGTGTGGTTCAGCTGTGGCACTGTGCAGAAATCACAGCAAGACCTTTGTTTGACTAGCAAAGTGCACATCATGGGCATGTTTCACTGGAGACTTCGTGCTGTTGTTGCTGTGAATTTCTGCCCAAGCTATCAGGACTGTAGCATCTGTAGACACGTTTAATGCCGTGGGTGGTAAGCTGAATAGATAACTACAGATAGGGTCTGACTATAGGTCTGTCTACCATCTATCCCTTGCAGTCTCCAGCAGTTGTCAGGAGAGGATGCTCAAAAAAGAGCAAAGTGAGGTGTGGACAGAGCAATTCCTCTGTGGCAACAGCCTCCCAGCTTCAGTGATGAGCAGTTTGGGAACTTTCTGAGCTGAAGGCTACTACCAGGCTTTGATATCTGATGATAGGTTCTGACAGACCTGTCCTTCCTGAAGCTGTCTAATCACTTTCTGAACTTTTGCCCTCCACAACAGTTCATAGCAATGAGTCTCACGGTTTTAATATCGCAACTACTGTGTGAGAATGGACTGTGTGGGGAAAACAGACTTAATTTGGGGGTTTTTATATCTGCCAATGGATAACATAATTAGCTCACTTGTATTGCTAGGGATAGTGAATAATCGTTTCCAACTCACTTTCTCCACAACATCTGTGATAATATCAACTCTATCAACCCCACCCCAGTTATCTCTCTTTTAAAACAAGGAACAGGAGGCTGATTCTCCATGCAGAGAGCTGTTCCCCGTGTATGATCACCCCAGTTGCTCTTGTTAGTGCATCTCTGCATCCGACTGTTCCCCTTGCCAGGTTGCATGACCACAGCTGCAAGCAGATATCAATCCAGATGCCAGCAACCCATGGATTTATGCAATGGTGTATTAGTGTTTTTTTCCTAGGTCCTTCTCTACAAACATTATGTGTATTTTTGACTGCTACTGAGCTGTGATTTTCAGAGAAATATCCACTGTGTCCCATAGATTTCTTTCCTGAGTTGTGCTCGTTAATCTAAAGGTCATCACTGTCCATATAAGGCTAAGATTATTTTTACAGGATACCATCCTCTTAAACTATGTGATGTTAATCTCCTTTACCATGCAAGGTAAATGTTTCTGTTGACAAGCTGATGTGAGAAATTGATTATTAAAGGTAACAGCTAGAAAATTTGGTATGAAATCTCTCTTTGGCATGTTTTTAAGTGGAACATGGTAAATCTTGGAAGGAGACTCTTTCTTTAACCTTCTCTTTTATGGGAATTTCTAATGCATCCAAGTCCTTTATCTTCTGTGAGCTCCATATCAAAATGCAGCTTAGACTGATGGCTGAAAGTCATCACTGATGGTTGTGAAATCAATTGTTATTTTTAGTCCATTTCAAAATTCCCATTAGTCCAACTGAGGCACGTGCTGAAATCCTCAAAAGGAGAAGAATTGAATCAGCAGAGAAAAGAAATTGTTCCTGTTACCCTAAGGTTAAGTCTCTGAATGAAGGAACATCCAGGGTGGGAGACTGTATACGTGCTACAACTGCTGTCTTTGTCTCTGGGGATACCAGGATAACACCATCTAGTTTATACAGACTTTCCACAGACTTAATATTCACAAAAAAAACATGAAGAGTAGAGCTGAAGTCCCTGAGTGTCTTACAGATGCTCCTAGACCTCAGCAACCCATTTTTTCATCAAAGCTATAGGCTGGTTTGGAAATTATGTTTTTTTCTTTGAAAAATCGAGCCATCATCTTCCTAGGTATTAATACTAAGCTCAAATTTTCCTCTCAGCTTCTGTCCCAGCAGGAATAACATAATCTTCATTGGTCCGCAAATTGCGGACACCTCCCCTACACTTACTCTAGCTTCTCAACTCAGTTTTTCATACTGAAACTCTTCTGGGGAAGGGATGAAGGGGGGCTTTTTTGCCCAGAAGAAAAATAAGAAAATGTTTGCATGATAACACTGATGCCTGTTGCATGGTAGTTTAAACAAAAGAACCCTACTGTGGACACTTTCTTCTGTAGTGCAGAGCAGCTTGCAAAGCTGTGTAATGTGTCTTGACAGCAGTACAAATCACTAAAGGTCAAGGGCTTGGGGATTTACCACATCCCCATACAATAGGCTGATATAGAAAGGGCAGGACCATGAGGGTTCAGCTTTAGAATGAAAGGGTTTGAATAGAGCTGATGAAAATGGATTTGTGGAAAGCGGGGAATACCAGCTCATACCCTTCCAGCACTCAGACAGGCTAACAAAATCACAGTGCAGAGGCAAATATAGTGCTCTCCCATTCTTCTTTAACACAATCAACATCTGGTAATGGGAACCCTACTCCTGGGATATCTTTTGCCTTTCTCCTCAAATCTACTTTAGCTGCAGCTGCTCCATTCAGCTACAGATTTCCAGAGATCTTTGTCATTTTTGAAGCCTAGATCAGGCTAAGAGGTGGAAGGTCCCACTCAAAACCAGTGTTCCTCTGCAGGGACAGGCCAGCTGCTCGATTCATCTCTGTCCTTATATAAAAAGGAAATAAAGTATGATTCCCCTCCCTTAGAAATACTGCTAGGTTTGATTCTTGCAGAATTTCTTGCAATTACAGTGTTATAATGTACAAAGTGTTATAAACCAAACGTCTTGTGTTGACAACTAAGGTCTGTTTCTGGCATGCTATTGAAAATGAATGGCTAGTCTTGCCAGTGGAAACCCCCCTGGTTTGGCTGGACTAAGGTAGATGATATGGCATGTTAATTAAATCCTAATAGCTGGTGGATGTTTTCAATTCAATCCCATTAAGTCTGTTCTTTAAGTAAAAAGCTGGACCACACCTCAGGAAGGTGATGATTTTTTTTAAAAAAAACCCTTATCACAGAATCACAGAATGGCTGAGATTGGAAGGTACTTCTTGAGACCATCAAGTCCAACTGCCATGATCAAGCTGGGTCAACTACTACATGTTGTCCAGGACCATGTCCAGTTGGGTTTTGGATATGTCCATAGATAGAAGATTAATAACCTCTCTGAACAACTTGTGCCAGTATTTGACCACCCTCACAGTAAAAAGCTGTTTTCTTGTTTCAGAACATCTTACACATTTCTGTTTGCGCCCATTGCCTCTTGTCCTCTCAGTGGGCACTACTGAAAAGAGTCTGGCTCCCTTGCCTTCATTCCCTTTCATGAGTTATCTATACACACTGATAAGATTCCCCCAAAGCCTCCTCCATCCAGGCTAAACATGTGTTTAACGAAGTCTTTGGATTTTAAAATTTGATTTAAAAGCATTAAGTCCCTCCTCTAAGATAAGCTGTGGGACTGGAAAACTCGTAGCTTCAGATGTTTGATCCCTCGAGAAGAGAGGTATATGAAGTATTGCTTACACAGTCACATTAACACGAGGGTTTCAAATTAGAGGGGTTTTGTTTCTTTTACTTCACCTTTGTGGTTGTAACATGTGTCAGCTGCATTGTCTGAGTTTTCTGTGGCATGCATGCAGAGCAGACACAAAACACCTCAGTTCAAACCTTTCCTCTCCTACATGAAGAGAAAACATCAGAGATTGTTTCCTGTATAGAGATCAACTGACAGGAGTCTGCACCAGAAAAGCCTATTGAAATTACTTTTCCCTCTCCCATCAATAGAAGTATTTTTCCCTGGAATCAGCAGCAATGACATTATTGAGCATCAGCAGAGCGTGGAAAGGACAATGAAGCTTTCAGAGGACACTCTTCTTTTAGCTGTACATATTGGGTAATGAATAAGTTAGAGTTCTTTGCCAAAGGGCAGAGCATTTTTTGCAGCTCTCATTTCAGTAATTCTGCTATGATACTTCTGCTCATTTTTCAAAAAAAGCAAGACAAGTAAAAATACTATAGGCTACATAAGCCTGATGAGCACATTGACAGGAAAGATGTCACTGAATGCCACTATTTATTAGTAGCATGGCTCCATGAAAGAATTATTGTGTAGGATTTTTGTTCACTAATTATGTGCTAAATTACATTAAATTATCACAGTAGTGCCTCGTAATTACAGTTATTATGACAAAGACCAAACAAATGAGTAAAAGACTGACCTCTTTCATTTGAAAATAGGCAACATAAGTCTCTCACCAATGCCAGTTTTCTGAATATGCAGCATTAGTGTCAATTTTCATTTGTGATTTGCAATTGGAAGGACTTCTTCAATTAGCTTTTTTAAAACCCACTGCTTAGTGAAAGTCTCCCCTGTTTAGCTTAGACAGGAAGGTATAAACCTGTTCCCACTGGCTGCCAGTCATTTCTCTCTCCATCTTCCAGGTAGCCTCCCATTGCCTACATAGTCCGTGGTGCAGCATTCCACAAGCCTCCTGGACACATCTCTCAGAATTTGTATTTTAAAGGCTACATTAAAGTTAATATTAAACATATTAAATATATTTATACTTGATGTTAAATATAAACCCATATTAAATTATGTCCAAAATGGATTTTTTATTAAATTCTCGGTTTACCTTTGATGCCAATAACCAACTACTACAAATCCAGATGAGAATTAAACTCCAATTTACCTTCAGTGCGTTTGTCACACCTTCACCTTGATCCAAAGTGCCTGATACATGAGTTTGTCAAAAATAGGATGCTGATTTAGATGGACTGAAAATATAATCTATTGTGGTTAAGTTTTATGTTCCTCTGCTCCTTCAAAACCTGTCAACGAGGACCTCCCATTCCATACCTCATCCACAGGTTTAACAAGTCATACATCTTATACCAAATCAAGGAGGAACCAGCCATCATTTCTGTGCGGCTTCTAACATGGGCTTGTTGGACACACACACACACAAAGCACATTAGGATCCATTCTACTCAATGGCCATTAGTAACACAATGCATAGATTACTGGCAGATTTGTCTCAGCGAGTTGTGAAATTCCAGTGAATGTATATTGTTCTACTGCTAAGATAAGGTTAGGTCACATGGTAGTTACTAGCACTAATAAAAAGCATGACCATATATGCTTGCAACACACAGATATTCAGGTACTCATTATTTCAAGCACCCAAGCACATACACTGAAATGGCAGTTCTTATATATTTATTTAGTACAGGCAGAGAAATGGTGCTATTTGATTGATCAGTCATCATTAATAAACAATTCGAACTGCAACTATGCAGACAGTGATTACTGGTTGACTAAGAAGATAACCTGGAAGAAACTGACAGCACAAGAGAAAAAAGAAAGATGAGCTAAACTCATCAGATGACATGTCTTAGGAAAGATTTTGCAGAAACAATCAACTACATAAAAATCTAGCCAGATTGAAAGATAGGCTTAGAAATAATATATACCATACATGGCAGGGCTATTTTGTGTATTAGCTGGGTTTTCTTGAGAATCCAAAATGGGATGTCACGTTATGGCTACTCTGAGATTTTGAAACTCATTAACCAAGACCTTTCAGCAAACATCCTATGGCCTATACTCATCTAATTCCAGAGAATATAACTATTTGTATTCTTTAAAAAAATTTTAATACAGGAGTAACTTCCGGTTACAGGGCAGGTTTTGTGTCAGTGCTTTATAATCAACATGCACATAGGTTTGCTTTCATCCATTCTTAAAACACAGCTGCATTTTAACTGAATATGTCGGCCATTCAGGCAGCTAATGTTGAGGCTGTGAAGCAAGTCTAGCATTTAACAGTATACATTGTAATTTGATGAAGATTTGAAGGCTAAGGGTTCAGTACAGAGAACTGAAATAGAAAACCAGCTGCCTGTACTGTCAGAGAGGAAGGACTGTGTTTGCATTTTATTTTTTATCTACTTCATTACTTGTCAAAAAGACAGCAACTCTTGAATGGCACTGCCCCTTCAAAGTATGTTGAACTGAATCAAAGGAAAGAGGATCCAATACTGTTTCTGTCAGTGCCCAACTTTCCCATTCCCGATTCATTTAGCTACAGATCTGACTAATTTTGCCTAATCCATCAAGATTAGAGCCCTAATCCAATGGCTCCAACTGATTTGTATCTGTTATTAACAGAAAGGAGAAACCTCCTTCCCTGTCCCCTTCCTCTGCACAATATTAAAGGTATCTGGTGGTCACATTCTTCAAGTCATAAGTATCTGTGACATTTTGTTTGTTTGCAGAAAGATCTGTTTGAAGTAGAATGAATATAGAGTGACCTGGAGCTGAGCAAAAGACTATAGATGGGGGAATAGACAGGGTAAGTGGTACACTTCCTAGGAGAATCCAGCATGGAAGGTTTAGCATCTACGGTTTATCAATCTGTCTGAGCTATTTATTTTAGCTGTACATTTTATCATCCTCACACAATCCCCGTTGGTATATGTTAAAAATACATCCCCATGGCATTAAGGTATTTTGTCCTTTTACAGGACTGAAAGGGAATTAAACTTGTAAATAACAGCAAAATCCAACAGCATGCTTTGCTTGTGTACTGTTAGGTAGTATACAATACTCCTTACGTAGATGCACATAGTTTTTCAGCTTGCTTATCTTACAGGTAGTGCCTCGCTGCCCTGAACTTGGCACACCAAACCATTTCTCCTTCCAGAGGTAGTCACTGTTATTTCCCACTCAGAGTAAGTAATACATTTAGAGAGATGTTATTCTTGTAATAAAATATGCTACTGAAAACACACCTGGTATTCCATTATAATCATGATGAGATGACCCAGTCATAACCCCCCTAAACTCCACCTGACTCATCACTTTCTTAATTGGTTTCATCTACTGCAGTGTTTTTATCAACAACTTTTTATGAAGCATGGGTCAGAGTTACCATGTCACTCAACACTGTTCTGCTACATTATCCTGATCTAAATATGAATAGGGTTCATCCTTCGTAGCCTTGTTGGTCTACCTGCTTATTTGCAGGTCATAATCAGATTACTCCAACACATTGCATTCCATACCTTCTTCCAGTCTGGAGTCCGAGGTAACTGTTCTGCTAACAGTCACCTGGAATAGCTATATATAGAGCCTGTTCTCAAACATTTATAATTCGTACATCCTGGTTAGTAGAATACTGTGGATTAGAAAAATCTTCCCAAACCTACCTTTGTTCAGCCTGCTGCTGTCTACACCAATTTATTGCTCACTTTTAGGAAATGAGGAGCTCCAAAAACTTTTTGATCACTTCTTTCTCTAGCTTCTCTGGTTTTTGTACTGATAATTAACCTTAGACCAGCCTACTTATATCAGAATTTTTCTAAATTTTTCCTTTCAGCACGCATACGTTGGTCACAGGCAAGGGTAGCATGCACTGCATTTGTCCACGTGTTGTAACATTGTCAAATAACTATTTGCTAAGAATGACACATCGCTAATCTCATAGAGAAAGTGGTTTGTTGCTTGAAACATGGCCAGGAAAGTATTTTTTATAATCCATTCTGCAAAGCTACTACAGGAGCCAAGAGGCAGGTCTGTTGGTACTCAGATAGCTGGAGAGACTTAAAAAGGGGAAACCAGCTCTCTCGTGCAGCAGTAGCAACCCTAAGTGACTCAACAGGCTGTGTGGTCTCTGAATTTGTGTGGTGGCAAAACAACAGCCTCCAAAGGGCTAACCTGGAAGTACCGCAAGGCGGGTTTGTTAATGATGTCAAGGTCTGACTGTGCTTGGGTTACTGCTCAAGCCCAGAGCTGGTTCACTGCAGGGCAGAGCCAAAGCATGCCACAGAGAGGAACAGGAGAAACTCACCAGTGTCTTTCTGTCCTATTCTGATGATAAAGATCACAGTCCCCTTTCCATTATTTGCTGCCTTTTGGACAAGTTGCTTGATACAGTTTCCTAGCCATTATCCCAATCGGTAGATATTTGAGGATAACAGAACTCATTACAGCTTATTGGAGAAAGGTAGACTTCTATGTACCAGGAACCAGCAAAGGAAATGATGCAGAATAGGGCCAATCCATTTCCAATTATCATGAGAAACATAACTAGTAGGGCTGTGCAGTTAAGGCCAGCTGGAAGCTCAGGAAGCAGAAAGTAAGGACATTGTCTGGAAGTAGTGCACTACAACTTGTCAGCTGAAGCTGTGCTAATATGTCTGAGCTTGGGCACTGACTGATGTTTTCATAGCAGAAATGACTGACAGAGTTGACATTGTCCATGGCTTCAGACCTCACTACCACAGGATCGGTTTCAATAGCTTTAACTGCTGTTGAAACCACTTCGTTCCATTGAGGAAAACGCTGATCTGTATTTAGCTACCAGGTTTTAGGCTACTGTAATACTGTGATTTGGGGTTTTTTTAATCAGAAGTTCACAATTTGCTGGCTTGGAAATTTCCTTGTCATTCTCATAAAAAATGTCAATGCCTGATATATATAACTAAGAAAAAAACATTAAAAAAAAAACCCCACCAAAACAAAAGAAGAAAAAAACTTGAGAACTAGAGTCTTGAGTAAATTTTAATTTCCAATTCCCTGGTAAGAGTCCAAAGCAGGTTGAAAGGAACCTCCCTACCCACAGATAAATGGTAGGTGAATGACACAGTAAAGGATGTATTTAAGGTTTGAGGACCATCTGTTCTGGAACATCCCTATCTACAGTGAAATGCACAGAGAATTGTTATCACAGTTTAGGGTAGGAAATTAAAGAAAATAAATCTTTCTTCCAAGTAAAACTGCTAAGGAAGGTAGGCAGGAAAACGAAATAAAACCACTCATCAAACTGTCCGGGACACCAGGCCTATTAATTTTGTAGCTGTGAACATGAAAATCCAGAACCTGAGCACACACAAGCAGACAGACCCGTATGTCTGTGTATCTGTGTATGTGTCTGTGTACACACCATATTAAATATCGCATCCCAAAGAGCGCAGGCACCTACAGCACCAGACCCTACAAACACCATACACAACATGCAGGGCAAACTCAAAAGTACTACTGCTGAGAATTTACCATCACCCTTCTTTCTTCCAGTACTGTTCTCACACCCTGCTCTGCCTTTACCCTTGGATTTTCCTTTATAATTGTGCAAACTGGAAGTTAAAAGCTTGCACACTCTGCAGGAGAGATTTATATTCCTTCCCTGCATGAAAGGCAGCAGGGTTGCCAGGCGAGGGACCTATCAGCTCAGGTGGCCATGAACAGGACATCTGGTGAATTAGGAGAGGCAGGCTGGCTCACTGGGGGCTGGGGGCTTGGCGAGGGAGAGGTTTGCCTCAACAGGGGGAGATTTGGACTCATCTTGTGCAGCTCCCACCTCTTTCATTTCTTCTTACACAGATTCACTCATCTTTGATCTTGCACAAAATTCCAGGGCAGCCATAGAGAAGTGTCAGAGGACAAAGAGGGATGCCCAGCCCTTGCAAATCCCAACCAGCCTGTGGAGGAGACATGAGCTTGTGACACTAGGGAGATGGGTCTGCTCCACGTGAATAAATATTTGGGGTTTTTCACCTAGTTTTTGTCTCTTCATCCTGCAGATCTTTTTCCTCCTGTGTTCTCATAGCTTACACTTTCTCTGTTGGACCAATTCCCAAGGAGTGGCTTTTCTGCAGGTGCAATGTTGTAAGAGCTCTGAGATGTTAGTCACCATTTTATCAGTGTTACAATGTTCTCAAGACAATCCTTTTAAGAGAACTGTCACTCAACACACTCTCTAGTAATCCTATCTGTTGCAGCAAGTCAGAAGATTAAATAAAACCTTCCATTCATGTTACTCATCTCACCTTGTTCTGCACTCAGGACCAGAGTGAGTCTGAAGAAAGGTGTCCCAGTTGTAAGATGTTCACATTGCAACAGTTCAGTAAATCCATTCAACTTCCAGTAAAAAAAAATGTCGTTGTTTGTGGCTCTCTTACAACACTTTGAATAATGCCCAAAGCCTCTGCAGAGATCTTTTTAAAGATTCGGTTCTGTCTCAACTTATGCCATTTTAAAGCAGGAATAGCTCCATTAAGTCGATTTTATGCAAGATCTAGTTCATATTTGCATGCAGTAGTGATAGGCAACTTATGAGTACTTAGGTAGAGGAGTTAAGACACAATTACAACAAGCCCTATAGCAATATGATAGTTCACTTATTGGAGATACTGATGCCCGTGTCATCTTGAATAAATTGAGTAGTCCATGTTAGATTCTATCCCCCCTGAAATCGCTACAGATATTACCATTAACACAACCAACTCAGGATTGCACAGAATATGTATTTACTGGGGAGTGCTTGCTAAGAAAATTTGCATGTGTTTTAAATCATTCTGCAGTGGTGAATAATTAACAGCCAGAAAAGGTTCATTATTTCTTTCTACAAGGAGGCCAAGCCAGCAGCCTACTGGATTTGAAGATGCTGCTCAAACATGAATAATCTCTTGTTAAAACAGCATTCTCTGCGCCTACAGAAGAGGAGGCCACACTCCCTCTCCCTTCCTTGCCTCTGCAACTTCTTTACCATGCAAAAAGAGTTTACACTTAATAATGCCACTAAAATTGGGAGTTGCAGATATCATATCTGTCTATACCAGAGGCAGCTGCTGTCAGAGTAGAAGAGGAAGACGGGAAGGAGATGACGAGATTCCACACTGCCCTGCAGAATATGGATGCCAAGAGGGAATTTTTATCCAGAACAGTTCTTGAAAGAGGAAGGGATGGGAAATGAGAAAGGCAATGAAGAGGAACATGAGACAGAGACAAGACAAAACATAATTTGAGCCATATCTCCAGTAAATACTTTGTGTCTATAACTGCTGCTCATGCATATCTGCTTTGCCTACTGCAGGCAAACTGTGTGAGTGAGAGGAGAGCTAACCTGCATGACTGTGAGCAGAGGCCAGCAGTAATAGTCCCAGTTCAGATGAGTTTCATCTTCCAAAACGGAGTAGGGAACCCTTCCTTCAGTGAGGAATCTTTTGGAATCAGCCTCTCTCTTTTAGGCCATTGACAGGTAGCTTAGATCCTTCAGGTTCAGAATTAATGCCTAAAGCTTTGTGTTGCTCTTTATAGTTAAACACACACTGAAAACATAGTAAAAGCTCCAGTAAAAGAGTAAAAATCATTGACTGACTTTTTATAGGACTAGAGAGCGCAGTTGTAGAGAATCCATGTGTGATCCAAGGAGACTACCATGCTGTCTTGTAACTGAGGGATTCTTCATCAGGGTTTTATCTTGTAATGAGGCAGCCTTTAATTGACATTTGACACTGCCTTTCAGATATTCTATATTATGCAGCAATGTGATGGTCTCTTTGGAAGAGTTCAGCATTTTGAAATAAACAATGATTCCAAAAAAGTAATTTTGCTTCCACTTGTGGCTCAAATGAAATACCAACTTGCATATTCCTAAAACCCAAATATTATATGTTGTGTTTAATGGTATGGGAGACCAATTACATGCGAGAAAACAGAAATGACAACCTGTCATAGGAATCTCTTTACCATTATTGAAAACAACAGAGCATCATAAAATATTAGTCAGCTTTCAACGTGACAGTTCAATAGTAGATAAATGGTGATGAATGTGCCAGAGTTGGCTCACCCTGACAAACCAGACTGTTCAGGTACTGAATTAGATGAGTGACTGAGGTGTGTGCGTGTGGGAGGGACATTTTCCAGTTACAGGGAGAACATAAAACAATTTGAATAGCAACAAGAAAAATAGTGAGTGAGATTGCCTTTCAGTTTAACAGGATATTGTGAATACAAAATTACCAAAATATTTTTGCCTCTCAAACCATAAGATACCAGGCTCTTAAAATGGAATATATGTATTTCTTTACACAGAGATGTCATAGAAGTTATTGTCCGTTGAATATGCCAGATCACATCACCAGATTTAAACACCCAATTTACTTCCAATGCTTTTAGATCGTAAATTCCGGAGGACACAGGTTTGGGTATGCTTTATAGTTACCTTAACAAGCTTAGCTATATATACTGCTTCCTTGCTTTCTTGGTTGTGTTTTTCTGCAACATCTAAAACACAAGACTAGGCTCTTCAGTTCCACTTCCTTGTTCTCATTTGTTACCGCACAGTCATTGTTCAAACTGACAGTACTTCAGATGTTAAAAGGCCACTAAATCAGATTTGATTATTGCCCGTCTATCCGTCTAGAGGGAAGCTGGGGAAAATCTGAGGTGTTTGATACAGCCCAGGCCCCTCATGCCTTGTATGCCATGATCCTATCCTGGTCTATCAGCTTTGTGGGGCCAGGACCAGGGCAGTTTGCCGAGACAACAAGGCTTTTTGTGGACATAGTGAGCTGCCCTCATAGTGCTACAAACAGTCTGGGTGGCAATGAACAGGTTTCCAAGCAAGGAAATGTGCATTTGGTTTGCAACTTAAAGATCCTTAATAAAAGCCTGAATTATTAAAACATTTCCACCCTCCCTATGGTAAATATTTTACAATTAAAAAAACGTATCAAAGCAAAATTGGAAACCCAGAAGAGAAAGAGGCAAAGTGAGTCTACGAAGGAGTTTAGATTATGTACTTCACAGCATTAAACTACAATTAAAACTCTGCAGGGAACAGTAACAGACATAACTATATTTTTTAATTATTAGATACACTAACATATTGATTACATGAGCCTCAAGTGTACTCAGCTTGCCCTGGCTGTTTGGAGTTCACTGCTACTTAGCTTGAAGATTCAGTGAGAAAAAAAGGAGGTGTTTCTTTCTGAAGCAGGTGATAAAGCTCCAGTAAATTTAGATCACCCTGTACATAAGGTGAGAGCAAACTCCAGAGAAAAGGGGCCAAAGTATAAAGCTAAATTTGGCTGAGGTCTGCAATGGCAGCGCAGCACAATGATAGAGAAGCATATTTTTCTCCAGGTAAATAATAGTCAGTATGTAAAGAATTTAAAAGTCATGATTCAGACTCAAATAATGAGTCCAAATGCCTCCAAAATCACTGGAGTTATGTTGGTTTTATGTGTCAATATTTTGTCCAGGATCTGTCTTCTGAATTCTTTACCCAGACCCCTCATGCCCTTAACTATCTATCAGTTCAGTAATTAGCAGGTATCAACTTCCAGCTCTGCAGATCCCTTAGATCCCAGCTCAGCCCTGCCAGGACTTTGGCTCTCATTTGGTCCCCATCACTGCCTCTGCTGCAAGGACCCCCAAGGGCTTCTTTACTGTGTCGCTCAGGCAAGTAAGGGCTCACTCTGCACACACATCCATGGCATCCCTCCCTAGAAGGATAAGTATATGGCACAGTGAACCTGGAATCACAGAAATACCTGTCAAACAGTTCATGCATTTTGGATGATGCATTGCTAAAAGGGCAGTGCCATGTTTCAGGCCTGGAGTTCAGTGCTCAAGGTTATCACCCAAACACTACTTTGGCCACAGCACTACTCCCATAGGGAAGTGGGGAGAGAGGATGAAAAAGGACACACGCTGTCCTATTCCTTGGCAATTCTTCTATAGAAGCCAAATCCTCACCAGACCCTACATAGGAAACAGATCAGCCAGTGAGAAGTGACAAGTGCTGCTCAGAAAATTGGAAGAAATAACCAATGACTACTGGAAATGATCACAAGTGTGTGCAGAGAGAGTTTTAGGAGTAGTCTAAATATGAACTGACATACTTGCATCGTATTTCACACACTCCCATGGAAGTGACTCTGGCAACGATAACACTAAGAAAGCATCCAGGATACAGTGAGACCAAGGATGCTCAAATATAAGGCCAGCATAGTAGGGTCCCACTGCCCCAAATCCACTTTGCTGCAAAGGGGAGTCTGTGAACACATATCTCCTACAGTTCAGAGACATCAGCAATGCCTGAGAAGCACAATGCAGTGAGTTAGGCCAAAGGAGCTTCATTTTCCTTAAATTTCCTTTTTCTCTTAATTTGCTAAATTTTTCTCTTATTCTGCCACCTGGCTTTGCTGCAATTCTGGACAAATTCCATTTGAGTATTTCCCTTTTATGTTTCTGATTTCTTCCTCTAGAAACTGAAACAGCTGCAGAGTTCTACCAGACAGAAACCTACACTTCTGAGAATGTATCTCAGAGGTATGTTGTAAGCAAATTACATTGGTAAAGAAAATAAACATCAGGGGGAAAAAATAGCTTTTGTTTCACAATATGTACAATTTTTTTTTTCTTAAGCTTAAATGCATCTTGTTTATGGGTATTGATTACTGTTATCATAGGACCAATGATCTTTCCTACTTTATGGTCTTATTTTAGTAGCTCTCATATCTTCAAGAAATCCATAATCCTATGGTAAATTACTTGGAACTGGTCTACTGAGACATGTTAAACAAAGAAAACATGGTAGCCTCCATCAAAACCTTGTCTAAGGTGAATGTTATCCAATAGAAATTTCAAGGGTTGGTACTGATTTGGGGGCCAAAAGGTCCATAGAGTTTTCTATCAGTAAAATTGTGACAGCTTCAACAAGATATTCTTGATTTATGCCGGAATAAATGAAAAATTAATCACATCTCCAATTTATCACCTGAAGAAAGGAGAAATAAACCATCTTGCAATTCACAATTCATTGTATTCTGAATAAGAAAAGTCCTTGGAGTCATCCAGTCTAAAGCAATACTGAACCTTAGCACAGCCTTACAAAAGAGAAAATACCCCTACACTGTTATTTCAGAGTTGCCTCACTGTTGAGGCACAACTCTCTTTGTTATTGCGAGGTCCCTCACGTACGTGGTTGCTGGTATACATAGATTTTTCAGGGAAAGAGGTAACAAGAAAAACTGCAAGATCTTGCTACGTTAATTCTACAAAAGCAAGTAGAAGGGATGCGTATGTGGCAAACATGATGAGCTTATACGCAGTTGCCTGTAGCCAAACTGTTGGAGCAGGTCACTGTTAGTGCTTTGTCCTCAATGTGGCGAGATGCATCTCCTTTTCACTACGGAAAGCTCCCTGGTCACATGAAAGTTGCGAGGCCAGCCACAAGGGGTGCGGGATCACTGGCATGCCAAGGTGTCCTGCGTTTCACCCGAGGAACCCCCCTCTCTGCGGCAGGCACATTCCCGCACATGGCTAAGCAGCTGCCGGGAGCTCCACGGGGCCCCCTGGGCTCAGGGCTGCCTCCCCACCCAGCGCTGCTGCCCTGAGCACCCAGCTTCTCCCATGCCTAATGCACACCCGGCGGCAGTGGAAAGAACCAAATGCCACCTCGGATTGAAAGGTGATCACTGGACTGGCGTTTTATTCCAAAAATTAGGATTTCCCCTTCCAAAGCTGCCTTCTTGATTCTCTGGTTCATATCAATTGTTTATGTTACTTCCTCAAACAGGTTCTGCAAGGGCTTTCTAGCAAAAAGAAGTGTGTATATATGTTTTTTTATATATATATACACACGTATATACACAATTCTAGTGAGAGTGTGTGGAGCACGGCTGACTTACGCACCCACGCATTGGCCTCTCCCTTCAGACACTGCTGCCAAGAAAAGAGCCCGAAATGGGGCCTGTTTCCCTGTCACCATGGCAACGCTGGGTGGAAGCAGCATTTCCTACCCGGCACTGCAAGCTGAGCCTCTGTGAGACGCTGCCAGGCCATGGTGACCCGGGGCCAGAAGCAGTGCCTGCTGTGTGCCACCCCGGGAGACGCCGTCAGCCCTTGGCGTCCCACAGCCGCACTGCTGTGCCGGCTGCTGCCACCACTTCTGCCGGAAGCCTGCGGGCAGACTTCCCGGTGTGGGGCTGGAGGAAAGCGTGGCAGCTGCCCCTGAAGGCTGGTGGGGGCGGAGGGGGTGGATGGAGGGGTCCTGCTGCCTCCTACCTGCACCGGGCTCACCCTGACCCAGCTCGATGGGCTTTGTCATGTGGGGAAGAGTTTACCTGAAAAGAAGCCAACCAAACCTAAAACTTCAGTGCTGACAAGCTTTTCACCCCATGCCATGCCTAAAGGCTGAGCAAGACTGGACTTTCTCTGAAATAATTGGTTTCCTTGCTGCAACTCTGGCAGCTAAGACTAATGCATTTTAAGCAGTATGTAGGTTCACTCGAGTTATTTTTTACTTCCTCCTCTTACTTCTGAGTAACATCTGACCACAGTAATGGAATTTAAAAACTGATGTTATACTTGTTTTAAGGCACGTTCACAAGTCTAAAACCTGGGTAAATAATGAATAAAAGCTTATCCACTCCCTATTATACCAACCAACTTCTGTGTCCTTGAGAGTCTGATGATTACTGTAACAGTGTAAGGCCGAAACTTTGTGTGACTAGGTATAAATACCTTTTTAAAAATTTGGATAATTCTTCCTTATGTGAACACGTCTGGGTGTGGATGATCTGGTATTTGCGGGCAAAATGAGTGCTGAAGCAAGAAAATGCATTCTCACTGTTACCTTAGGCACCACTGCAGAGAAAGCATTCATAATATGAGGTGTGGTCTACAGAAAAATGTCCAAGCCATCCAGTGACTAAACATAAACTATGCGCTCAAAGCAAACCAGCACTAATGCATTACCTGTTCCTGTCAATCCTCTCTTGGACCTTGTTAGTCCTCCCACTGAGGAGTGCTGAAACTGAAGCTGAGCCCTTGTTTGGACACAGGGAACCCACCCAGGAAAGACACACTATAGATTCCCAGCTTCTGGGGAAAAAAAATGGTAAGAGGTTGCACTGGAAAATTTGGTACCAGGGAATTCAACTGGAGAACACAGATCTAAAAGATTTCATTAACCTGTCACTTTGCAGAATATTTTGTTTCTTTTCCCAGGCATCTATATTTATTCCTTATTTAATTAAAGTAATTACCTCATTTTCTTGCCTCTCCTTCTCCATGCTCTCCCATCTCGTTTCAGAAAGGTCCGTCAGCATGCTCCTGAGCCCCTTGCAGCCCAGGCTCCAGGCTCCTGCCTCCCATGGTGTTCCTGCCCACGTCCTGCTCTATATACACTAGCAACTACTCTCTCCTTAAACACAACTTTGCAAACGTTATCTGCAACAACTCCTTTGTTAGAGGAGAAAAATACAACTGCGATCTTTGCTTTACTGCTCAAAACTAGCAGTAGTTCTAGAACACAAAATCTAAGAAAGCATGATTTCCTAGGGATTTCTGCCTCATGGTTGGTGTTTCTCATGCTTAATAGGTACAAACTCTGAGCAAAGGTGTCTCCAATTGCAGGAAATTTGTGATTGCTTTTTCCTGTGTGAGTTCTCTGGTGTGTTAAATCAGGGGCTTAACAACACAACCCTTCTCAGTGGAGATGTTGCCAGTGTCTCCTCTCTAAGTGCATGACAAATCTTGTTTGGAAGTCACAATATTTAAATTCAATGTCACACTGGCTGCAGTACCACAAGGATTAGAAAGCTAGACAAGGTGGATCAAAAGATAGACACCTTCCTGTCTCAACTTTCTTTTACTTAGAAAATCCAGCTGACGTCTAAGTTTGTCAGCTTGCCTAATGTGTCCTATAATAGCAAAAGCAGAACTTAACAGAGTTTGAAGGAGCTGGAGTAATGGCACCCTTACGCTGAACTTCAGTGATGCTAGTATTGTTACCCTCCCACTGAAACTGAAGCTATATTGTTCCCACTATTATGGATATTCTTCAGAAAAAGTCTGTAATAGCACAAAGGGCACAAAAATCACCACAATCATTTTCTGGTCAAAATGGTCAACTCTTAATTCCTAACATTATAATTGATCCTGAACTCAGCAGGGGAAGAGATGAATTAATCATGAACTGGGGTCTCTACAGATTATGGAGTTTACCTTAAAATAATTCAATTTGACAAATGAAATTAATATTTGTATGTTATTTCCTGGGTTATCGGCCTTCAACTTTTAGCCTTCCTTTTTCCATTATTTTTCCTCCATGATTATGAAAGCCAAATCTTTGTCTTGAAAAAGACAAAATTCTCCAAAATTGAATTCCCAGGAACTTCATGGATAACTTTACCCAGTACATCTGCAAAACTCATCCTCTTAGATGTCTAAATATAGCATAAGGCTCAAGAATTAGAAAGTGATTTTCTGATCAAAGATGCTTTAGCCGTTTCTGAAAACAGACTTCTTTTAAACTTTCCTTTGGCAACCAAATTAATTTTCAACTTCTTTCTCAAGCTGGTCAGACAGCTAAGAACAGATTCCTTAGTAATTTTCAGAAACCTGTGTTATAAAAATTTCATCTTTGTCTTGCTATCAGAGAAGATTTATTCTCACGAAACAGGACATTCTGGTTTCGGTGAGTCCTGACCTTTCCCTGCCCCTGCCACTTTACAGATGTATTTCTGTGCTTCTGTTGGGGGGACTGTTTTTCCTCATATGTTTAAGTTCACTTCATGTCTTTGCCAAATAGGGAAGTTCAGAATGTGCAGTCAGAGTCATTATTTCACTGCAAGAGTTTTTTGCACCTTTTGTTTTAGATATAAAAGACAATGAAACCTAACCAAGGACCGCTGACAACCATCTATCAGCAAAGCACCTGTGCTATGACAGATCTATATATAAAGAGGTTCTTTCCTTAACCTGAGGATTGCTTGCACGCTTTTTTAAAACTGGTAATACACTGTAATGCTAGATCCCAGCTCTTGGCATTAGACAAAAATTCAATACAGTTAACTGTCAACCACAGCTTAATGGCAGCCAAACCACAGCTTCTTCAGTGAATAATGCCTATTTCCTGATTTCTACCCTGGTCTATCATCTTTCAATTATTTTAATAAGAGAACAAAAGAGTCAAAATAAAATATTTAAAGTCAGGTTACTGTGGTAATAGCTGCTGGCTGCTTCTCAGGCAGGAGAACAGCGCTAGCATGCAGTTGGGCACTCATTTGCCTGTCATAACTTACACAGGGCTCATCACAGGAACCACAAAATTTGTAAAGGCCAATGAGATTATTAGAGCTATTTGATCTTGTCTCCCAGCTAACGCAGCTGATGCAATTCCATCTAGCTTGCATTCAGGTTAGTAGCCTAAGTCTGCAAGATGTTAAAATCACATCCAGTCTATCGCTGGGAATCTCTTCATCAAGCACATTTACCACGCCTACACCTTTCCTGATTCTTCCCAAAAACCACAGATTCCAAACACTATTCTTGTTTGGTGCCATACTCAGCACAATTTGCCCTGCTGCTCAGATGCCTTTGTACACCGAGGTTAGGCATTCTGCCTTATGTTCTTCATAGGAAACCACATTTAGTTGGCTATCAGTGATGACTCCCAAGGGCTTTTTAATAATCAGAGCTCAGGTTTCAGCCCTTCTTTTTCGAGTCATGGCCTTGCAATTAAAATCAAAGGCAAAAGACACTAGAGCTTTGTAGTTTATATCCTGCCTGCTCACACCTCCTTCAGATGTTTAGGTATTAAGGGTAAGCCCTTGCACCCCAAAAAAGGCTACATTTGGCAAAGCTATAAAAATAATCAGTTAAACATGCTAATCGTCTTTTCTTGTATAAAAAGGCTTCCGATCTTGCTCAGTGCTATACTGAGAAGCACTGATAACATACAGTGGTTAGAATAATACAGACCAACTCAATGTTGAAAAGAGTATCTGAAGGCTACTTAATTTTGTTGCCTGAGTGCAAGGGCACAGACCCTTAAACAGGTTTCACTGTAAGGCATCAAGGTGTCGCCTCACTTTCAAGTAACTGTATCCTTTCAGATGCCACAGTGGAAAGAATATTTACCATGTTTGAAGGGAGAAATTGTTGTAAAAGAGGTTTGCTGCAACGGGAATCATGCAAGGAGGTCTGTCCAGTAGGTCTCATAAAGGAAACAACACACTTGTTTTTGTATAAAATGAGACCCCACTTATAGAATTGACTAAAGATGACTTAAAGCTACCACTGGTGACAAGAGAGCCATCTCCGTGGCATGACAGTGTTCCAGCATCCGTGGCTCATGTAGCAATCCCTGGTGACAGCTGGACTGGTGCAGCGGCCTGTTGCTTTGGCTCCAGTCTTTGCTGCATACTGGGCACGAGCAAGGAAAGCTGGTAATACTGAAGTTTCGCTCCCCTTCCCTCCTCCTTCCTCTCCTCTGCTACGGAGCCCTGATAACTAGGACTCAGGCCAAGGGAAAGACATCTGTATTCAGCAGCAACAAGGACAAACTTTGTCTCCTTTTGCTGACACAGAGCGTGACCAAGAACAGCAGTGAGCTTAAGAAAAATCCCCATGAAAGTTGCATAGATGCAAGCAGAAAAATGAAAAGCATTTTCCATCTAGCATGCATTCAGCTCCTGAAGGAGCATAACACCACACTGATGTGTTGTCAAAAGTGCGGCAACTCCTCTGCGGAGATACTTGGGTGAGCTGAATCAGTAAGTTTTATTTAACTGTCAGCGCTTCCTACGGCACTGTATCAAAGTCAAAAAATGAAGCCTCATTCTCATCTGACTCTTGACAAATACTGGCTCCTGGGGTACTCCAGGCAGGGGGAAGTTGTGCCAGGGTTGGGAGGAGCACTAACAAAACTAGTAGCACATCAACAATGTCTGATTTTTCAGAAAGAGCTGAGCCCATTCTAAGAAAGTGAAGCCCCTTCATGGAGCCGAGCAGGAACAATTGATGGAAGCAACTTTTGTAGTTTTTCTGTCTGGAGGTTTGAGTTCTGGCAACTGAATTCTCAATGTTTTAATTTGGTCTTTGAGGCCAAAAATATGAACTCACTTTGGTTAAGTCACTCTAAACTTGCTTTCTGAGCAACCCATTGAGACTCTTTGCCTCAAAACAAAATACAGGATAGTGATAGTCCTCTATATAGCCAGGTTATCCTGCTGAGAGGCAGAAAAATAGACTGTGCTTTCCCACCAGCACTTGAATCTATTTCTAGTGATTTATTAATAGGTGAAAAGGAAGGAAAATTGTCCTCCTAGCTCCATTCGAAAATACCAGTTGGCTATAAATGTTCCCAGCTTTCCATCAAGGGATTTTTTCCCCTCCTTCCACCTGCTCTGCAGTTAGTGCTAGCTTGTCCTATCTTTCTCTAGATGTACCCATTGCAGGAGTATGTTGTCAACAATGAAGAAGGCAAACACTCTAACAGGCTGTTCTCCACTCCTTTCCTCTATTAGGAGAGAAATGCTGGTTATAGATGGGTTAATTATTACATTCAATGTTATCCTTCTGGGAAGAAATGACAGGTTGCTCTTGAGACTGTTATTGCAGATAAATCCTTAGGGCTTTTCCATTTACCCTACAGCTAGAAGTCCTTGAGTGGTTCCCTCCTGAGCAGCCTTTCTGAAGAATTTTTCAAACATAAATTCCTTCATTTTGGTGAAACCCTTTTCTTGCCAGTTCAGAAAGTTTTGAGTTTGGTTTAGTTTGTTTTCTGGGTTTAGTTGTTCTATGCCTCTGAATTGATGGCCTGCTACAGCCACTGCCATTTTTGAGACTTGATTCACATGACACTTTGCAAAACAGAACCTCTCTTCTTCTGAAAATTGTTCTTGCTTACTTGTTATTTCTCTTCAGGCAAAAAGTAAAGTCATTCATACTGCAAATCTGCAATTTTTTATATACATGAGACACAATGTTAACCTTACTGTGTTTCAGCATCTAGATATGGATAACTTGCCTACCTCAAAGGATTTTTGAGGCAGAGTGTAATCATACGCATTACCAACATTAAAATCCCTTTTAACTCAAACTGTCTCTGGCCCCTCCAAGTAGGCCCATATCATAACTAAACATTCAGACACGGTCATTCCTTTCCTTCTGCATCAACTTCGTAAGTGATCTCTGGGAAATGGTTTTGTAGAAGGAGAAAAACTATGTGAAGCAATTATAATTGGCTATTCATTGGTCTGATACAAGTTCGGTAGCATTTTCCTTCAGACTGACCCAGACCTACCGGTTTATATATATAACAATTTATTATTAATAATCAAATATTTTTCCCACTTCTACCTTATGCAGGTATTGGGTATGCGTGCCTGCTTCATTTTGTCTTACAAGGTGCAGGAGAGCGTAAAAGGGGGCTCTGTACCTTAAATCACTACATTTCCAGTAATGTTGAACCCCCAGGGCTTGCGCACACCCTGCCGACAAGCCGCTGCTCAAGACTCTGCAGCCCCGTGGATAGACGCGTCCCAGCGCTGGTCCCCCAGGAGAGATGGGGAAGCTGCAGGCTGTGGCAGCTCCCCAGGCCTTGCGCCATGCCAGCGTGCTGTGACACTGCAAACCAGCCATGGCGTTTCCGTTGATAAAGAATGTCATGCAGCCAACCTCGCTGCAGAGAAATGCAGCCCCAGCCCTGGCACTCGGGCTTGGCATGGGCCACCACTCTGCTTGTCTCCTCTGCTTGTTCCAGCAGCTCAGGGACAATACTGAAGTGACCCTGCCACAAACCTTGCTCCGGGTAACAACTGGAAACCACCATGTCTGCTGGGGGAGGAAGCTGTTCTCACACCCCATGTGCCCCACAGCCTCCCCAGGGCACTGCAGCATGCCAGCACAGGCTCCTCCACAGCATGGCGGAGAAGAGGAGCAGTGGGGGGACACCCAGTAGTGGGTCCCCAGAGGTGCCTTTTTGCCTCTGATGATGGAGGGAGGCAGGAGGGAAGGCAATGCGGTGGGGCAGCCGAGCTGGGGCAGTGGTGGGGGTCCCCTCTGCTGCTGCTGCTGCCTGCGCTGAGTCATTGCGCTCCCACCCCTGCACTGACATGTTTCTTAAATCGATGACTGGGAGTATGTGATTTCCATACCGATGAGTCTTCCTCATGCAGCCTGTCCCAGCTCCTCTTTCCCCTCACATCAGCAGGAAACTCACATGAAATGAATTACTAAAGCCTATGTTAAAGGCACCTCAGGAAGGGCTGCCTGCTCTGCCTAAAGCAAACGTGGAGGGCAGTGAGGCAAAGACTTGGCTGGCTCCTCTGCGCCCTTCCCACACGGGTCCCCTGTTTCTGCCATGCAGAATGGCTGGCAGGAGCGTGGCAACACTGCCCAGGTTGTTTGAGGTAGGTTGAAAATGCTTTTTCTCCTTCCTCCATTTGCTTTTTCAGCCCAGCTCCTCCAATGGTACCTCAGACCATGGCACAGACCCTAGAGCCATGGCCTCCCACCCTAGCCCAAACAACTCCTCTGCCTTGGCTTAATCTCTCTCTTTTTTTTTTTTTTTTTTTTTTGAAATTCTTCTAAATNCAGCTAAATATCTGCTTTTTAACACCTACCTGTGTTTTTTGACAGGACAAGAACTGTCATGCCTTTTGATTGCAGATATTGTCCATGGAAACTAGGTTTTAACAGATCCCTGTTTGGTTACAAAGAATGTCCACAAAATCCACAATCACAGTAAGATTTAATAAAAAGGCAGTTTTCTCAGTTTTCTTGCACAAAAGGCTTCTGCATGCTCCTGGCTTTCTGCCATAAGTAACTATTAATTTGAGTTTTTCCACTGCTTACAGTACATGTTCTTGCTCACAGAAATCAAATCCTCACTCATATTTTCCCTTTGGCCACTGCTTTGGGCAATTACTTTGGCTGCTTAAATCGTCTTGCTCAACAAAGGGGATTTGATGCAAAGTGTCAGACAAATAAAAAGGCAGAGGACAATATTTTAAAAATACTCAGGTTCTTGCGGATATGAAGTAGCATCAAGCAGAATTTCAAAGAGAAAATGGTTAGCAAGGAGCCTTATTCCTGTGTGTAGAAAGCTCAAGTGCTGCGGTGGGACACAGAGGTCAGGTGAAAGGTCTCCATGTCCTGCTAGAGCAGGCAAAATTATTAAAGACAGGCTTCTGGTATGATTTAGACAGTTATGAATAGGAAATGGACTTCTGTGAATATTCTGTATTGCTTAATTAAAATGAGCTATTTTTGTGGGCTCTTTTGACCATGAACCTTTTTCTTGAATATTCATTGACGATGGAAGAAAAAGCATAATAAGAATTTATGGAAATTCATTTAAAATCTGAATGTCTATGCTTGAGAATTTTTTATTACATTCATTGCCTATTATATGTTTTTTATTTCTAATGTTGGTTTGATTACCTAAAAATGGAAGCAGATGCAGAGCCACACACACTGCGTAACAATTGTTTAGTTATGATCATAACGAATTATTCATGTTACATGAGACCTCTCTAGATGTTTTCTTTAGTGAGTTTACATTGGTCACAATTTGAAAACCATTGGAAATCCAACCGAAAAGAGGCAGGTTCTGCCCTAGGTCTGGTCCCAGTGTACATTTCTAAAGGCACACGTGGACTGCAGCTGAGTAACTAAGAGACGAGAACAATCCCTGCTGCGCCTCCAAGACTGATGCTTTATGAGGCCCAGCAAAGATGGCAGGGATGAAAAGAAAAGCAGTAAGAGCAGAAAATACTCTGTAGCATATGCTGTTCTAGAGGCTGTGAGCTGATTTGGGCTATGGCAACTACTCTGATGTATGCCAGTGGCTCTTCTGGTCCCTGATATAGCTTGAAATCCTCAGGCACAATGATGCCTTAAACTTCCTCCAAATCCCTAGGCAATGAAATGATTACCCTAAAGCTTCTTTGCCTCTGGAGATGAAGCATGGTCCCAGCTCAAGAGTCTTCTCTTACAGCACTGGAATAATGTTTAAAAGAACTAAGAAGAAATCCCAGGGCATTTGAGCAGATCCTAGAGGACTCAGACATCAAGTTAGGACAAAGACAAAGCTTTCTGATCTTCTCACTCTATTAAATGGCACTCTTTCAGAGCCTGAAATAGCAAAGCAATGCCTGAGGGTACAATGGTGAGGCCTCTACTGGGATTAAAATGCATCAGTTATTTCATTATTTCTAAAAATATTTAAAAGACCAGTCTCAACACAGCTTGGTATAAAAGAGGGAAAAATGAATGAAAAGAGGAAAGTTTTATATTTGCACTTTTAACTTATATTTCTATATTAAATGTGTCAATATACACATTGTCTATATTTCTCTTAATTCATAATCCAGAGACTATTAATCTCTTTAGGTGACAGTGTAGTGCCTCAGACATCACAGAACTATATAGGCCTGGTTACATGTGCATCAGAGCCAGGTTTGTAGGAAGGTCCAAGGATGCTGCTGTGAGCAAGGCCACAGGTTGCTAGCATTGCATTAACAATAACAGCAGTACCCAAAGGGAGCCCATCTTGGCCTTTGTTCATTTACTTCATTTCCAGAAAAGATTTTTCATACAGAACAAGAATTCAATACAAAACTAATAGACCATAGTAAAACACAGCACCAGAAGGTGGACTTCACCTGAGACTATCTGCCTCATTGGACTTCTGTCAGTTTCTTTACCTTGCAAAGGGATAGTAATATCTGCTTCTTTAAGTGTCTGATGAAGAGGCCAAAGTTATGAGAGACTGAGAAAGGTGCCGTGGCAGGGCAAGGTGTGCTGCCCTGCTGGTCCTGCCCTGGTAACAATGCCAGTACCTACACGCAGGATGGGAACGGATTGGGAGCCTAGGCCTGTGGTATTAGTGCTGCTTCAATTCCCATCTAGACTTTGGCCACTCCTGGTCTCATTCCCATGTCATTAATAGTTGTCCTTCCCTGCAGCAAGCAGTTGTGCAGCCAGGGTCCGTGCTTTAGTTTCTCTGCGTGGAAATAAAAGAATACGGCATGGCAAGAATGAGAGGTTGAACTCAGTGAGATGGCCCATACTGTCTGGAGGGCAGGTAGTGGCATTAACTGTAATGCCAGAGGCAGATATTTTCTTCCTGAAAGGACAGAGAAGATGAGTTATATTCTGATATGAATGACAAAAATATCCACGATTGCATTAGACAGGATTAAGAACATTTTAAAGGGCAATTCATTCCCATGTTTTTAGTCTAGGCTAAATGCTAAGTAGGAGTAGAATAAACCTCCCCTATTTGCAGATTATTACATAGACATTCACTGCATTTTCCTATGGCTTCCCCTGAGGGAACTGATGTTTGGATGGGATAGTCCCAGGAGCTGGGTACTGGCTAACATGGGCTCTGCTGGACGGTGAAAATCCTCATTTCTAAAACCAAAAGGGGTCTCATTATTTATCAACTATTTCTGTCTGTATTGTACTGTTCAAAAGTCAGATCCCAGAGTTCATCAGGCTGGCGGGCATGCATTCTCATGGGCATGTTGGTTACTACTTAAATACCCAAGGATGAACTGAACACATTTACTGAGGTTAAATAGGTCTGACTGCTATCAGTGTATCTGCCTCTAACATGTTACAGGATGGCAAAAAAAGCAGAATGTGAATTTTTATGTATTCTAGCACCCCAGCTATATATATACGTGTATTCCCAAGCTCAGTAGAGCTTCTCACAGATGGATGCATACAAGGAGAAACACACAGAAATGTGGAGCGGCTTGAACTCAGTTCCTGCCTTGCACACCTGCAGCTCTTGGGACTAAAGAGTCTGAACTCTGAGCCTGTGTCTGGGTCTGCATCGTCTGCTCTCCTGTACCTACAGCCTGTGACAGGAGCATCTGGGCATTGAGGGAGCACCTCAGAGCTCTCTGAAAATTGAAGAATCCAAGTTGTGTAGTCAGTTTTGAAAATCCTGGCATGGGAGGAATACAGCAAGACATAAATGTAGAAAAGGAATAGAGACTGGGAGATGTGGCTGCCATACAGAAAGCTTATGGTTCTGAACTGGAATGTCCTTTTCTATCAAGATACTCTCCAAAACAAGTATGGTTAGGATAACCTGCTACATCCTCAATAACAGAGTGCTCCTATAGAGCACTTTTAAACGGCTCCCTGATTATTTCAGTGTTTGTCTGATTAAGCATAGCAAATAAAACCCATGCTTTATCAATACAAAAATATCTATCTTAAATGTATATTGTCCACTGTACCACATTGTTTACAATCTTTTATATTCTTATTCTAACAAAAACCTTATAAGGAAAATTTGTCTTTTGCTCATGTATAGTGGTTAAATAGCATATCCAAGGTCACCCAATTCTGTAGCTGGGCAGGAACATATTGAACATCCAAGTTAGTGCTCTAATCAATGAGCAGCTTTTCCACAAAAGCATATAGCCTCCTAAACTGTGCAAAATCCAGATTTAAAAGAATGCAATAATCTGCAAATGCCTGCAGTCGCTGGTCTTCTTCACCAGTAACGAAAGAAGGTAAAACAGAGGTAAATTCCCTACAGTCAACTTTCCATAGAATCTGTTTTAGGAAAAAGAAGAGCTGTCCAAAGGAAAATGAGACTTCTAGGAGCTTCTGGAAACTGTGGTCGTGTGCTTACATTATGTGTTGCTATAGTAATGCCCCTTTCCCATTCAAAATTCACCCTGTGCTGAGATCTGCAGAACAATAATGGGCTTTGTGAATGCTAACCCTTTGTCTTTCCATTTTAGAAATAATTGGGTAACCCAATGCCAAATGTACTGTACCTGTCACCCAACTAAGAACATACTGAAGAAAAAGAGAAGTTATTTCCTTCACAAACGTGATATTTGAAAACTAGGGATTTTTAGGAAAAGGCAGCAATACCCAAGGATCAGTGGCCACATACTGGCTTACTCTACCCAGCCAGTCCTTCATTTCTGGAAAACGCAGCCTACTTTCTATTACAGGGATGCAACGATGGACACTCCAAATCTCTATAGCTGCCTGGCACTGACAGTATGTTCTTACTCATCCTTGCCTGCATAATGCATTGCTGTAGTGTTGTTAGCGAGCACTGCAATGGGTGGCAGAAATACCCTCTACTTTGCTGAGATGCTCTGAGCTGAGGGGAAGAAGGTGTCTTCCCAGACCAGTGTGGAAGCCAAATGTAGCCAGATCCTCTGACTGCAGGATCTCCACTGTGACTTTGGTCCTGTTGCAAGCACTTCTATAATATATTTCTTTTGTTATTTAGGCCCTGCCTGGGGACTGTGGTTGCCTCTAATGCCTTTTGACTGATGGGGATCCCTGCTGAGGGGTATTGTGCAGGTACAGTGCATTTCCCTTCATGGTGTGCACTTCCCAGTGTGGTGAGAGATGGTGCTGAGCTCGGTGCTAACTTGTGTGCTACACAGCAGAGGTGGAGGTATGGCACAAAGGGATCCTACTAAGTTTTGTGTCATTCTTGTGAGGATGGACCCCACCATTCCCAAAGTTATCTGTCCCTGGTGGGTAAACATGCAGGTTAAAGTACAGAGATTAGGTCGCAACAGAAAATGATACTTCAAAGAAGTACTGGATAATTAGTAACTGGAAGCTTGCAGACCTTGTATGCTTTCCATCTAAAAAGCCCTAACCTTTTGTATTCCTTCTGTCTATGGATAGGTTTAGCCTGAATCTCTTGTGAACAGCTTGTATCAACAGGGAGCTTGGCACGGAGTGCTAAGAGAAGTATTTATATCACTTAGTGGCACTGTGCGTACGCTGTCCATGCACTTTGAAGTTGCCATGTTAGCTGCAGGATGTATCATATCCCTTCTACTGCTTCTGAAAGGCTCTAACCAATGCTTGAATTCATAAGGATTACATTATTAATGTTATTCTTAGATTTTCCCCAGTAGGATACCCAGTGTTGCAACTAATCCTGTCATTGGCAAAAAGCTGCAAATATAGGGCTAATTTTCTCCTGGAGATGCCAGGAGGAAATATCTACTGCTGATGGAGGCCATGGACAGACTTGTCAGTTCTTGGTGCTGGAGGATTTCACACCTTCCAGCCCATGAGGGCTCACAGATGGGTTCAAGCCCCAGCAGACCCACCTTCATCAAAGAAAAACTTCTATTTACCTGTTTCTCTTCACTACAGATATTTTCTTGTCACCTTGACTGCTGCACATCAGTGTCACTGTCCCCTGAGAGACTGTCACTTCTCTGCTGAAGAGCGAGAGCTTTTTTTATCAATGAAGAGCATGTCATGCTGTGACTTGGAAGAGAATATAATACTGGAGATGGGTAAAACTGCCATAGGCAGATTATTACCACTTTGAAATGCGACCTGTACACCAAAACCAACTGCTAGACTTAGAAAACTGCCTTGCATATTTAATATCCTTGGGTGGGCATGACCTCAGTTGTGCATTGCATAGGTTATAAGGCTTTACTGCTCCCCAAATATTCCTTATAACTTCAGGTATTTGGTGGCAATTGTAAGCTCACACTCTGCTACTAATTCACTACAACTCAGTCTTTCAAAGTGCTGTTCACTGTGAATCCTATGCAGCAAAGCACGTCTTCAACTTCAAGCAGTGAATAAGAATTAAAGGATCTAGTATTACAATGATTTTACTTAAAGTCAATGGAATTGCTCATGTACGGGTCTTCATCATGTGTCTCTTACTAGTTTTGCCTCTTGTAGCTTCTTCCTACAAGCCATTGGTCTTGTAAATCTGCCTGTTATCAAGAATAAAGTCCAGATAGCACACTCTAATATTTCAGGAACTTATTGTGTTTAAAAATCTGAGTTTATGACAAGGGCACTGAAAGAAAGAAAGAAAGAAAGAAAGAAAGAAAGAAAGAAAGAAAGAAAGAAAGAAAGAAAAGAAAGAAAGAAAGAAAAGAAAGAAAGAAAGAAAGAAAGAATGCTGTCGAAACCCCTTAATAACTGGGTATGTCCCTTTTAACATATTGCTTTCTACTTGTCAGCTGGGAAGGATAAAATATGGCAGGTTTTTTTATTTGATGCACAATGGGCTGTGAGTGTCTTGTTATGTAAATTACATTTCGTTTAAGTTCAGCTTTAGAGTAAAGAAAGACTAAGTAACTATTTAAATGAAGAAGGAAATGTACAGGCTTGTGGGAAATACTATTCAATGAATAAGACCCCCTAGCAGAGAGAGTATAGTATGGTGCAGGGGGGTTATTAAAAATCTGACCAGAAAGTCAATCTGTGTTGTGTATTTTTAGTTGAAAACCACCAAATTTGGAGTGTAACAGAAAAAAAAAAGTCCTCAAAAAATAGAGCCTCAGATCACCCAATCCAACTACAATAAATTAAGCTAACAGCTTTAGAAATATCTCCAAGTCTGTCATAAGGCTGTGTTACTAATAGGTTGTTGAGACAGGCTTTTTCTGAAAAATCTTTCATGAACCTGCTGCACAAGCCCTTTTCAAAATAAGAAAGTCTACTTCCCTGAGGACATAGGCATTAGACAGCACTGCAAAACTGCACATTGAGCTCAGCATTATCCACAGCCCACTGACACATTCCATCCCCACTCCATGTTTGCTTCTTTGTGCCTGCTTAATGCTCTCCCCAGGATGTCTGTGCTGACAGTGTGGGATGAGGGAAGGCAGGAGGAGGCAAGGTGCAGTGCATGCCCCGAATTTGCTATTCTTTCCACCAGAGGTTCATACGATGTTTATTGCCAGGGTAGCTCTACGCATGTGAGGCTCTATCGTGTAGAGTAGATAAGGCTCCTGATAAGAACGACTGGCAGAGATTTAGTTTCATTAATCATAATTGGTGTCAATGGTAAGACTCTTCCTGACCTCAGTGGAGCCAAGATTTCA
Organism: Rhinoptilus africanus; assembly: GCA_013400135.1. Taxonomy (NCBI): domain Eukaryota; kingdom Metazoa; phylum Chordata; class Aves; order Charadriiformes; family Glareolidae; genus Rhinoptilus; species Rhinoptilus africanus. The sequence goes on from VXBO01007125.1 coordinate 98,837, forward strand.
ATCCAGATGGTCTAAGCCTGATCAAAGCAAGCCTATGTGAGACAATGCTTAAATCATCAGCAGAAACCAGATGACTATGGATCCTTCTTGAAGAGATGAAAGAAATAGTGAAAATTTGGGGGTCAATGCCTGTAAATTCAAGGGTTCAGTCTTGTGCTCTGTCAGACTGGGGATTAATGAATTTCCACTCAATCCTGCAAAATGAATCATTGCGTGGCATTAGGTAGATTATGTAGCCTCCATCTAGTACAATTTTCCCACCCGTGAAGTGGGAATAGTCAAATCTGAGAACCTTGTTTGCTACTCTGAGCTTGAGCCATGTCTGGTGTAGGTGAAGGGCTATGCGGGATTTCTTCAAGCCATGTCTTTAGTCAGTACCTTGCTGTTGAGATACAAGTTCTGCAGAAGATACAGTTATAAAATACCTGTGGATTTCAATTTGTAGAGAAGGCAGCTGTGCACATACCCGATACTGGAATAGAATTCAGGCAACATTATGTTAGTATCGTTAGCTAACCTGGTCTTCACTTAGCAGTTAAGAAAGAGCCATGCTGGAAAGCTACACTTCCACTGCCATTGACTTTCAGATTCTTTTCTTTCTGGTTCATTTTGCCAACATAGTCTAAATGTTTGAGAATGTGTATGCAGGAAAGAACTGCAGCTGAGAAAAATATTAAAAACACCTTGACAAGCCCTGATTCATTATCAACTTTTTCTTTGTACAGAGTTGTTGAAAGTGAAAGAAGACAAGAAGCTAAAGTTATAGATTTAAACCTCATTTTTTGTCTTCATTAACACACCAGGTACAGGTTTTTGCACTGCAATGGTCCACAGTCCACCGAAGGTAAAGCTTTAGTAGTGTTCAGTTGAAGCCCTACATTACGTATTTTCCACTCTTTACAATGCACATATACTGCTCAAAAGCAGGCAACATTCTTGTCTCCCTATCTGTTTTTGTTTATCAATAAAGCCCTCCCCTTTGATAGTTTAGGAATGACTGTGAATTTCACAGTCATTTTCCTTGTCATTTGTTTTTTGGTCTGAAAGAGGTATTTAATCTGGCATAAAATAGACAGACTCAGTTGCTTTCAGTTACATACTATTATAAATTCTCAATATCTCACTGAAGCCCAGGGCCTGGTTTTTTCTGCATTTATGCCAGTAATTACTGATGTTAGTGGAGATCTCTCGTGAGCTGCAGCAGGGTTACCAGGAGCCCTGCAGGCTCAGGTATCACATGTGAAGAAGGGTTTCTTTCTGATCTAAATCAAATGCAGACCAAGATTAACACCACTGACAACAGCTAGATTATACATGCACAACGACACCCCAGTCACTCACTCCAGTCTACGCCACACACATAACAATACAGCTCTGTCAATTATATTTCAGTAATGTATTATTGAAATACTTTCTACAGTATACAAAGTGGGAATGAAAACAGTGTGATGTGCAAGGGAATAAAACTGTTAAAGATTTACATTAACTGAATATTATCATGAATAATCCTGATCCTAGAAAATGATGGAAAGATCTTTTTTATTTTTCCCCAGAGCTTTAAACCCTTCATCTTACTGCTCCTTTGTCAACAGCACTAAAAGAGTGAGTGAATACCCAGAAGTAGGTCACGATTGCTAATATCCAAGGATACCATGTTTCTGTGGTTACCTTAGCACTCCTTCGCTTTCTCCCCATCTCTGCCTCTCTCAAACCAGAGCTCAGCCCCTGTACCACGGCTCCAAGCCAGTGCCACATCACCCACTTTGAAAACCGCTGCTCCTGGTTTACACCCATGTTACCACAGTGTCTGCACCACAGCTCCAGGCTTGGATCCCAACCTGTGTTGCCCATGTGAAGAGATCTGGGAGCTGTGGGATGCCGGGGCCAGGTGCCACACGGTGTCTCTCAGACTGTCTGTCCCCTGCCGTGCTGCATCAACACCTTCCCTGGATGATGGACAGGATGCAGTGGCAGAGCTGCCAGAGACCAGCACCCCGGGACCCACGGCCCAGCTGCAACTGGTGGGGTGCTGAGTGGGAATAGGTGGGCTGGGAAGTTCGAGGACACCCCCTTGCCCCACAGCAGCACCCAGAGTCAATCAGAGAAACGAGGCGTGATTCTGCAGTGTTGCTGCAGCCCCCATGCCCTCGCGTGCGGCTGAAGGGGATGTTTCTCACACGCGTTCCAGCCAGGATGACATAAAATAGGCTGAGGCTGCAGGCGCAGAAACAGAGAGGCAAAGCTTGAGGCATAAACACAAAGCAAATCACACCGTGTCAGCTGCGTACAAAACGGGCCGGCTGTGCATTTGAAAGCGTGAGAAAGGAGCAGGCTGTGCACAGAACGACAGGCTTCTGAGATGTGACAATTTTAGCACTGATTCATCACGGGGTAAATTTGCCACAAGTGGGGCTGGGCCACCGTATTTAAAGGGCTCTGCATTGATTCATATTTGGGCAGGCTTTGTACCAGGCTTTTGCTTGAATGGGATGTTCTTTCCCCTTTTTTTTTGACAGCAACCGTGGGGTGGTAGAAGATGCTGAGACAAACAGCCTGGCAGCTGCGGTTCATTTTCAGCAGTCCTATAAAGTACTGCGACTATTAAACTTGCTGGCTCTAAATCTGGGACATATTTGCCCTTATTTGTGGTTGACACCAAGATTCATGCCAACCAGTTCCCTTGTTAGACTACTCAGGGAGTGCCCATAGCAATGGGGGACACACTGGTCCAAAAAAAATGTGTGCAGTGTTTGGATTGGAGCTCTTGCCGGTGCATACCAACCCAGCCCGGCGGCGGGTGTTTTAGGACCACATGACTACAAGTGACTGAATAACTGAACCCAGTCGTGATTGCAGATTTCATCTAACACTTGTTTAATCCTGAAGAGTCCAGACATCATCTACTCTACACCAGCAGTTCCTAGCAGCCTATCAGCCAAGCTCTGATGGTACTTGCAAAGAACTGTGTGTCAATTTTAACCATTTTAGGTACCTGCTGAGTGCCAGATTTAAACAACTTTCCACTTTGTCAAATCAATACTTCTGTCCAGTTTTCACCCAACTCATACAACCTTCATATCTGCCTGCCTGTTGCTGTCAGTCCATGAAAATACCCTTGGAAGCCAGTCTCGATTGAAAATGAGGCTGTAAGTGTTTTAATTTTAATTACAGTTATATAGCATGTGAATTGAAGGATGTTTAGGATTTGGGCTAACTGCTATGCAAATGTGTACAGATGCATCAGGTTTCTACCTATAAATTGGTAAAGAAGGATAGAGCAAAAAGCTTTGAGGTCTTGTGGATACACAGGCTGTTCGTGGAGTTCCAGGCAAAAAAGACCACCATATTATATCACGAACAATCAGCTTTCACCCAGTATCACCTGCAGTGAATAACAAAAAATGTGTTTAACTGAACATTTCAGAAAGGAGCTTAGTTCTCATCTGACACATACAGAGGTGAAGCATTTGTCACTTAAAATTTGTTTAGTCAGAAATCATTCTTACTGTTAAAAAACAAATTATACCTCATTTCTCATTTAAATTTCTCTGGTCAGCTTCAGTTTGCAACTATTGTTTCTTATTATGCTTTTCTCCACTAAATTAAAGAGTTCTTTAATACCTGGTATTTTCTCACCATGAAGGTACTCACACTGTAATCAAGCCACTTCTCAATCTTCTTTTCCATAAACTTAACAGGTTAAGCACTCTGAGTCTTTTACTAGAAAGTATTATCTCAAATTATAATTCTAATTTTCTCAAAGCCTTTTTGGAACTCTTTTCTGCAACCTCACCTTTTTTTCAATATTCTCCCGAAGATGTGGACAAGTGAGCATTATCTAGTTGTCCTGGTGTGAGGTAAAACAGAACCAATTTACTTTTCAGTAGTTTTACTTTTCAATTAAGCCTCGCCTAACCAACCGAACTCTCTGAAAGCAATGGTGTATTTTTCAGACAGTGTCAGCTTCTAGCAGAGATCAGGCCTGATGTTTATAATTAATACCAAGGGATGGTCTGCAGAGAGATTCTTGCTTATACTTATTGCTATAACAACCAAGGTTAGGTCGCTTTGGTATATGGACCAAGTTGGAGATTTGGAAGCATAAGAGCACAGAGGGGTCACACCTGTGGGGAGGAGCAGACAGGACGGGTGACCTAAAGCCAAGCAACAGTGTTCCATCCCATCTGCATCACGCTCAGTATAAAAGCTGAGGGATCAGAGGGGTCAGGCTCTTTCTTCAATGGCCGGTGTCCGAGAAGGACTCTATCTGTTCATTCACCTTTGGTCACGATTGTGTGTTCCTGAACCCAGTTCATGAGTTCAGCTCCCATCCACCACTGTGTCTGGTCTGGGACTTTCCCAGTGCCTGCTGTGTAAGCTCAATACTGGTTTTGTATATATTGTACATATTTCATTATTTTCTTATTAATATTATTATATTTTCTTTTTATTATTTTATTATTATTATTTCATTGAAGTAGTTTTGTTTCTTTTCAACTCATTAGTCTATCTCCCTTGTTTCTCTCTCTTATTTTCTCTTTCTCCTTCTCGGGAGAGAAGTTAAAAGAGAGCATCTGTTGTTTGTTTTAGTGTCTCGTCCAGCCCAAACTACAACATCAGTAGCCCAATAGCAGTGTCACCAATACCATTTGCAAAGGCACAATCACATTACTGCAAGTTATCATTCCCATCTCTACTCATCCAAGAATCATATTTAGCCCTCTTTTTATACTAACATCTGTCACCTAATGAGTTGCCAAGCCAATTCTTTATGGAGATTTATTTGTAAATTGTCCATATGTACTGATTTAAATTGTTAGCTAAGTCACACAGACGGTTTGAACTCTACAGCTCCTGGAAGTCAAGCAGTCACTTCAAAGGCTCATTTTTCCCTCTCTATGCCTTTAACATACAGGAATGCAATTGTACATGGCTGTCTGTCATTTCCTTCTCAGGTCATACAGTCCACTTTCCCCACCATGCCCCAGAGCATCCCAAATCTGTGTTTTCCAAACCTGAACATACAATCTTTAGTGCTAATGCAGCTCTGCAGTTTGCACGGTTCTGGCATTACACTCAGTCTCTGCAACTCAACAAAGATTTCAAGAGAGGAGGCGACAGGCTGCCCTTTCACAAAGTGTGGGGTAATCCTCCGAGCCCAGGAGAACATGGCGAGCAGGGAAGGAAGCATCTTTCAGACAGAGAAACACTGTGAAGGAATTGGACAGAGGGCCAAAACGTGCAGCAGCAGCAGACAAAATGGGCAGGAGGCATGCAGGCAGGGAGGATGTGCTGTGCTGGCTGCCTTTTTGAGCAAACCCTCCTTTTTTTCCCATCATCAACCTCTGTTCTTCAGCTTGTCACTTAGTTTTACCTTTTCCTCCACCCTACTTTCCCCTACAATGTCCTTTCTGCTGCTGCTTTTTATTCCCAGCTGGCTCATTCCCACTTAAACTCACCCTCCCCTGCCAAAGCTCTTCATGGCAACAGCATTTCTCCTGCTGCTTTCACACTTCTTTTTTGTCTCCTGTGTTTCACCCGCCTGTCCCTTGTCCTCCTCCTCCAGGAGGTCTGAATGTCTCTGGGGCAGGGACCACCAGGAGCCATGTCCACCCAGTGCCTTGTGCAGCTAGGCCCCTGCACTTGCTCTTTTGTAGCCACTATCCTAATAAATGTGACTAATCACAATAGCCTATGATGTCTACTAGGAGAGATTGATGAAATAATTGTGTAGCAGGGATGAAACAGCCGGGCTGATGGCGAAGCAGAGCAGGCATTAGCTGTGCCAGCCTTACGTAACATTGCAGGCTGAGTGAGAAGCACCCAGAAGGAACTCACTTCTTATCTCACCCCTTCCTCCCCCTTTATTATGAAAAAAGAAGAAAGAAAAAGGGGAAAAGGAAAACAAAAAAAAAAAGGATAAATTTCCTTTACTGCTGCCGCATGCCTGGGTGCAGGTCCCTCGGCTTGCAGTGGGGTGGGAGGGATAGCCGCCACTCTGCGCCGGCTCAGGACTCGCTCCAGCTCTGATCCCACACGGTTTGCTGGGCACAGAGTCAGGTGTCGCTGTTAAAAAATGGTTCTCTGCCTTCTGATTCATGATGGCTTTTTTCCCATCTTGCAGTGGATGTGAAATATAATTTTAGTTTCAATATATGGCTGGGGGTGCCTTTCTTCTCTCGTTAATTAGTTATAACCCTTGCCTGGTACTGACGCTTATGTCGCTTTAGATGTCTGATATCTGCTAACCACCTTTCTGAAAGATTACAAAAGAGCCATGAAAATGAGAACGAGGAGATGGACGGATGGACGGACGGATGAGGGATGCCTCTATTACAAGAAGCAAGCACAGAAAGCTTGGATTAGGGTGAACAGCTGGTGCGGATTCAATAATCAACTGCTCTGAAAGAAAAGCCTATTTTTTCTCATCCCATGGCATTAGAGAACAGGATACCAGAGCTGCCAACCTTACAATTGAAATCTGCCCACACAGAATAGCAAATTCCCCTTGGCTTGCATTTAAATGCTCCTGGCTCATTATAACTCCATACAGCCTTTAATACATACATGTGGTCTGCATATTATCCTGCAAACAGAGCACTGCACCGCTTCTCTCAGCATGTCTCTGCCTTCATTTCAACACCAAAGGGAGGGACGGGGTGGGGGGAGCAAAGGGAGGATGGGGAGCTTATCGAGTTTACAGCTGCTGTGGAGAATATTGGTTTGATTTTAGCTGCTGGTCAGGATTCATTTCCACAAGAGGCAGCAGGTTGGGGCGGCGAGTGTTGGTTTAACAGGCTTAGGAGGTCGTTCTTCGGGAGAGCCCCTTGGGAATAACACAGCCTGCCAAGGAGCCGGCTCACAGCTGGGAGCCATCCCGGCGAGCCGTGGCACAAGGAAGGGCTGTGGCACCTTCAGCTGTCAGTATCCACAGGGGAACAGTGGAGCCGGTACATAAGTCTTTGTATGAAAAATGGGGAGGCTTGTTGACTGCTGATTTTCCCAGGTATTTTGGTGATGCTAAACATGGCAGGGCTGCCAAGACTTTCCCTGACACTATCGGTGGCGGGAGCAATAGCTATAATTCACTCTTCTTCCCCTTCCGGACAGCACACCTCTACCTCAGCCTCAGCAGCCAGCCCTGGGAGGACAAGATAAAGCCCCTTTTTTTGCTCACACGGCGCCTGAGCCCTCCTCATGGGCTGCAGAACTGCCCAGGTTCCTAGGGACGGGTTGTGATCTAGAGAGCCGAAGTCCACCTGAACGTGATGGTGACAAATGGGACAGCAAACAGCTGCCAAGCGGGGACATTTTTCTCTTTGTTCTGCCAGATGTGAATAAGAAGTTAAAGGCATCATGCTTGATCCCATCAGCCAGCCAATCTCTTGGCTTTTCAGTAAAACTAGAGGAAATGTTTTGTTCTTAATGCCCTCTTTATTTTGGAAGATCAGGATAATGACAGTGACCAGAACTCTTGTTACCAAGAAATTTTGATCCATAACAGGGTACTGAATATTCAAAGGGAGAGATCCCAAAAGCTTGGGCTGCAGGTTTGCAGTGGAACACCCTATTAATAGTCATGTCATATTCCTGCTTATTCAGTGGCCTGTTTTCTAAGGGAAAACAAGGCTTGTCCCTGCTGCCCCAAATGCAAGGAGAAGAATGGAAGGGGGTGCAGGAAAATGTGTCAGCCTGGGTCCCTCCTGTGCTTCTTGCAGAAAGGAAAGGAAGATATTAATGCAGATGATTTTGTTACATAAATACATGTTGTATCAGGGCCATTTTTAGCATTTGTGGGGGTGTGAAGAACTTCTCCAAGCTGCGTATCTATTTCATAGGATTCAGCTGAACTGAGGAAAAGGACAGAGAGTTTTAAGGTAAACTATCAAGATACATTTTATTTAAGCCCCCGCAATTCTGTACAGGGCTCGGCATGACAGAAAAAAGATTTTGCTACCACCTCACTGGCATTAGTAGTGCTTTTTAATGCTTTGTAACAGAAAGACCTCTTAATATAATTGGAGAAAATTAAGGACAAATTCGTCATCAAATTTCAAATAATATGTCTGCCATTTGGCTTCAGAGAGTTTCTGTTTCTGTAAATTCCAAAGGGCTGCAACTTTCAATTAAAATTGAATTTTAAAATCCAGAAATCTAATTTTTAGTTTAATCCCAAAGTCATTTAGACTTCAAATAGATAATTTTCTAGTCAGGAAGGAGCCTGTTTTTGAATGAAAAATAAAATCTGGGTCTGATTTAACAAATCAAGTTCATAACATAGAGAACTTCTCTTGATTTTTGAGCAGTTTTCTATTATCCCTTCCATTTTAGTCTCGTGCCCCATCCATCCCTGGGGTATGTGTGTGGCTCACATCATTCTCCCCAGTGTGTCTATCTGTACAGAGGGCAGAGAGCAAACTCTGGCCCTCGGCATGGCTCTGCCAGCTGGGGTCATGTTACACCCACCCTAAAAATGGGTCCAGGTTCTGCTGTGGGTGTAGGCTGAGGGTGGCTGGGACTGGCATGGGCAAAACTGGATTTTGCCCTCCTTCCACACCGGAGTTGTCCAGCAACCAGAGCAGCACGGAGATCCTAAACGTTTTTTCATATTATCTCCCTGGCCATCTGAGAACTTTTTCTTTCTGGAAACCGGTTTTCAGGGGCTGCATTTTACTTACAGGAAGGCATCGCCAAAGGGAAGTTTTCATGGCATTAACTCTCGCTGCAGATTCTTTTGTCATGCTCTAAAAGGATCTGATTGTTTTGAAAGGAAAAATTTTTAAAAAGGACATAAAAAAGCTAACTTTTTATAAATCATCTGTCTTGGCAATTTGGCTCATTTCCAAACAGTGTCTACACTCCATATTTCTCAGAGCTCGCCATTCAATATCACATGGCAGATCCTAGCTGGGTCACTGGTAGCTACAAGATGTCCAAAACTAGAGGGAAGAGAAGAAAGTTAAGGAGGAGAAGGGTTACCTAAATAAGTCTAATTTAATACTTGGCACATCCATGGCACCCTTGATCCAGAGTATTTTACAAACATGGTAAAGAATGTTAGTCTCATTTCATAAAATCAGACAGAGATATGAGTCCATATTTTGGACACTTCACAGTTTAGGAACTCAACTTTTCTGCTACAGGGGTCAAGTTTCTCAAACCAACGTTTTATATTCACCCTGAATCTGCTGCCACCTGTGAAATACTGCTCTAAGAGATTCATTTAAAGCCTTCATCTGAACTGGTGGTTTAATTTGAAAAGAAGTCAAGAATTAATTTCACTGGTTACAATAGTGGTTTTTGTTGGTATAATGACAAGGAAAACTCAGAAACCCCCTGTACCTCCCATATTTACTCCTCAACACTCCATTCCCACATTCTGTTGATTATCTTGGATTTATTTTGGAGACACTCAGCTCCAGATGAAAACCCATCCTGCTGTTAAGGAAAGGTTTTAAACCTTAAGAAGGTTTAAAATTATTGCTCAGGATTCGTCAAAGAAGGAGACAAGATAAATGCGATATATCATAATGATAAGGATTTCTGGGTAACCCCTTAGACTGTAAAGCCCAGCTCTGGTCACAGTGTTAATAGTAGGAGGAGATTCAGGAGTTCAGAGAGACTTCGAGAGCTCATAATCTGTGGGGAACAATAAAACTGTGCTGTACACAGGCTGGCTGCCCAAAGCCATGGTTTCTCTTTTGGGAGCAGGAAACAAAGTAAAGATGCATCTTGAGAGAGAGAGAGTAAAATTCATTTGCAGTAATAATGCATTCAACATGAAAGAAAATAAAATAAGAGAAGTCTCATCGTCAGGAACGCTTGAACCTGGTCCGTAATAAGATATAAACTGGAAAGAGGCATCCAGTACCAACTGTGAGGCCAGTTGAGTGGAGAGAATAATACAGAGACAGGTCTTTTCTACCTTTTGTTTCCATTAGAAACACAGAGTTTCTCCAAGACATTTGTCTAACTGCTTGCCACACAACACCACCACAAAAGCACTTTTCAGTATGTGGCAGCTGAGACTTAAAAGAAGTTTGCAAAGTCAAGACCTCACCAAACAAGTCACAGTGTCAAGCAGGTTAAAAATTAACAGGACCTGTACACAATAAAACCAATGAAATCATCCTCTTTGTCTGCCATGCTGCATTAAAAAAGAGAAAGTAAGGAAAATACAGCAAAGAAGGAAAATGCAGTTCAATGCTTTCAGTGTGTGGCTGGGAAGCAGGAATAGATCAACATGGGATTTTGTGAAGATTTCAGTGAATTCAGTATCTGTACCAGCAGTCCCAGCTCAGATATAATGCCCCTGGCCCAGCTGGGAGCCTCCACTGCAGACACGGTGGTACCCCCTGGCACCAGGCACCTCACCAAAGGGTTCTTCTGCAATCACAGCAGTAACGGAGGCATCACTGAAGAGTGAATCAACACAGTGAAAATTTCTGCATAACTGGAAATGCCTATTCTCTTTCACTTAATTAAGCTGCTTAAATTAGGAGCTTTGAAGTTCTTATGTCCCTATCTAAGAAAGAGAAATAAGTTGCTCCAGGAGGTTTTGGCTTTGTTCCTATGGCCATTTTTCCTGTCAGCTAAAGCAATGTAATGAGACATCTCTATCTCCTCTTCTCCCCATCGATACCATCGCAGGTAGGTAGTTGGCAGCGGAGCAGCAGGGTGAACTGGCTTTGTGACCCTATCTGGGTTAAAAGAAGCCTGCCAAAAAACCAACCAACCAAATAAACCCCACAGATATTAGATAAACCTAATAAGTTTAGTGAAGGAAACAAGCAGTTTCCTGATAGTGAGAACATTTGTTCTCCAGTGACATAAATCATCCTCATGGGTTTACATTAAGAATACAGAGGTGCACAACAGGTACTGAACCCATTCTGCAGAGCCTTTTCTAAGGGACCAGAAAAATTTGAAGGGTTGCATGAACAGACACAAAAGGAAAAAGTAATTTGTGACAGGTAGATCACAAATTCATAGTAAATCTGTGAGAAGTGGAATGACCTTCACTCTTCTTCCGTCATCCGTCATGCTTAGAAGGAGAGAAAAAAAGTTGATTTTACAATGTTATCTTAGTTATTTTTCAACAGACACAATAGACTATATTTTGTTGCTGTAAACCTACTGCCAACAAAGGATACGTTTGTCCTAATGTGCTGCTTTGCTCACAGCACTCTACAAAAATTACATTATAAGGACACAGACACAGTATCTATTTAATCACTGTAATACATTACATTCCTACTCAGTGACGTTTCAATATAGGCACAGGAGTTTGCAACTGGAAGTTTCCTTCGATAAATGTCTTCCTCTTTATTCTTGTGCATCTATACTAGACTATTACCCTAGATGTTAATATATATGTATAAGCATATATCGTGTGGTTTTGCTAGTGCTGTACGTGGTTGTATGCACTCATCTCTGCCTGCTCAAACAGGATTTGCAGCCCAGCTGTATTTGATAAATATTGCCTAACTCTATTTGATAAATGCTCCCTTTAAAATCTTTCCTCTATAACATGAAAAGTCAATGCCCTAATTTTAAGTTGCCCTTTGAAAGCGAGCCAGTATTCAGATGGATATTGACTCTGGGCCTGCTGGTTGTTCTACAGCAGTGGTTGGAAGGCTGCTGTTCTAATGAATGCGCTAACATTTGATACACACACTAACAAAATCAATAGCGCTATTTTTAAAAAAGCATGTGGCTTTACTAAGTACACTGTCACTACCCTGTTGTGCAGAAGTTTACTAGAAACCTCCCTATATGACTAAATTGATGCATATGGCTCATTTCTCTACTTGCTTGCCAGAATGCATAATACTAGACTTCAAGGACATTCAAAGTCAGCCTCTGCAGCAGAAAAAACTCTGCATATTTAAGTTTGAAGTGTATGCAGTAGCCAGTGCCAGAAACTCCCATGCAAGTGTCAATTTTTCCTCATTTCTGTCCTGCTGTTGGCACAGAAGAGACCTAGGGGACCTAACACAGCTTTTCACATCAGAAATTCCTGCTTCTGTGGTTTCTGAATGAATTGGGCAACTATAGGCAACGAATAAAATGTGCTTATAGTCACTGTTGAATAAACTAAGCCCTACTCTTTTGCTCCTTGTCTTCAATAAGCAAACACATGGAGAGGCTTTTGAATCTAAACCTTAGATCTGCTGCAGCACATCTAAGTCCCCCTATTTTCCAAGCAGCTACTGAAAATATCTAGTCCATGTGAGTGAATGGGATAGAAACCTGCAAGGGAGAAGAATGTCTGTAAGAAGCAAACCCAGATGAAATCCAAATGCAGTGTATATTCAAGCACTTCTAGCCACGTTGACTAGTTTCCAGCTCTGAAAATTTGTCTTCTCCTTAAGGAACTGATGCAACGCTATAGTATGTGGGCATATTCTTGAACCAGAGACTAAATATAGCACTAAAGAAGTCAACCATTATGGTAAGACAGAAGATCAAACAGGTAACACTCTAATATTATATTCAAGTATGTCTTCCTTCTCTGAAAAGTCTCATAATTTAGGATTATAGAACTATGTGAATCAATCAAAACTAGTTATTTCCATCATTTGAATCTTCAGTGATAGTTAGTTGCCAAAACATGGGATCGTCCTCATCAGAAGGAACAGAAATTTCTTCATATGCATTTGTATATGCCTGTGCCAGGCAGAGGTTGGCTGAAAAAGAAGAAAAGCAGTTACACAAATTTTAAGCGAAAGAAGTTTCCTTTTTCTTCTACCTTGAGCAAGCATTGGCCATAGTAGGAAAAACATGACTTTTTTTTTTTTTTTAATTTTACCATATCCCACTTCAACACTAAGGCTCCAAACGAAAACATAATACTGGAAAGTTCTTACAGCACCTGGGTATTCTTCCAAAATTCTGTAGAACTGATACAGAAAAGATAGAACATCCTTATCAGAGATTCAGAGGATATTCTAACTAACTGGAAAGTCTGGAAATTCAAAGCCTTTCAAAGAATATATTTTCATACAATGAATAATTAGACAGGGAAATTCATTGTCACAAGCTGTTATCCAAGTGAATCAAAGTATACATTCAAAGGGAGACCAGACATTTTAATGGGTTAAGAGTACATAATAAGCACAAAACCAAAGAATTTTGTAGGGAATATAAATCAAGTTCCATGTAACATCTCACCACGAGGTATTAGGAATGGGCTTTTCTTGGTGGCAGATTACCACAGGCCTTCTGTTGGCCTTTTGTGCTGCGGCTTGCCTTGTCCTCCTAAATGCTTGGGGGGTATCCCTTCCAGACAAAATACCAGGCTAGCTGGATCGCTGTCACCAATTCATTGCAGCAAATCCTACCTGTTCAAAACACTCCTCTCTTTTGAGAAAGGGATAACTAAGAAAACATGGACAGTTTTAACAACTGGGTCTTGCTTCTCTTACGGGGAGCACCAAGGTGCTCTGGGCTACCTTGGTCTCCAGGCTGCCCACAGCCCCACAGAAACAGGCAGGGCAGGCAAGCTGCACCGCTGCCTGTGGCCACAGGCAGACACATGCAGGCAACTTGCTGGCAGTCAGCAGTTAGCAGGCACAGGCTTCAGGGAAAATTATAACAGTCTTGTGGGCATCTTGGACCATACTTTTTTGAAAGCCTGTGTGAAATCTCCTGACTTGCCACCAGTGTAGTGAGCTTAAAGCTGTGATGATGACGCCCAGTACTGCACCAGTCAGCTCTAGCCTGCTGTGATCCTGCATATCTAGATGCCGTTATCCCAATTTTAAAAAGACATTTAAGATAAAAAAGAAATGAAGTTAATTATCCAATTTATCTACATATCAAGTGAGGAACTGATCCCAGTGTTCCTGAGCCCCAATGAACTGCTTTAACCCTACCTTCCCTCCTACAGAAACACTGCGAAATTAGACCAAAGTGGCCTCTATGCATCTATAAATGTCTGATACTGGGAATGCAGAGAAAAAAAAGACTATTCTACCCAGCACGCATAAGCAGTATCATGTAAACAGGAAAGAGTGGGAAGGCAATCTCCGCTGCAGGCCTTTCTAATGAAACTGTACTTGTGAAACTACAATCCAATAAGGAATAGGCAAGAGCACAGGAAGCCATCTATAGATCCACAGTCCATTCTGATCCCACATTATTCAAACAGAAACAGTAACCTCATACAATAAGTCCAGAAGCTGGTGGCTGAAAAGGCACTACATGCTGACGCCATGCGAACGACGGCCGACAGCGCAGCTGGGCAGACAGGTTTTGAGGCAGCATTGACCACGTCTGGAGAAGACCCCAGAAGGTGAAGGGAAGCCTGCAGAGGCAGAACAGCCATGAAGCAGCAATGAGGTCTGCAGACAAATATATCTATAGCTTCACTTAGCTCACCGAGCTTTCACAAACATTTGCTGAATTCTTCCCCACATTCTTCTGTCTCATATTATTTAATCTGCCTCAGTAAATACAGCCTTTAACCAAAAAGTCAAACTATCACAGACTGTTCCGTGGCTTGGGCATCACGTCAGGGTGTCTAGCACACAGATATTAGGTTAGCTTCTGGGCAGGTATTCATCAGGTCTAACCTGATAGAGTACCAGCTATTTTTTCTCTTCAGCTGACATGCCTTTTCACATATAAGTAATATAAATGTTCACATTTCTGCACAGATCAGTAGGCAATATTACTTTGCACCCAGAACATGGACTCTGCTGACTTTTCGAGCTCCTTCCACTCCTCAGGCAGTTTGTTCAATCATGGTTCGTTTTACGCAGATGATTTCCACCATGCTGGAAAATTTCTTCCTTTTTTATTACATGATCCCACCAACTACAGAAGATATTTTGGCATTGTGCAAAATTTTGTTATGTGCATGGATACATTCTGCAGGTTGTAACGATACCTCTGGATTATGATAATCAAGGATGTTCCAGAAAGGGAAGAACTTCATTATTTATAGGCTCAGATTCTTATGCGAAGTACATCACAGTTGATAAGTGTTTCTCTAAGATCTGATACTTTACCCATTGCTGCAAGAGAATTAATAGTACCGGAAAGCATTAATATGTCTTACCTAAAATCATATATCTGATTAAAGCACTAAAAAACATTTCCTTCAAGCCCAGTTAAGACGCTTTGTAGAGTGAAATACCTGATAAAAGAATCAGCCATCCAATGCAGTGGGCCAGCCTCTGGGCCCAATGATGGGTCGAGCAGAGAGATTCTGTGGCCCAAACCAATGCAAGTTCAATTTGTGTGTGTGAGGGGGAAAAACAGCAAAACCTCCCCAAACAGCAATGGCTGATTTTTTTAGGAATAGCCCTGAGAGGGAGTCTGGAGGGCACAGAATACAGGCAGATTTGGGGAGTGATAATGGTCTGGAAGGTTTTTATTTCTATTGCAACCAGATAAACGAGATTCTGTGTGCATTAACTGTAAATAAAATATTTTCGTTTAAGATTAAACCTCATGAGAAATTTCTGAAGGGAAAAAACCCCAAAAAACTGTAAAGGCTCTGAATATTCACTAGCAACTCAGAGGGACCACAGTGCCCAAAGGATGCCTGGTCACATCCTCCTGTCTGTGTTACAGACACTTCCAGCTGGCAGCCCTTTCCCTGGCACCTGATGGTGACACAGGTACCAGTGTAGGATACCAACCTGTTGTTAGGGTCTGTAGGACTGATGGAGCGTGGGCTGCATTAGAGTGGGCAGGACGACAACATGCACCTCATGCTGCAGTGCTGACTGGAATCTAAAATCTACAGGAAAAAAGAAAGGCCCAGCGTTTCCTGTAGATGAAACATTTGATTTACACAAACACAAGTGACAGACACTTTGGAAGTTTCCACTTTGTATTCTGCTTTCATCTTAATGAGTATTAACTTATTTTTCCAACAAGGGAAAACCCAGAGAACACTGATGAAGAGAGGGAAACTGCAGTATTTCCAATATTCCCCTTCACTCAGCTGGTTATACTGTATTTAGATGGGTATGTACGTAGGTGCATATTATCTCTAATGGCCAGGTTTTACCAAAGGAGCTAAATTCATCACTGTGGCTATTAAGGAAAGCTCCAGCAGGATCACACCCAAGCTGAATTAAGCCACAGGACTTCTTAAATCTGTTCCCTTCAAACTGTGAGCAACACACGGATGCTGTTGCTCCTCGGCAGCCTGGAACCACCGGATTGCTGCTTCCTCAGGCTTGGATGCTCTCTGGTCAGCTCCTGTGACTTTGGGCATGCCCCCTTTGGCCTGGCAAAAAAAGGTGAATAGCTTTAATGTCTGTTTGGTACGCTGAAATGGATGGGCACCAGGCCTGATTAGTACTGGAGCTGTTTGAAGGAGATGGCAGGGTCCCATGGCCAGGGTGAGACGAAGGCTATGACCATGGCGACTAGCTGATATATGGCTGAAGTCCTCATGGAATTACAGCCTGAACTGTAAAAAGCAACTGCTTTCTCTCTATGAAAGGAAGGCACTAATGCCAACTAATAGAGGTGTGGCAACTTTTCAGGTGACTGCCAGCAACCCAAACATCTGCTGCAATAGTGCAGTAGAAGAAAAAAATGTGACTTGGTCTATCTAGCATCTAAATTACTTGTTTTCATGTTGACTGATCAACCTATTGCAAGGTATGCTTACTTTTTACAGAACAACATATTGTGAAAACCAATAAATTCTTTCACAAGCTTTAATATACAGTCACTGTAAGTGAGCCCCAGCGCACATGAAGGAACCTGTGCCAGGAAGAGCCCCTCTTTGTATTTATTATATGTTGAAACAGTCTGCTATCTGCAAGCTGAATTTCAGAGCCTAGGGGTGCAGGATCGCATCGCAGACTCTGATGGTGTCGCTGGAGGCCTGACACTGTGCTGCTTCACTTGCCAAGCGCAAGAGGACTGGACCCCAAAAGTGATAGGTACTCACAGCTAGTGCCAATGGCAGGGCAAGGTGCAGCTGCCCAGGAGCTCCTGACACCATGCTCTGAGGGCATCCCCTGCTTCTCCCCAACAAGTGCTACCTCCAGCCTCTCCATTTCCAATTAAACAGAACACCATGTTTACAGTGAAGTTCATTACAGCTGTTCATGTATTCTGCTCCACAGAAACAGTAGTTTATGCAGGCATTTGGACATCTCAGGGCACCTCATCTTTTAAATGAATTTAACCTCTCCACACCCTTCTCGAGTAGATATTGTGTCATCAGTTTCCCCAAGCAGAAAACAAGTTCTTCGCCACTGAGTGGCCTGCTAATGTGCGAACATGTCCATGGCACAGCGGCAAGACGAACCAGCTGTGCATCAAGAGGGCAAGGACTCTGCTGTGTCATCAGGGCACCATAGCCTCCCACAGCCTCGGCTCCTGTGCCCTGAGGGTCAGCCCCACACTGGCTCTGCCTACAAAATTCAATAGGCCCATTTAAATGTACCAGAGCAGGATTTGCCCTTGCCTTGTTCTGCTGAATAAACATAACAGCAACAGAGAAAATGCATAGAGAGGACTTTTTCCGGCCTGTCATCCAAGTAGAAAAAAGGAATAGGAAAAAAAAAGAAGCAGAAAGAAGGGTAACAGAGAAAGTCAAAATGAAAGCACGAAGGGGAGATAGGGTAAAAATATATCTCCTGGGTCTTTGGCCCAGGTTCCTCACTATTGCAGCAACTGTGTCACGTAAATCTCCTTAAGTTCAATCTCACACTTGTTTGACTTCCCCTAACCCCCCTTACTCCCATTGGAAAGCTATTTTGGAACCCCACTCCTCTCATGGCTAGAAGCCTTTTAATTTCCAGCCTAATTTTATTCATAGCCATATGTCCACCTGTTCTTGTGCCAGCCTTGTGCCACAGCTTAAATAGTTCTCCCTGGATGAAGTTAACCTCTCTGTTCTGGTTTCATGCTTAGCTTAAGCTGACTGTGTATGTGAGGTGCCACTGCCAAAGAGGCACTGCCTCACCTCCCTCCAGCCAGTGGCACAGGCGCATCCTATGGCTCTGTTCTTCACAATGTGGTCACAATCCCTCCTCCATACCATGCTATTGCTCACACTTTAAACTCTGATGGGCTATCTGGTCCTTGGTGTCTGGTCCACCACCATCCTCCCCCAAGCCCACAGTGGTGCAGCATGAGTGACAGCTCTCCCTGGATCCTTTGTTTTCAGGGAGGATGTAAAATTGCCAGGGTACCTACGAGAATTCAACGCTGAATCACTTCATACCTCATGACAAATATGTGCACAGACGGGATGTTTCCTGGTCAGAAAGGCATCCCTCTGCCTAGCAGCTGAATCATATAAACCCTGTGGCAGATTTGACACGGGACCCTGATCCCAGGAGAAAATAGGGCCTGCTTGAGGCCACAGGCTGGCAGCGCAATCACTCTGCATTCTCCATTTGCAGAAGCTTCCTCTGGATCACATCAATCATAGCTTAACACCACAACCACCTCCTTCCATCCTTCCTTCCTTGCTTCCTTCCTTCCCTCCCTCTCATAACCTTGCCCAGTGCAAGGTGGTAAGCCCAGGGGTTCCCTGTCAGAAAGGGATGAGCAAGTGTTGGGCAGGACTGCTGTAGAAAGACCCAATCTCCCCAGTATGTGCTGTGATGTCTGGGCTGGATAGACCCATATAGCAAGTTTACTGCCCAGCCACAGACCATGTGGGCTTCGTGCGTGTGGTGAGTCTCACACGAGGGACACGTCAGCCATCTGCACACACGCAGCAAAGCTGCTCTGCTTCTGTCTGCAGACACTAGTTAGTCTTCTGGGGTTTCTGGACATCTTACTCTGGATGGAAAAAGAGGGCTTGTCCTACTGATGTTTTGCCCTTTGGAATATCAGAAATCTTCCCCTTAAACTACCTTTTCTTGGTTACAGAAATGAGCATTTAATGAATAAAAATCAGAGGAAAAGTAGGAATAAATAAGAGTTATTTTTAATACTGTTTTAGAAAACCCTACAAATATGAAAATGACCTAATACTTAGATTAAAGCCATATTAGGAAACTGGAGGAATATATAATTGCTCTGCTGTCTGGATTATCTGATGGAGTAACACTCAAAAGTACTGCTTGCCAACTGCATACATAAACCTGGTTTATCGCATCCCCAACAAAGTAGATTATGTTTTTGTGTTGCCCTTATCCACATGTTCAATCAACAGGACTGCATTATCTTCCTCAATGACCTTCATATTGCTCTTCAAAATTAAACAGCCAGGCATTAGTCCACAGCTCCAGCTCAGGTAATTGGCTGTGGCGTGAGTGATGAGACGTGGGGCAGAGCTTCTTGTTGGGGTCAAGGTCAACTATCTCAGAAGACAGAGGCAAAGCCCCAGCAGAGGAGACCTTCACCTTGAACCTGCTGTGCATCACCAGGAAGGCTCAGCTGCTCTGAGTGCTTTGTGCTGAACCATGGTCCTGCCAAGAGTGGCATCATGCACCAGAGAGAAAGGGAAACCAAACAGCAGAGTTTCCCCAGTGCTGCTCTAATTAAGCGGTTAATTAGGTGTGAGCTGAGATGGATGTGTTGCTGCGGACTGTGGGTTTGAGGTCCTGTTCCTAGTCAGGACAAGGGCAAAGTTACAGATTTAGGCTCAGTTGGAATGAAGCTGGGAAATTATTGTTTGATCTAGCAAGATTTTCTCCACTGCTGAAGGACTTTACCAGTTTTACAGGTCATACCAACCTGTGTTACAGCAACCTGTCTCCTCGATCTCATTTGGCATTTCAAACGCTCTCAAATCTGAGGGACTTCTGTCTTCCTTTGGCAGCCTGTGACTTCCCCGAGGCAGACTTCAGTGCCAGGAGAGACCGTCTCAGAGACCTTTCCTGCTTACCTGAGCCCTGAAAAAAATGACAAAGGGAAAATGTTCTCTATTTTACAATATTTTATCATGCATTAAAGAAAAGAGGTATATATTTTTAACTGAGCTAAAAACGTTTAATGTTACAGTTTGCAATTATTGATAACTATCTTAAGACAGAAATCCTTAGATATTTTAAAACTCTAACCATATTGTCACAGCTGCGTTATCCATAGAGAACATGATACAACTGTGTAAAGCTGCTATGATTGCTAAATGTATTCAATTATCTCTGCCAGTTTTGTGTGCGTGTCCCCATACTCTCCATTCAGCTCAACATTCACTAAATATTTTAAGCTTAAGTGAGTTCATGCATGCATTACAAATAAGCACTTTGGGAAAAAATATGGCTACTTTATCCACCTCAATATATGGGCATGAACGTGTGGCTAATCTGCACAGAGCTGTGAGACATTGTCCCTTTTCCTCTTACCCCCTACCCCCTCAGGAAAAAAAACCCCAAACTTTGGAAAATGGGTCATGCGAATGCAGTGATTTCTATAGGGAGCCTGTGGAACAATGCACGCATTTGCCACATGTAGTGGGCTCCCATTGTCTCGTCTTCCCATACATAATAGAGGCTTTGCCAGTGGGGAAGCTAAATGGAGAACAAATGGATGGACAGTAAAGATGATGCTGGCAGAAAGTGCAAGAACCTCCTTCTGCTTCTATTTCTTTCAAAGCCTTGCGCATAGTAATTCCTCTCCATTGTGGTATACATAGCGTATATATTCATGATATGCTTGCTGAAGAAATGCTGGCTGTCGTCTGTAGAGAGGCCTGTATAAGTGCCTTTATTCCACTAGCCCCTTGGAGTTCAGACAGTATGGCATCCATGAGTGGGGAGCAAAACACCAACTCTTATGTTAATGAAGATTACAGTGAAGAATGGAGGGGATGAAAGCTCGGCTGCTTACCCACTGACAGGGATTCAGGGGATTTTCCCTTACAACACCGGAGTACTCAACTACAGCTAAGTGTCATCAGAACTTTCTTTACAAACCATTTCAGAGGTTTCACAACCGGGCTGGAAAAATTTACATGGAGATAAACCCTTCATGTCAGGCCTCAAATAAACATAAAAAAAGGGCTGTTATCTTTGACTGAAATACCTAGAGATGAAACCAGTAAAGCACTGCAAATACACATACAAAAAACTATATAGTTAGAGTCTGAGCTGGTATACATTCAAAGGGTTGCAGAGAAATCAGATTAATTTACCCCAGCTGATAATTTAGATTGTGAAAATTAGCAGATCTTTTTTCTAGCACTTGTACCACTCCGAAGCGAAAGAATTATTTTATGTTAAATTCTGTGGGATGACTCAAGAAGTTTGTAGAGAGCTGATCAGTTCCCATTCACTTCCAGAGGACTTTTCCCCCAAGGATTTGAAGTGGTAATCAGCAGCAATGGTAGTTCTTCCATCCCTTCCTCCACAGACCACAAGCTGTGAGATTTTAAACACTCCTATTACTACAAGTGAAGAAATAAAACGTAGTGCTGAACTATCACTCTTCAGACCATTCATCAGTTCTCAGTATATTTTTGGTCTGGGAAAATAAAACCCACCTACATTAATTCTGTTTTCTCCTGAATTTTTGTTTTCATAATGCTTGATAACAAGATCCATTCCAAGCTCCTGTACCAAGAATTCATTGAAAACTATAAAAAGTATCTTCCCATTGATCAAGCTGGTCACCGGTGGGAAGATGCAGTGGTTTCAACCTGTGTGTCCTCATCGTCCCCACCTTGGGCTAACAGAGGTGGAGTATCTTTAACTGCTGAAAGACCCAGTGGTGGCCTTGCGTAGAGCAGGCTCGCAGCCTTCGCATTTGAAGGCATGGATCTGAAAACTGGTTTCACCATGGAGAAAACAAAGATCACAGAGTGGCTGGGATCTCTTTCCTCATGCAAGCCAGCCCCTTGAGGAAGAAGGGAGACTGTGGGGAAGCTGACAGTGCAACCAACGTGCTACCTACTGTGAGCCTTAAACCTGTCTTAATCAGAGGAAATACCAGGCACCTCATTTAAATGGCATCTCGTTTGGGACAAAAGCCAGGAAATATAAACGTTTGTTTGCTCTGCTCATCACTCACATGACTGTGTCTTTTGTTTTTCAGTGTGATGAGCAGCAAGGATAGAAAATCAACCCCAGCTCTGAATTTCCTGGCTTTTGTCAGTTGATGTCACACCCGTAACATTATTCAAACAGAGGGTTTTGTGTGTAACTGATAAATGTCGACAAAGCCCTGTCTAATGCCTTTTAGGTTGCTAGGAAACCCGGCTCTGTAGCCACCACAGAGATATCTCCGGCTAGGGGCTTAGATAAGCTCTGACTTGTTTTGATTAGGTGAGCTTTATTGCAGAAAAGACAGCAGCATGCTTGACATCACAAAAATATGACCTGCTACAAAAACGATAGCCCAAAGATAATTTATTGGTCACAGTCGCATCCATGGGAGGACACTAAGAATACTTTTCTAGGCCACTATATCACTTCCCTACAGAAAAGTACACACCTCCTAATTAAGGTCTCTCATGGTCCCCTAGGACTTGGGGCTGCTGCTGCTAACACCTCTGTGTTAAATAGTACTGTGGTGAAAAATCATTATTAGCCTGGCTTAATTTCATGTTTCAGGAGAATGGTGGTATTTGTGGACTAGTGGGCAGAACAGATAACGGAAGAATTAGATTACCCGCACCCTTGTCTTAGCTCTGCTACTTAATGATTGTGCTCAGAAGATAGGTCTGAATGAGCTATACCTGTGGCAGATACTTATGAAACCCCGCTAATGGAGGGGCCAAAGTGATGTGAGCTTCTCTGCTGTTGCTTGTGGTGACCTGGGGTCTGCTGAGGGGTGCTGGGTGTCCCTTCAGACCCAGCCTGTCTCTGCCTGCTTATGCTATGCCAATGCCCTGCCCCTGCCTACGACATGCCCAACAGGCATTTGGTGAAAGGGTGGAAATCCCATGCCCATCTGATAACTTGTTTCCACCCTTCACCTCCTTACCAATAGGAAGTTTTTCCCTTGATCTACCCTACTGCAATCGAAGCACCTTACCTCTTGTCTTGTCCATAGCATGTATAATGAACAGGTTATCCCTTGCTCTCTGCAGTGGCCTTTCATCTATTTGAAAACAGTTATCCTTTCTTCCTCAGTCAACCTTTCTCTAAACAAAACAACCTAAACTTTCTCAGTCCTTCCTCATAAAACATATTTTCCTGAACCTCTTTAACTCCATGGTGTATTGCCTGTGAAGGCAGGGCAGATATTCTGCAAGCTACAGAAAAAAACAACAATATCGAGTTGAAAGCACCAGTCTGACCACAGGCTTAGTTATGCTGTACCTGTGAGATGCGCAGTTTTTGCCCAGGTTGCTGACAATAGCTTAGGATCACATGATCTACTCTTTAATCAGGAAGGGATGAGGCAGACATGTCTGATGATGTACAGGGTTGCCAGGAGGTAGTGGTGTCCAGATGGACCAGTCAAAACTACATAACAGAGATCCTGGGTTCATGCCAGGATGTAAGCAAACTCAGGACTTTCAGTTTGGTCTAATTTTACATTTACATATTTACATTTGACAAAGTGCACGGCTCAATGGAATACCCTCGTATGACAGATGCAAGGCGTACCAGTCAGAAAAGACAACCCAGCTGAATTGGTAATGGAGTTTAAAAAGGCTCTCCCTATATTCACACCCAATTACACAAAAAGTTTAATTCACCCAGAAAGTGTAATCAGCCCATAATCGTAGCATTGTTAAAGAAATCTCTGCTCATCAATCTATCTCAGGTAAAGCTGTTACAGGAGTTAACATGTGATCCAAAAGGTGAAAACAATCAGGCTTGTTCCAGCTAATTGGGAAAGCAAGTTTCAGAATAACAAGTTCTGCACTGAGAACTTTGCAGATGAAGTGTTTCAGTTGGGAGAGCTCAGTACAAACAGGTACTTTCCAAACCATTCAGTATATAGGTTAATATTAACATTAGGCATTGCACATTTAACTCAACAGTCTAGGAAGCAGTGATCTGGTATGCTTCCCTGCACCCGTGATTAAGCCTTGGGTTTGCGTACTGTGTTCAAAGACACCATTATGTACTGGGACCCTGTTATAGAGCAGACAAAAAGCCTGTTAACACTGTCTTTGCAGCTCACACTTGGAGCAAACCCTGGTCCCCTGTCTGTCCTGTACAATTTGTCCTGTGTCCCTCAGGAGCACGTGAACCGTGACCACACTGGAGTGCTCTGGGAAGAAACCTGGCAGCCTACCAGTCTCCACTGATGTCTGCAACTGGGGGAGAGCATCCCCACACCTCCCCAGCACTGGGGTCAGAATGGACTTGCCTCATGCACACTAGCATCCTCCTCATAAGGTGACCAAGCCCAGGAAACAAGTACAGAGGCTACTGCAAAAACACACTGCCTGCTCCTGCTATGACTGCCTCTGCTGCCATTGCTTCCTGAGCACACGATGTCAGAGTCCCACCACAGAAAACCTCACGCGCTGGGGTGCAGACAAGGCCAGCGCAAACTAGGGCTACGGATGGCTACACACAGATGCCTGTTAGAGCTGATTTTGGCCAGATGGTGTTTGTGCACTACTGTTGCCCCAATTATGTGCACGGCTCTTAGCTGCCAGCCAAGCTGTGACATAGCAAGTTGTTAGATGGAAGTGCTCTTGGGGCCTGGATGTCATTGTTGGCAAACAAGGATGGGAGGCTGCTAGTGGAAAAGGCTGCTCATGTGTGTGTGTGTGCATGTGTGTGAGTGGTAACCAAGGCATGGGGTGAGATGAGTCTCTTTTGTCCTGGCCCCTGAGTTGCCTATGTCTGCTGAAGAATGCCCAAATCACATAGCGTATCTTTCCTAAGCATAGTTGTACCTAAACATTACTTTTTACTCTCATCTCTCCAGTAAACATAACTTAGGTGAGACACCTACCAGAGCTAGGGGCAATGCCAGAGGCATGGCCTCATGCGTGGGGCCCCTCCACTTCTCCTGACCATGGCAATAAAGCTGGCAGGGGTGAATAAATGTCCCAGCGAGTCTGACCCGTCTCAAAGCTTACCAAGGTCGTAGAGCTCTCAAACTCAGTGTGATGGTCAAGTTCCAGCTGACTGTGAAGCACAGAGCTTCATGATAGAAGCATGTATGTCAAGTTGTGCCAGCATTATTGTTGGCTTCACAGCTCTCCCTATGTGCAGCCTTTGTTTTGAAGAACCTGAAGTCAAATTACTTACTGCTGCAGGCCAAACCCACAACACAAACTGGCCTTAGCCAGTTCATGGCATGTGGACAACCTGGAAATCCTGAATATGGAAGTCCTTAATTTCTTTTTGCACCTGAAAAACTTTTAGTTTTTTCAATCACAAGATTCCGCACAAAAACTCGAGTGCTCAAATAATGAGAGGCCCAATTTAGAGCTCCCCAGATTTGTAGCACTCATGCCAACTAGGAGCCTTGGGAGCATAGCTGAGTGGCAATTGTGTGCATGAATATAAGCCTATGGGCGCTGGAGAATGCTCCTCAGGGGAGGGAGTGAATGTGCCCAGGTCTGTGCAGGTAGTGTCTGTGGTGTGCAGATCCTTGAGAAGAACCCTCTCAAATGCATCCAAGTTTCTTCACAGAGGTAGTTATTTAACTTGCTTCAGATCGGAGACAGGCTGACATGGTTGCATGTAGATAACTAGGAGATGAGGGCCAAGTAGAAAATCTGACTAAAAATGGGCTTCATGGGTGTACCCAGAGTCATGGATTGCATTCACAAGGTCTGAGACTAACAAGAACAATTTTTCCAAATGTACTCCGCACAGTAGCAGTTTTGGAAACTGCAAGCATGCTCTTACAACTCTACAAATAGGTACCCAGAAATACCCTGGATGCACTTGTCTACCTCATGAAAGAAGAGAGAAACTAATCAGGCATATGACAACCAATTTTTTCAATTGACTAATGACACTTTGTCTGGCTTTGAAGTCCACTGGTTTGCATATCTTGCTATTGGAAAATCATGACCCTGTACCAACTGGAAGCAGTGGAAATGAGTTACTGATCTGTATATCAACCACATACTGATGGAATCTCAACCCAGTTCCTCATAGGCAGTGGTTCCATGAGCAGGTGAGATGCCTTAGCAATGCTTGGCATTGCTGCCAAGCAGTGATCCTGCAACCCAGCCGCCTCCTTACATTTATTTTCCTTTTGCATTCCTGTTCCTTACCATTCACTTCTCCCTCCACCTCATGTGTGAGCTTGGACACGTGTTGGTCTTATTCATGAGCTCATGCACCTCCATAAGTCAGGAGAAAGCTATGGATTTTCTTTTTGTTTCCTCTGGATTAGCAAATGGATGTAGATCACAGGTGCATCCAAGAAGCACCAGAGCTGACACAAGGTAAACGGCAGGCAAGAGCAGCTGGACATGCAAGAAGCTGAGGGACAGCAGGACCTCCCCCTTCAGTGGCAGATGGTCATCCCATCTTGCAGGACTGCATCTCTCTGTTTTGACCACACACTGAACAGATGTACTGACAAGAAATAGTCCAGGGGATATTAAGCAATTTCCCCTCCAAAAGTCCACCATCTAACAAAAGGACCCCTCAAAACTCATATTTTTTATATGAAAGCCCATGATGACAACAACAAAATCTTAAGATCAGTGATAAAACAGTCTCTGCCATAGTTAAAAGGACCAACGTGAACAACAGACTTTCTTTACTGTTTGTCATTTATCATTCTCCAGAACGATACAAAATTCTTGGATTCACAGAAACACAGAAAATCACGGTTGTCTGTGTACTCCCAGGTGTGTTTTCCAGCCTATTAACCAATCACCTCACCTAAAGAACTTGGACAGCAGAGCGGTCTGTTGTCAAAAAGATCCCAACATTAAGAGGTGATGTACCATGCCCATTGATTCAGCTCTTCCTTCCCTAACTTGAGTGTTATAAACATGATTCAATAACAGGCCAGATTGGCCAGACTTCTAGACAGTCTCCATAGGCCTTAAAGACAGTATCTGACACGGAGTAAATGGCTGAAGTTGGACTAGAGTCAGTGAAGAGTTTGCCCAATTTAGAAACGGAACTCTCCTCAGGGATGCCAGACAGACCCGTTTGAATTTGTGAAAGTGTATCTAATTTACACCCTTTTGGTGTGCCTGCTATTGCTTCTGCCATGAGGCTGAACTTTTTAATGAGATTAATGATCCATGGGTCACTGTGATCAGTGATTGATGAGGTTCTCAGCAAAATCAATTTACTGTTTCTTTCTACCAAGGGTTGCTGCCACTCTACTACATCCCAAACTGGGTCACAATTAAGACAACGTAGCTTGATCTGGTTTTCCCTGACCAGATGCTTTAATTCAGTGCCTACAGTTTGTTGAATACAGTTTTCCGATAACCCCAAGGGAGCCTAATGGTAGCGGTGCATTAACTCACTGATGCTAATCTGCAGGATTGGGTATCAGGATATGCAAAGAAACTAAATTAGATGTTGTTTTCAAAGGGTATCATAAGGCGTCCCCTGAGCTTTATGTGCTTTTGGACATGATTTGATGCATTAACATTTAATTTCTGCCAGGTGTAGTTCACCTTCCTCTGAGGTAAAGCGCTTACAGTGTGACACAGATCTTGTGCCTCCCTCCTTGTTCTGCTAATAAGAAATACAAGATCCACTTTCTCTCTCCTCTTGCTTCCCCCACTGCTTTCCTCCCACAGTGTTTCAAAAATCTGACAGTAATGTGAAAAAAAATTGGTTTAGGGCTCAGTTTTTGCTCAGAGTGGGTGACTCCCAGATCACTTTTGCTGCCTTGATGTGCCAGCGCTGTTGGGAGCTGAACAGCAAAACTGTTTTTTTACTGCTGTTCCTCACCCTTGTATTGCCCTGGGACAGCTGCTTTACCTTGACCCAAACACAAGAACAACTAAGAGGAGATTTTTGCCAGAGTCCTGGACTCATGCTGATCCGGTCACCTGCTGGGACGGGATTTGGGGATATTAGTCAGCCCAGTGTGAATATTTGCCCTGTGCAGACCCTCAAGACAGTTCAGAGCTTTGCAGCTCATCATGCTATTTGGTTTATGGAGTTCCAAGTGACCTGGGACATAAACACTGCCAATATTTAAGATGATAGATTTTAAAGGTCAGTAGGGACCACTGGCCTTCATTATACCAGAAGCCAAATAATTTAATCCAGTAAATCCTGCCTCAAATCCATATCTTGTGGTTGAGCTGGAACATATATTTTCAGAAGCTGCTCCAAACTCAATTTCTAGATTTCATTTTAATGAGGTATCCCACAGAGCTCTCTGTGTCCCTGTAACCCTCCATGTGTGCAGCGCTGTGTGTGACGTGCTCACATCGCTATTCTTACAGTAGAGTTTTGTTTAAAACATTGCTGATTTTGGTTAGAGCAGCATTATTTACTGAGGGCTGCCAATGTATTCTGCCTCATTTAAGTCTCAGTTTTATGATGTAAATTAGACAGATAATACTGTCCGTTAACCATACTGCATGATCAGATGGCAGACTAAGCTTACTGAGATAGAGATTTCCTTTTTAATTAAAACTGCAACACTTCTGTGTGGTGGATTAACACTGAAAGGGTCACTGGAGGAAGTGAATTAAAGTAGGATTTGAATGATGAGAAACTGGCCTTTTTTGAGCAATTTAATAGCATAACAACTGTGTCACTTCCTAATGTCTTCCTTGCAGGACTCCTAAGATTATATTATCTTTCATTAACCCTTATAGGTAGCAAAATGTCATCCTCATTTTATTGGTACGAAAACTGGGCTGTGGAAGGCTGAAATAATAGTGAAATCATATTTGGCTTTTCTTTCATGATCTTCATCTTGATAAAGAGACCGTGGTTTTGGAAGTGTCTGGTACCTAGTGCTCCCATCAATTTCTGTAGGAGTCAAGGGACCTTCAACAGTTCCAAAAATCAAGCTCCGGCGGTTTTTTTTGGGTAAATTATGGTTTTTTCCCTCAGACAACATGTGCACTTGACAGTTAAGCTGCCACACGAACGGGGAGCTTTAATTCCCACAATAGCCAGCCCTGCTGGCCAGCTTGTCCCAGAAGACTGTCAGTAACCAATGCTGCCACAGATGTCACACTTGCACTGAAACATCCTGGCTTCTCAATGAAAAGCAGCCTAGAATATTTTTTTTTCCCTTAACACTTCCAAGCTACAAATTCTTGAATTAGACCAATGCGAGCCCAACTTCACATAGGCCTCAAGATGAATTTCTCCCTATTAGACTGTATCTGCTGTTCATCTGACATCTGTTAACAAAGCCGAGTATAATGGATGGTTAACTTCAAATCTAAAATTTGCACATGAGTTCTTTTGCTAAATACTCTGCAATTAGACATAAGCTGAGTAAGGCAGAGACTGCAGTATTGTATCACAAGGAAACATGTAAGGAGAAGAAATCTGAGCCATCCTTGTTCCATTAAAAAAGAAAAAAAAAAAAGGAGCTGAGATATTTCCCCTTGTATTTCTCAGGTATGTGAGAAATCCTGAATCAGCTCCTCACAAAGAATGAAATTACTGTAATTAAATTTCCACATGCATATTTACAGCAGTAAATTAGAAAAGCCTAACAATTCTTAAGCAAATACCAGCTTTCTTCCAGAAAAAAAACTCTCTGTTGAAAACAACAAATCCAATGTGGTTACAGACATTACAAAACAGACCAGCTATTTGGTATTAAACCTCAATAAATGATTTGAATAATCAAATATTTCTGTGCTGGCACAAAAGAAAAAAGAAAAAAAAAAGCATAACCCTGCAGATGGGATTATGGGGGGGGGGGGGGGGGGGGG